>OW240914.1:85576198-85616151 GCA_933207985.1 Pelobates cultripes | reverse complement strand
GGGGCAGCAGCCCATAGATTTGGGGAGGGGGGCAGCAGCCTATAGATTTGAGGGCAGCAGCAGCCTTTAGATTTGCGGGCAGCAGCCCATAGATTTGGGGAGGGGGCAGCAGCCCATAGATTTGGGGAGTGGGGCAGCAGCCCATAGATTTGGGGGCAGCAGCCCATAGATTTGGTGGGGCAGCAGCCCATAGATTTGGTGGGGCAGCAGCCCATAGATTTGGGGAGGGGGCAGCAGACCATAGATTTTGGGGCAGCAGCCCATAGATTTGGGAGGGGGGGCAGCATCATAGATTTGGGGCAGCAGCCTATAGATTTGGGGGCAGCAGTTCATAGATTTGGGAGGGGGGCAGCAGCCTTTAGATTTGGGGCAGCAGCCCATAGATTTGGGAGGGGGGCAGCAGACCATAGATTTTGGGGGCAGCCTATAGATTTAAAGGCAGCCTATGATATATAGAAATGAACAGGAAGGGTCAGCAAGGAGCTGGAAGGTAAAGCAGCACAAAGGTAAAGTAGAAGGAGCAGAAAGGGTCAGAAATGAGCTGGAAGGGGCAGAAGGAGCACAAACATAAAGTAGGAGAATGAGCAGGAAGGGCCTGCAAGGAGCAGGAAGGAGCACAAAGGGACACAAGGAGCACAAAGGTAAAGGAGCAGAAAGAATCAGAAGGAGCACAAAGGTAAAGTAGGAGAAAGAGCAGAAAGGGACAGCAAGGAGCACAAAGGTAAAGTAGAAAAGGGAGCAGAAAGGGTCTGCAAGGAGCAGAAAGGGATCAGAATGAGAAAGGAGCAGAAGGGCGCAAAATAAGCAGAAAGTAGCAGAAAGGTAAAAGAGCAGAAGGGGCCAAGGATAGAAAACAGTGTCAGAAGAAAAAAAAAGACTGTCAAATGAAGGAGAGGAAAAGGAGATTGGAGCAGGAAGGACAAATGAAGTGAACCCTCCACTTTATTCTGGACACCATATCATAAGGCTTTGGTACCTGGGACTGGCAGGGAAACGCTGGACCTACTCATCTCCAAAGGTAAAAAAATATCAGTGTTAATGTGTTCACTTTTATTTACTGAGTGTCAGGAAGCACAGAGTGCCGTTGGGTAGGGGTGTTGCTGATTGGCTAGAGCGGTCAGCTGGCACTCTAAACCAATCAGTAGCTCCCCATTCATAAAAAAGTAAAAATATTTTATGAACCGGGAACTAGCGATTGGCTTAGAGCGTCAACTGACCACTCTAGCCAATCAGCGGCACCCATGCCTGACGTCAACCTGCACTTCCTGACACTCTGTTTCAGAAGCCAAATACCACTGAGCGACCTGGAGCTGGAGGAAGCCTTTGGGGTTAAACCATTTGAGAGCGATTTAACCCCTTAAAGGAAAGCGAGCACCCAGGGGCTTCCTGGCATCATAGCATTTTCATTTAGGTGAAGTTGTTATGGTGACCAGAAATGTCCTTTAATTTGCTTAAAGGAACACTATAGTGTCAGGAATACAAACCTATATTCCTGACACCATAGTTGTGAAAACGCTATTCACCCTGGCTTTATGTGATAATGGCTATGCCCCTTCCCTTTCATGACACTGTCAAAAAGGTACCAAGCATGGATTTCATTACAATTATGCCCCCCCCTGGAAAAATTCCTGCGGACGCCCATGCAGACAGATACACACAGTTACATACACACAGATACATACATACGCGTACATACAGACGCATATAGACAGACACACACACACATACAGACACACAAACACTAACACACACACATAGAAACATAGAATGTGATGGCAGATAAGAACCATTCGGCCCATCTAGTCTGCCCAATTTTCTAAATACTTTCATTAGTCCCTAGCCTTATATTATAGTTAGGATAGCCTTATACCTATCCCACACATGCTTAAACTCCTTTACTTGTTAACCTCTACCACTTCAGCTGGAAGGCTATTCCATGCATCCACTACCCTCTCACTAAAGTAATACTTCCTGATATTATTTGTAAACCTTTGTCCCTCTAATTTAAAACTATGTCCTCTTGTTGAGGTAGTTTTTCTTCTTTCAAATATAGTCTCCTCTTTTACTGTGTTGATTCCCTTTATATATTTAAATGTTTCTATCATATCCCCCCTGTCTCGTCTTTCCTCCAAGCTATACATAGAAACATGCAAAATGTTTAAGTCACTCTCCTGTTTCCTACCTTTTAGGTGCAGGAGGGTGACTTCCCTGGGGTCCACTGGCACAGGCTGATGGGAGTCAGAGTTCCTACTCTGACTCCCTCCTTTACTTCCTCCTCCTGTGCGGCTCCCGGTGGTTGCTGGGAGGAAGTGACAGGAAGTCACTTCCTCTCAGCATCTGACATAATCAGAGGGGGCACAGTCGCGATGTTAAAGGGATCTCTTTTTTGTTTATTCTCACTTTCCTTCCTATCCTTTTCCTTTTCCTTTCTTCTTTCTTTTATTCCCCTCCTCTCCCTCCTCTTCTGGCATGTTACATTATCACGCCCCTGATTTGGAGTGCAGCCACATGCGCACTTCCTTTTAGCCATCAAGAGAGATTTAAATAATTTAAATGTCCACTAGTGGGCGGTAGGGACCAGGTGTATGTTCCCTGCTTTACATGCTCAATTCCCTACATCTTGGCTACTTTGTAAGTAACAATGAGATTGTAAGACTTTTATATAGGACACCCTGCCGAAGATTAAATTAGGCATTTCAGGAATCACAAATAGAAACATACTGCGCATGTTTGAGGTGCTTGCAAACTGGGTTGCACACAGATGCTTTCAATTCATATGGCTATTCAGAAAGCCATCATTCATTATAAGTGAGACTGTGCTGTGGTGGAAGAAAGGGAGAGGGAATTATAGTACAAAATTAATGTATGTTGTGTATACCATTAATAATGGAAATTAGCAAGTTAATCTTTTCCCCCGGGAATGTTAGTAGTTCACTCTTTTTATTTTATTCTTTATTTTTGAAAGAACAGTGATAAATACATAGGTCAGAAGTGACAAATAATAAGACATTTCATCGATAGCTAGGTAGATAGATAGTTGATGGATAGATAGACAGATAGATAGATAGAATATGGCAACATAAAGATTCAAGATACAGTTACAGTGGACTTTTTTTTTTTAAAGAAAACAAGAGTAAACAAAGCCAGGCATAGCAAAATAAAAGAAACTGACAGGCTATACATTCTGCCTAAAACACTTACGTTTTGATATAATACCACTGGGTTTGATCACATTATGAAAAGGAACAAAAACAAATAAAAGAAAACATAAATCTTAGCATTGCTGGAAAACACTAGCTTGTAGGTCTATCAGCTTGCATCAAAATGAGACAATACTGTGCAATGCTGAAAATAAATGGCAGGCAACATCCACAGCTGCTAGTCAGCCAACACCACGTGCTGGATACGACAGAGAGTTAATCTCCATATCAATTTCTGAGAAACTTCCTGCTCTCTCAGGACTTTGCGGGGAATGGTGGTTCATCACTTGTTGGGTAAGTCGAGAGTAGAAGTGCTGTGGCTGCACATATCTTCGAGCCTAGTTTGAAATGGGAGTCACTTCCCTTAGCACAGATGAAGAAAGCACCGTCCCAGCAGCCACGTGGGTCCGGGGTTTAGCTTGAGAGGTAGGGTTTATTGGGTTGGCTATGACTGCGCTGGAGACCTGGCACAGCAGCCATTTTATGTACACAGCAGGAACTTCTAGATTTTCTGTCACTGTGCACCACTTTGGCATGTTTCTGTTGGCTTTGGGCCAGTTTTCTCCAAAAATCCTTGAAAATTGCGTCCAGCTTAGCGGTGAAGTCAGCTTGTGCTTTGAGGTTGGCAGCAGGCCTACTATGCTCTCCTGGGATTGCAAGGGTGGTGCTGTGGCCGCCATTACATAGACACTTCGTGATCATGCTGTGGCAATGAGGTAAGTAACCCCAGCGGAAACCCGGAAAACCATTGCTGCGTTGGGTGGTCTGTTATGAGTGTGTCCTGTGTCAGAGGATTGGCCGCTTCCCCTGGACACTAGGTCATGCACAGAGCTAGGCCGCATGTTAGGACAGATTGTTCTTGTGGCATAAATGCTTAAGATGGGTATTACCGTGGTCCCTATGATTTCTGCTCAGTCCTCCAGGCACCGCTGCATCCAGTGCTGGTTCAGTCAGAAAAGGCTTGTTTTTGTTAGATGCTGGAGCGCTTAAAAAGCACACCTGGCCATCATGGCTGTCAGGCCCCACCCCCCAGTAGTTCACTCTTTTAACACTGGCCATAGCTTTCTTTTTTTGTTGTTTTATTTTTGTTACAATCCTTTAGAATGTAAGCTCATCATTGAAAACACCTATATTCTAGTTACTGCTTGTAAATTGCTTCTGCACTAGACTACAAGTTTGTTTACTTTCTACTCCTATTGAACCTTTATCTAGAAATGTTTATATGTATTGAATGTTTTAGTAACTCAGTGGTGTGTTGTTAGAGCCCTGCAGCATATGTTGCAAACAATTAAACAGTCAGTCATATATGGTTGGATGTGATCTAAATAATCTTTTGTTTAAACCCACAGAAAGACTTGATAGTGCTGTATGATGTGCATAGAGTAATGGCAGTCGATGCATTGGCTTCTTCTCACCCACTGACATCGAAGGAGGAAGAAGTAAACACTCCAGCTCAAATAAGCGAAGTCTTTGATTCCATTGCTTATAGTAAGGTGAGGTAATTCACAACTGGATGGAGGAACAAAGAGTAGAAGAAGTGAGGGATAGAGAAAGAAGAGGGGACAAGTGAGGGATGGAGAGAAGCAAAGGGGAACAAGTAAGGGAAGAAATGAAAAGAGGGATCTGTTGGAGAAAGGGAGGGTTATGGGGGTAGAGTCTTTATTGGGGAAATATGGAGAAAAAACATATGTGAGGGTGATATAAATCAATAGAGATAGAAGGAGAGAGATAATAAGAGGCAGATAGGAATTGGAAACACTGTGCACAAATACACCTATACATGCAAACTAAATATCCACAAATGCACACTAAAATCCACACACATATGCTCCTGCATGAACAAGTTGGCACTCTATAAAAATACTCCACTAAATTCATACACTAGCACTCAACACAAATACACCTGTCATTCACATGCACTCACTAAAATTCCACACAAATATGCTCTTTCATACACATTACCATTTAGGTACCCAGCCAACAATATACTTCAAGCATCAGATTCCTTATGCACCCAGTCAGATAACCCCATCTTACCTCCCAGTCATAGCCACTAACCGTGTCACATTCATACGCTTAGCCAAATGAAATGTCACCTACCCTCACCCACGTTCACTTATTTCCATCCAACCACCAACCTAGTCCTATTCACCAACTGCTCACATTCATCCATTCAATCACATACCCCAAGCTAGTCACATTCATTCATCCAATCACACAACAAGCTTCATATATGTATATGATGGACTGAGGTGCATTGAGGAAACTGGTCTTAGGACAGCAGGGTAAATCTGGCTCTAGGTCAGACCATTGAGTGTACCTAGAAGCATAGAGTTTAGCAAGAGTTAGCTTAGCTCTGTAGATGAGGACCTTTGTTTAATTAACAACTTTAGTTACTTATATCCTCCTGTTCTGTTGGGTTTTACACCCCTCCTCCTATAGACTGTGAGCTCGTTTGAGCAGGGCCCTCTTCAACCTATTGTTCCTGGAAGTTTTTGTAATTGTCTCATTTATTGTTAAATCTCCCCCTTTAATAATAATAATATTGTAAAGCGCAACAGAATATGCTGGCACTATATAAATACCAGTAATAATAATAATGATAATACATCCAGAAATACTGTTAAAGTAGAAAAAATACTTTGTGAATTTTTGTGAAGTATTGCTTTTTTATTATCCCACTATCCGTTGGAAAAAAAACCTTTAGATATAGAGGAAATGCTATATATATATATATATATATTTATTTTTTTATTTTTTATTTAAAATTTGATATTAGATATGTATCTTATCTAGTAATATTTCTTTCCATTGTCATGTAGGGAGCTTCAGTCATTCGAATGTTGTCCGAGTTTGTGTCTGAAGAAGTGTTTGTTAAAGGACTAGCTGTAAGTATCGGATCAAAAAAACTTCTTAATAAGTGATATATTTGTAGTCTAGCCTTGTTATCATTGGTTTAATCGCAATATTTAATCTGATTCTAAGCAAACAATCAAACAAACAACATCCTGCATTTAAATAGAGACAAAATCAATACTATTGCTAACATTACTACTACCTACTACTGCTAATGATCATAGTATAATAATGTGGTTTGTTTTTTTCCAGACCTATCTAAAACATTTTGAATATGATAACACTGTGTATAGCGACTTGTGGACTCATTTACAACAAGTAAGTAATTTGCAAATAGCAGCATCTATTTATTATGAACTTTAAGTTTAACAGGCTATTGGCACAATATGGTAATTTTAATTTTGAATGAAAGATAAAGAAAAAAAAAACAGCTCTTTCTGCTGTGTATTTTTTTACACATCAATACCTTTCATTGAAAAAATGCTTAAGCCATAATTATTAGACCTGGCAATTTTTTTTTATGTGTTTCCTATAGAGCCTCGGTCATGTGCCACTGTATTCAAACATTGAAGGAGAACAGGCATTAATTTAGGTATTAATGAACTCTTAACACTCAATGAAGCTAAAATGAATTATTCTTTTTTTTTCAAGGCTGTGGATACAACCGTGCCATCTTTAAATTTACCTAAAACAGTTGCTGAAATTATGGACACTTGGGTTCTACAAATGGGATTCCCAGTGGTGAAAATTGACACAACAACTGGAGTTGTAACTCAGAAACACTTCCTCTTGAATTCAGATTCTGTGGTGACGCGCCCATCAGAATTTAAGTACGCAGAACATTTTTCTAATATTGTTTGCTGGTATAAGAAACAAATGATGCCTGATCATGTACAATCAACATGCATCATGGATTCCATGGGTGTAAACTACCAGGAGGTAACAGGACTGGCTGTCTAACTGACAGCCGAAGGTGTAACAAGGTTCTTTTAAAAAAGTGCCAATTTCTATGAAACTTTGCACTTTTATAAACTGAAAAATAGGACACAATCTTCACACATAAAGCATTTCTGAAGTTGTAGTGCTTTATGTGTTTGGAGTGTTTTTTCTCAAACAGAGACGTACATTGAAACAGACTGTTGGAGAGCAGAACTGAACATGTTAAACGGAATGTAGAATTTGACAGTTGCAAGCAGTATTATTTCTCTAAATATTAAATATTTGTATGCATGCATCCATTACACACCTCTGAAGATAATATCAGTTTTAAATTGTTTTTATTTTGCACGTTAAGTGGTATCAGACATAGATCATATGCGAAAAAATTGATGCACTGTTGCCTTCGCAGAGGCGCAATAAATCAGATAATAGACATATAGTGCGTATGGTTGCCTGCGCAGAGGCATAAAGGGCTGCAAATATAGGCATCTTTAGATCAGTCGCGTTTAACCAGTGCTGGCATAGTGCACTGCACAGAAAAGCTTAGTCTGGTTTGATTAATGGCAATTTACTTACACATAACTGTAATGCTTATAATAACAAGGTTTGTAAACTTATATTGCTTAAAATTAATGTTACTAGTAATACGGATGATCTGCATGTTTGCAGCTTACTTTTAGAAAATCAAATAAAATTTGCGGTCATGTGTTAAGCTTAGGTTTCCTTTGCCCTCCGACCTGAGTGCTTAGAAGGAATGCATAAACAAACAAATTATATTAAGTGTACATGGGTTCCCATAATATCGAGGAGTGGCATGTTTAGCCTATTTAAACCATCCTTAACAGTAAAAGGAAAGAAGGAGAGAAAAAAAAGAAAAAAAAGGTTAGTCACTTCGCTGGAGGGGGCGATATGAAGCCTGCGTGGAGTTCCCAGCCTCCCAGGTGGTATATCCACGAGCTTCCCTCCGGTATAGCTGTAATATGCGTTCAGGGAGCCAGCTGTTCCCATCCGAGTCCCCCTGGCATCCCCGGTCACGGCTGGCCCCTCTCCCCCCCCCCCTCAGGGCCTGCGTCCAAACCTGCGGTAAGTTCCACCGCGCTGTGGGCACTCGGAGACCGCAGCTGTCTGGCACCCCCCCCCCCGCAGGGTCTGCCAGGGCTCCAGCCTCCTGCACCTCCCCAGCTACAGCAGAGTCTCCCTGGAGCTCCAGTCCCGTCCTGCCTCGCCCGCTTCCGGTCTCATACATGGCGCCGGTACGCGGTCCTCCGGCCACCGGTCCGCCGACGGGTCCGCGCACTCCAGCGCCACAGGGCTCACAGATTTGGGGGCATATTCTCCGGACCACCACCAAATCCGAAGATCAGGGCCGGCTCCGCGCCGATCAGTCCGCCGCCTGAGGGGGTTCAGTCGTGGGGTCCCCCATTCCGGGGGCCGGGCAACCCAGCTTGGGCTTCTGCCTCGTGTGCGCAGGGCGCCCCTCATTGCTGTGCTAGTGTGGCTTGTCGGCCATTTTGGCTCCATCAGGGAGGACATCGTGTGTCGAATATTCCCCCACCTCCAGCTCCAAAGCTTGGACTCTTATGCTGGGATCACCCCCCCAGCCGGGAGGGGGGGGGAGGGGAGCGGAGCCGGACCGGAATCTCTTGCAGTTCCCTTTTAAGTTGCGGTCCCCGCTCATGCAGCGTGTCACAGGCTTCTGGGGCTTGTTGTGCTTCATTTGTGTTCCTTGCCAGGTTAGTGTCACAGCACTGTGTTCCCGGGTTCATCACCTCCTGACTGTCCGTCTTTTTGTCAGTATTTCGTGGGTTTTTTGCGTATTTTATGCCGCTTAATGCGGGAGCCGGTGAGGATGGCTGCCGCTTGGCTCGGCGGTCCGGCCCCGCCCCTGAAGATAATATCAGCACCTGTCATGCCTGCATGCAGAAAATTATCAAGAAAAACAGCTTCTATCCCCTCCTCCCCATAATTAAATCCCTGTATTACAATAAAATATTAAAGGTTTAAACAGTGCTTGAGAAAAATACTTTATCAGAGACAGAGCTAAACAATTACCCTCATTGTGATTATCCACTGCCTCTCTGCCCAATACACTGCTCCATTTGCCCCCTCTTTGCATATGTCACTGTGCCAATACTCTCCCAAACTTTCCAATTCACTGTCTAAATTCACTAAAGTTACTGTCTCTATTTACACCCCCTCCCCATGTCATGTGCCCAGTACACTCCCTGACCCACCCTTGTGGTCCACATTTAATCCCTCTTTGCTCATGTCACTGGCCCATGGCACACTTCCCCTAAAATCCAAATTAATGAGACTTTCGGACCCCTTTAACTATTGCAGGCTGTCTGTGATGTTTAGTGTGTGTATGTGGGCTGTTTGTGCCATTGCATGTGTGGTGGATGCTGACTTTGGCAATATTTGTGTAAGTTAACTGTTTGTAGTATTGTGTATGTTTATGTAGACTGTCAGTGATGTTGTATGTGTGTATGTAGTTTGCTTGTAGTTTTCTCGATATAGTTTCTTATTCTTATAAGGTTAAAAAGTTCCCTTGCTTGTATCTCAGATTTTTTAATAACTCTTTGGATGGTAAGACTTCTAATATCAAATTTAATACTGTTTTCTTTTAAAAAAAAATTTAGATCAATCTTTTCTATATTAAATTCTATGACATCTAACGGCAAATATAGATCGATGTTAAATGATTAAATAAATTGAATCTTAATTTTATTCCAAATGTTTATTAAATAATCTATAACTTGAGATATATCTTCTTTCCCATTTAATTGCACTTAGATTTTGTCTCATTTTTAATATTATACCGTGGAAGGTTAATCCCTGTTAACTGCCACCATTTAGTAATTTGCACAAGCATTGCTGCATCATATAATTATTCTAAAGGTCAGGTAATCGCTCCTATCCCAATAGAATATTAAGTGAAACTCTAGGGTGCTTATCTGCCAAATAAATTTGTTAAATATCCTTTGAAATTCCATCAGGACATTTGCCAAGATTTTTAGGGGATTGACCTCAGAATGAAAATAATTTCTTTCTTTTAATTTTCCTTTAATTTATTTGGAAAAAGATCTAATATTATATGTGATGTACATTGATGGTATCCTTTTTGTATCAAATCTTTCCAGTTACACATGGATTGTTCCAATTTCGTATACCAAAAATGACTCTCCTGGAAAATACTGGCTTCTGCAGTCTTTAGGTATAACATTGTTTGGTCTTCTGACTAGATATTTTGTGAATTGTCTAAATTATTTTACTTGATTGAGAAAACAAATGCAGACTTTTAAATTTATTTATCCCTTTGTTAGAATTTATTACTAAGGAGTTAAACAGCAGAGTTAACCACGTTCCTATGTTATTCAACATGGGATTAGGACAAATGGTCTGAATCACCTGTTATAAACCACTGGCATACATTGGCAGAGGGATAGACTAGAGGTAGCTACACTGAGAATCCACACCCAACAACTCGCAAAGGGGATCTGTCACTATACCGGATTTTAAAAATTATCTTTACTTAGCCTCATATAATATAGGGAATACTTGGAAAAATATAATATTGAGGATATCATTTTTAATTAGTGGGGCAATAGCTTCTTGATCCACAGAGATACCTGACTGCCATTTTGGGGTCAAGAAGGATTTTTTTCCCAGTTTGTTGCAAGATTGGAAGCGCTTCAGATTGGGGTTGTTTTGCCTTCTTTTGGATCAACAGCAAAAACAAATTTGAGAAAGGCTGAACTTGATGGACACATGTCTCTAGGTGTGAAAAATAAAACTAAATGTAGAAATTCTTACCTTTTTATCCTGTAACTGGATCCTCCATCTAAGCTCAATCATTGCTATAAGGTTTGTTCCTTGAACTTGGAAGTCAGGAGTGATCTTTAATATTATATTCCATTATGCAAATCCCAAAGAGGTGACAGTTCAACATCAATATAAGATGGCGCTTTGGGTTCCATCTTTAAAGTGAAATACCTTGCTATGGGAACTAAGGCACACAATAAATTCTAACTGAATATTAACTTTTTAATTCTTTTAATAATTATGCAACATAAGGGTACATTTTATTAAAATATTCTGTGTTTTGCAACACTCATACACAGTTAAAGTTTTCATTTCTGGGCAAGCATATTTTTTTGTTAGTTAAAAAAATGAAATATTATTTTAGAAATTATTCTCAGCTGCGGTTCCCATGAACTTCCTAAACATTTTGTGGAAACAGACTGTTTTGAATGATTCAAAGAAAAAAGAAAAAAATATCTGGTCATCCAGAATACTCATTCATAATATGTGTCATCACTGACAATACTTTCTACATATTTACATGATTAGAGACAAACAATGACTTTAAGACCAGTGGAACTGAATGGCTTCTTGCAAACATCAATGTAACCGGGTACTACAGGGTTAATTATGATGAAGGAAACTGGAACAAGCTCATTGCACAACTGGGGACCAACCATTTGGTGAGTATACTATATTTAATGGTTGTTTGATCATACATTTTAACATAATGCTTAATACTTTAAAGATTTGTTTATAAAGACTCTTTAAGCAACATCCTAAAACCTCTCTTTAATCATTGTATTTTTTTTCACACAAATAATGAGTTTTACTTCAGTGTTTATCGCTCTGCATCTTTATTCTCAGTCTGCAGCTCTTCCTAGAACACAGGGATATAATTTCTAATTAGTGTGGTAATAGATGCTTGATCCAAGGAGACATCTGACTGCCATTTTGGGGTCAAGAAGGAATTTTTTCCTAGTTTGTTGCAAAATTGGAAGCGCTTTCAGACTGGGCTTTTGCCTTCTTTTGGATCAACAGCAAAAACATATGTGAGGAAGGCTGAACTTGATGGACGCAAGTCTCTTTTCAGTTATGTAACTATGTAACTATTTTGTTTGCTTTATCTATAAAAATAACACGAATGAAGCAGCATGCAAGAAAACTGTGGCTTTATTTACCTTGCACAATTATTTCTATCATCGTTGCTCATGGATTAAGCTGACTGCGACCGGGTCTACTGCAATTATGTAGCCAGAGATAAAGGCCTCAATTTAATATTGTTGGAAAAATTGATGTAGTGTCCAATTTCCAAATATTCTAATATCTTTAAAAAAAAAAATGAATAGTTTGATGTTTTAAATATGTTGACATATTCTTTATATATATATATATATATATATATATATATATTTATATATATATATATATATATATATATATATATATCATCCAGTGGTACCCTGCACACACACTTTAAAGTATTAGAAAATGCCGGGTGCATAAAAAAGCCATAGCCAAAAATTACAAAAATTATATAGAAAATAAGGCTTGCACTCACGGTCTGTAGTAATGATAAAATATTTCTTCTTTATTAGAATATTCTTAAAACATGTCTGTTATCATCGACGTTTCAGCCATCATTCGTGGCTTTCATCAGGATCAGTTCAGTACAAATAATACATTTACAAACATCAGCATTTAAATAGCTAAACAGACTAATTATTAAATCTAAAAAACACTCACCACCTGTGTTACCGATCGCCCGGCGTCTCTCGCCATGTTGTGCGCATGCGCGAACACGCCGACACCCGGAAGTGGCGTGCTCGCGTCATCATCTGTTGCCTGGGTTACCCGCTTTATTTACAGGCTCCCCAGCCGCACAGTAATCTTAGAGAGCGCTCGGGTAGATGGCGACACACTTGGATTAAAACATCATAACAGTATATAAATTTCATCCACAGATATACATGTCAAGGCATAATTTAGGCACACCTCCTAATAAGATAATTACAGTGCATAATTTTTTTTTAGTTTTGGAGAGAGCATTGGAAAAAGCATATGAAAAAGCAACCAAGCCCCAAAATCCCATCAAGAGGCCAGCGTTGGTCTTCCCTATTACATTCCATAATCAAGCACATAAAGTTTCGAATATAGTTAAGAAGAATTGGAACATGTTGGCAATGGAACACACTTTACCCAGCGAATTTAGAGAGCCTCCAATGATATGTTTCCGGAGGAATAAGAATTTAAAGGACATATTAATGAAAACCAACCCAGTAGATAGTTATGCCAGACAACAGAACCTGCAAGTACGTGGATGTGTTCGTTGCTTGGGATGCGTTACGTGCGGACATATGGTGCCTGCACGAACATTCACCCATCCACATAAGAATAAGAGTTACAAGATAAGATATACAATTACATGTAAATCCATGTTTGTTATATACAAGTTATCATGTCCTTGTGGCTTGTGTTATATTGGCAAGACAGAGACTCAACTTTGTGAAAGGATTAGACAACATAGGTCGAATATCAGAATTGCGGTCAGGGATGGAACTTCAGACAAGCCTGTGGCCAAGCACTTTTTGGACCATAAACATCCTTTGGCTACATTAAAATTTGTAGCAATAGACCACATACCAGTACCTAGAAGAGGTGGTAACAGAGGAAATACCCTATTACGGAGGGAAACATTCTGGATCCATGAATTGGATACAGTGGCACCCCGGGGTTTAAATGAAATGTTAACCTATACCCCTTTTGTTTGAGTGATGGTGTAATACAATGAAGCTTTCTTGAGTTTAGAAATGTTTTAGTAATTTGAACATCCACAGTTATTATATGTTTTAAGGGAATTTTTGGGCTACATATTTGAAAAATTTGGTAACTTGTTATCTATCCTCAATTAGAGATACGTTATACTTATTTATAGATTCACGGTAATTATGACATGTATATAAGGTGAACATCGAGGTATATCAATTACACATATTTATTATGTTATACATATGAGAACCACCGTCACTGGTACTAATTAATATTGATAAGGATTTTAATATACACAGTATGCACTTTAATTGTACATAGGAGCAATGAGTATCACTTTATACATTAATCTATGCACTTTACAGTAAACACATAGGTCACTGTAATGTTTAGTACATATTAGCACTCAGCATTGTGCAGTATGTATATATATTATACATATTGCCATTTGTGTGATTACACACTTCACTGTAAATATAGAGACAAAACATTTTTACCTGCTATGAGTATCACTTTAAGACTTTTGTTCACTTTAGTACAGCATTATGCACTTTGTTGTACATAATAGCACTGAGTATCACTTTAAAAGACATAGCGGCACTGTTGTATATAATTGCACTTGGCACTTTTTTGTACATAATATTCCTTTAAGTGTAGAGATAGTACTTTAATATATACTTATGTGGCAACTTATTGTCATTATAATATTTGAGTAGGCTTTTAGCTATAATTGTATCTATATTAGTGTAGATGGATATAGTTAATATCCATATGCTTTGTTTAGGTGATAGATAAGGTACCTCTATATATTGTAGCCCTTTAATTATACTTTAATTATACTAGACATTGAAATTATGCACTGTAATTATCTTATTAGGAGGTGTGCCTAAATTATGCCTTGACATGTATATCTGTGGATGAAATTTATATACTGTTATGATGTTTTAATCCAAGTGTGTCGCCATCTACCCGAGCGCTCTCTAAGATTACTGTGCGGCTGGGGAGCCTGTAAACAAAGCGGGTAACCCAGGCAACAGATGATGACGCGAGCACGCCACTTCCGGGTGTCGGCGTGTTCGCGCATGCGCACAACATGGCGAGAGACGCCGGGCGATCGGTAACACAGGTGGTGAGTGTTTTTTAGATTTAATAATTAGTCTGTTTAGCTATTTAAATGCTGATGTTTGTAAATGTATTATTTGTACTGAACTGATCCTGATGAAAGCCACGAATGATGGCTGAAACGTCGATGATAACAGACATGTTTTAAGAATATTCTAATAAAGAAGAAATATTTTATCATTACTACAGACCGTGAGTGCAAGCCTTATTTTCTATATAATTTTTATATATATATATATATATATATTTAAAAATCACTTGAAAAGTGTATTCACAAATACGAAATCAATTAGAAAGATTATACAAAAATATTAAATCAATTGGAAACATTATCCAACAATATTAAATCCAGGTCAGAGCTGGAAAAGTCATAATGCTTGATTTTTTTTTTACAAGTAGTATATATTTATATCATGTCATCTCCAACCTGAGTAATCCTTTTAATCCAATAAAACAAACTGAGTCTTATTTATTTGAGCAGAAATTAAGCAATAAATTCAGCATACTTTTCTAAAAAAAAGAACATATAAAAATAAAAATAGATCTGTGAACAGATACTCTATCACCACAAATGAAAAGTACACAGGCAATAAAATTCTAGCAAGAAATCAATGTCGGCAAGTACTTTAATCCACCATCATTGAGTTATTCACTAAAGTGTGCATTGACTTCAATTGAAAGTGAACTTAAAATTTTAGCCCAAAATAGCCAAGTTGGAAACATTATTGACTTGGAGAATTGTTCCAGTCTGGCTGTTTTAGCCAAAAATGTGAAATGAACTCTGAATTCACTTTGAATTCTCTGCAATTTCTGCTTTATTGAATAACCGTGCCTGTGTAATTAATGTGTTAGATTACTTTACATGCATTCAGAGTACTTGCTGTACATTTCTATTTTGGAAGTTTGTTTCTTTAAACGCTAGATGCGCTAGTGAAAACCGACCATATGTAGTTCTTGTTTTTAATGTGGGAATATGGTCGTTTACGTGTCAGGGAACCTTCAGCTAAGAAATATTGGAGAGTGACCAGGTGTGTGAACCTACTTTAGATCCTGTCTAGAGTAGACCGGAGAAGATGGCATTTGACCAGCAATGAAAAAATAATGATTGCGTTTTCCCATTTTGTCTTGCAGAGTATTCCTGTTATCAATCGTGCCCAGATCATTGACGATGCCTTTAATTTAGCAAGGTAGGTTAATGACAAATTAAACTCGGTTCCATTGCTATAGATAAAGTATTAACCAAAAGGTTATTCTTTAAATTCTGAATTGCTAGAAATTCAATGATAATTCAAACAGAATTATTGTGGCCTTAAATGTGAAATTCATGTGGCATTCTCTCTGAAATCCTGACAATTCACACCTTAGTGGATAATCTTGTCAGTTTTAGTAGTAAAGATATCTTTACCATGTAAGCCAATGGAACTTCGTGAAATGTGAGATAATGATTTGTTTTCTATTCTTTTATTAAAGTAACACGCTGAGTACTGTAACAATGTAATCTCAATTAAGTTGTTATGGAGGCCCTGGTTGCTGTTTTACACTAAGTAGTTAAACTGTTTATGAATGGTTTATCCCCAAACTTGAGTAGGCAGCACCCGTCTTTTATGCCTCTCTTCTTTTGGCAACGTCTGAGACTTCAGTGAGCAGGGTACATACATTTCTCACACGATATTCTAATGGAACGCTAGTGATAGACTGAGAGCATCAGCTCCGGACATCGCTGGAACAGGAAGGGTTGATCTGATAGGTGCGGTCTACTCTTCTTTGACGTTAAACTGTTCATAAACAATTTAACCTTTTTAAGTGCCCAGGAGCTCCAGGCAGCACAGCAACTTCATTTAGATTAAGTTGTTATAGTGTCTCAAGTGTTTCTTTAAAGTATTATCTAGAAATCAAATTTTTACTTGAACTTATCAAGACTTTCCCATTATTTCTTAGAGCAAAATATGTACCTATAACAACAGCACTAGACACCACTAAATTCCTCTCCAATGATGTTGAATATATGCCTTGGCAGGCAGCGCTGAGCAGTCTCAGTTACTTTGTGCAGATGTTCGACCGTACAGAAGTTTTTGGGCCAATGAAGGTAATTTACTTTAAAGTTTGGCATAGAAAAACACGGAGCACTTTAGATGAATAAAATTAGTGAGCTTTGTAAGCCAATGAAACAGCTCAGCCAAGCCATCAAACCTCTACTGCTAGATATCTATTTAGTGTAGCGTGCTCACAGTACAGCTAGGGATTCTGGGTAGGGCATGCATATGAGCCTCACAATGATTACTTTTAAGAGACATTATGAATAAAGCAGTGAAGTTTGCATATTTATTACAGACCAATCACATTTGGTTTCTAATAAATATACATCAACATATAATGAAACATATTTTTTCAAATAGTGTCAAAGTAAATATATGCTAAATCAGGATTCGCCAACTCAGGAAAACACATTATAGTTAAAACAAATAGGAATGTGTAAGTCACAAATATGAAATGTTTTTTGTTAATAGTCACCAAAGAAAGGTCCAGGCACTCCAAGGCTTAGATAGGCATTTTTATTAAAACCACAGTGTCCAGCAGCAATGTTTCCACCATAAGGTTTTTTTCAAGCTTTTTCAATGTTGGGTTAACTCAGTTGTAGGAGCAGTAGCACCTCTAGTGGCTGTCACGAAGACAGCCACTAGAGGTATGTTCAACCTGCAATCATAATGTTGCTGTATCTACTAAAATACAATGTTTAGAGTACCGGTATATTGCAGAGTTAGAACTGAAGGGCCACTGCACCCAGACTACTTCTTTAAGATGGTATGATCTGGGTACATTTAAGGGTTCTTTAAATCTTACTGTGTAGGATTGTATGATAATATGGGATAGGCACACAGCTATTGTTAGTAGAACAGAAAGTGACTGGCTGTCAAATCTTTGTTTCTATACCTTTATATCAAAGTGTGTAAATATATCTAGTAAAATATATTTTTGCTTTAAAAAATGCCTATTTGAGCAGAGAAATGAAAAAAATTATTTAATTTAACTATTTGAAATATCTTAATGGGATGTTAATGATAAACCTATTTGCTTTCTCTGCAGGAGTACATGAAACGACAAGTCTCCCCAGTGTTTGAACACTTTAAAACTACAACTGGAAATTTTACCATTCGTCCGGCATCATTAACAGATCAGTAAGATAAATCCAATGACTGATAACAGCTCTATTGAGTTTGAGCATTATGATAGTTACTAAGAGACATATGTTATATTTACTTTCATCGTGCAACAAACATGTAACAAAATTTACTTAATCAGATTTTACTATTGTGCTTATAACACTTAACACATAGTAATTTGTTCACTTTGTATGAAGGTGATAATTTTATAAATCTATGCCAAGGTATCGTATTTTCCTTTTTTTTAATTTGCTGACGTAATGTTCTTCTTCAGATACAGTGAAATAAATACTATTAGCACTGCTTGTGGCTATGGAATTCCTGAGTGTCGTGAATTAGCATCTAAACTCTTCAAAGACTGGATGACCTCGGGCAATAATGGGTAGGTTCATTGTCCTGGTGGCAGTTAGCCACAGTAATCCCTTGTGCTGTAGGAAGGTTTAGCATTTTACTAACCATTCTCCGCAGTTTTATTCAGAAAGTATTTAATTATACAGGGCTGCTTTCAGAGGACAATATTTCACACAATTTCTTTTGTCATGGCTAGGTGTACATTTAGAATTCATCTAGTTAATTCTATGTTGGATTTTGCAATGTTTAGCACTCAACTGTTATCTCAGAGAGTTAGAGACTAAGCCAGGGGTAGGCAACCTTCGGCACTTCAGATGTTGTGGACTGCATCTCCCATAATCCTTTTACAGCCATACTGCTGGCAAAGCATTAGGGGAGATGTGGTTCACAACATCTGGAGTGCCGAAGGTTACTTAACCCTGAACTAAGCTATGAACTGCTGGTTGGAATATATTAAAAAACCTGCCTATACTTTTACTTAAGTTTCTAATTCATCATAGGTAACTATTTATAGGGCTGTTCTCTAACTGGGAATTGTAAGGAAATTCCTAGGTTGTCACAAACTTTAAGCCAAAAACAAAACTATCAAAATATTTGTGATTCTTTCTATAACTGGGGTCAAATTCAGGGAATAATTGGTATTTTAATTTATATCTTTTTTAAAAAAAATGTAAATTTGTCTTTCTGCTATTCCATGTAACCAATATATTATCTTTATATTGGCACCAGAACACCACGTTTCCACCCATAGAATTGTTATCGCACATGTAGCTTTATCTCAATAATTCATATAGATGTTTACATAACTTGGCCAAATTTGACTCCCATGGATGGATGTTCCTTTTAACTGTATACAGAAATTGTCATAAAATAAAATAAAAGTCATTGGTAAGAATAATTAAGAATGAAGAATAAAGATTTCAATAGGTTCTATTTTTTGCATTCTTAGCTAATCTTATCATCATTGTGTGTAATCTCAATTAATGACACATTATTATATGCGAAGCAACATCCTAAATCATTCACAAATAACTTGCTTGCCATGAATTGGTCTCCAATTTCTGTAGTAAACTTTTTTATCTTTCAAAATGAGTTTGATGATAAAGTATATTTGTGCAGGTGAAATTCTATTGGGAGGGATTTGATGTATTGGAATGTATGTTATTTTCATGTCTAGACATTTCTCATTTCTGTACATTTTATTTTCATCTCTATAATTGTTCTTTTGTATATCCTGTTCAGTAGTAGAAACTAGATTCATTAGTGCTCATGATGTCCTTTGTGTTCCACCATGCCAGCACCCACATCAATATAAAATGTCCATCTACATTTCCAAGCATTCAAGGTTAGCCAGCCTTTGGAGGGGATACATGTGTAACCACAGTCTAAAGCAGGAGTCAGCAACCTATGGTACATGTGCCATGCAAGGCACTGGAGTAGAGCAGTCCACAGCAGCGATCATATTCCCTGCTTATGACCTGTACTTTGCCAGCCCTGTCCCCACTGGACTCCAGGGAAACCACCCACACTGCTAAATACACACAGAGCTGCAGAAGTCGCCTCCTCTTCAAACAAATAATACAAACAGTCCACACACAAACACACACACAGTCCCCACAAACACACCACCACTGACAATCCACATACATGCACACAACCCCACAAGTAGCCTCACATGCAATACCACAAGCGGCCCCTTTACACAGCCCACATTCATAGGTCTCATACACAATACCACATACTGTGCATGAACATATACAATACAACTGTCCACATAGGCACAAATACAATGCTACAAAGCAACTGCAGCCCCTATAAATAAAACAAGCAGAATACAGTAACGTTCAAACCTCAGTTTAAAAAAAATAGGACCGGCACACCAAGGGACTTCAATTTCTTGTATTGGCACAGTACTACTAACTGTCTACCCCTGGTCTAGAGTATACAACAAATTAGTTAGCAGTACCCAATGCAGAAAGGGCCTATATTTGATTTGTGTTTCTGTTCTTATCAAATTATTGGCTCAACTACTTAAACATATTCCTAACTAGTCCCTCCAAACCTGTGATTCCCCCGTTTGGTTTGTATTGAATTCTACCGCCTCTCCTCAATCACCTCACCCCTTTGCCAGACCATATTTTGGCTTTTCATCTGTGGTTCCAGTTAATATTTATTTATTATTATGTATTTATTTTTATTTATGTGCTGTTCATACCCTATTGTGAATTGTAAAGCACTGCAGATTATGTTGACACTAAATAAATGCTAATATAATAATAATTGCTAGAAATTAATTCTTAAAGTATTGCTTTGTTGTTTTTGACAGTATCCATCCAAATCTGAGAACAACAATTTACTGCAATGCGATAGCTAATGGAGGAGAAGCTGAGTGGAACTTTGCATGGGCTCAATTTAATGTGTCAGACAATGCACAAGAATCAGACAAACTGAGGTCCGCGTTGGCCTGCAGCAGGGAGCCCTGGATACTCAACCGGTGAGAACCGAAAGTGTAATTATAAAGTGCTTGCTATAATATAGTTTATTAACTGTATGTTTAGTGTATATCACCTCTTACCACAAAGAAAAGGTGAAACCAAAATAAAACAAAGTGTAAATACAGTAAAGAAGGGAAATAAAATAACTTAACTTCCACTGTGTACTTCCACCTCTTACGGTTAACTCCCAGGTGGAAAACTTATACACTCCAAAATATATTAATAAAAGAAATAAATTTGATCCGGCTAAATAATCTACAGGAAAGGAAATGATGTATAGTGCAAAAATGCATATAACAATAAAGTCTGCGTTTCATATGGTTACACCCACAAGAAGATGGAATGTGTATCACTTTAAGTGTGCCTCCTCTGATGTAAGTGGGGGGCCAAATGACCTCTTGTCCTCTTTGGAATCGTTCAAAGCGGGAATAGTCTCAGGAATCCAGATGTAGTTAAAAGGATATTTCTATTGTAGCCGCATAATTACAAACATCAGTTAAAATGTTTAATAACTGCACAAACAACAACAAAACTAAACAATATCAATAATTTATATAGTTATTAAAATGTATATTGACTTTTAAATAACAAGAAAATGATAAAATAAAATAAGCATAGAAAATTAAACACTAAGCATAACAGGTTTATGGGAAATGTTAAGAAAATAGATATATGATAAAGATATGATAAAGATGACAACCTACAAAAAATGAGAATTGGAGAACTCAAAAAAATTGACACTGTGATAATTCCAGATCAGTAGATGACTTGTTACATATTAGAATGCCTAAGAGAAGTATAAAATGTAATATTATAAAAATAGAGTGAACTAATGTTATATAAGGAGAATGTTGCTCTGTGTTTAAAAGTATTTAGTATTTCCTATATAAATGGGGTATAGACAATATAGATAATAGATGGGGTATAGATAATATTCATATATTTATAAGGTGGGGGAGGAGAAAAAAAATATAAATAATAATCAAGAAATTACTGATTGTTGCTGCTAAACAGATAGGAAAATCCTTCCTCTTTCCTCTAAACCAAGCATGTCAAACTTGGGCCTATGGGCCGTATGCGGCTCACAATGAATATTTTTTGGGACCGCCTGCCCTGGGGCCGCTTTGTACTGTTTCTTGTCTTCCCTCCCACAGCCACAAGGGGGCAGAGTGGTTGTCTTTCCTCCTCCTCGCAGTGCCAGAGTAGCGTCTGGCCTGCTTGAGCAGAGAAGAGCAGAGCTTGAGCTGGAGGACCGGCGGCTAATCTTAAGGTAGTGGAAGAGGGGCTTGCGGGACCTTCCTGTGTAGTGTGTTAAATTTGGGAGGGGAGCAGTGTATTAATTTGGGGGAGGGAGGAGGACAGTGTATTCAATTAGAGTGGAGTGAGGGGGGCAGTGTATTAGATTAAGGGTCAATGTGTTGGATTTGTGGGCAGTGTATTAGAATGGGGGGAGGGGGCAGTGTATTAAATTGGGTCTGCTGATTGGCCGCGCAGCTTTTTGCCACACATGTACAATAGCCTCCCTATGCTTTCCTATTGGAAAGCATTGGATTGGCTTAGATCATCAAGTTTGATTACCTCAGGCAAATTGAAGAACACACTCATAGGACTTCAAAATCAACATGATAACGTCATTTGTCGTTTTACATCTGTGCAACGGCATACATTCCCCATTTCAGTCCCATTACCAAACTTTTCTTAATATGTCAAAGTAATTGGACTGAAACATTAGTTATATGCAAATGCACGTCTCCTTCGCTCTTTGAAGCCCTACGAGCATGAAGACGTCCAGTGTCAGTTATGCACTTTTTTTATACAGTACTTTTCAAAATAAACCTACGTTTCTATAAAAACAGAAATTTGAGTTTTTTTGCGACCCACATAAACTTAAACCTTGTTTATTTGGCCCATGTTAGCTGTTGAGTTTCATATGCTTGCTCTAAACAGTTAAAATAGTGTAACAATGCTTTCATAAGCACAACTTTCAGACTATGATTACTTTATTTGGATCTATAAAATTCACACATCTATCATAATTAAACAACGGCATAAAAAATAACATGCAATAAAATACAATACAGTATATACACAAAGACAATATGGTAAAAATATGTGAGTAAAAAGCAGCTCTATATTCAGTAAATTACTGATGGAAAGTCTCTCTTTTTTTGTCTGTTTACTGTGTCCACTTTTATGGGACAATTCAATGTATATGTAATTTACTGAATATAGAGGGGCTTTATACGCTCATATTTTTACCATATAATCTTTGTATATATAATGTATTGTATCTTATTGCATGTCATTTTGTATGTTGATTTTTAATCATGATAAAGTATTAATAGTCTAAAAGTTGTGCTTATGACAGCTTTGTTTAACTATTTACCTTCTATTATATTTTTAATTTATTCTGTTCTCCTGGAAGACCTAAAGACACACTTTCCCTTTCGCTGGTGCACAGACCGCATCAAATACCTGGGGGTCTGGGTCCCTAAGAATCTACACCAGCTGTACCAATTGAATTTCCAACCATTGCTATCCCGCCTCTGCTCGGATACGAAATAGTGGACTACACCACATTTTTCATGGACCGGACGCATCAACTCCATCAAGATGAATATTCTCTCTCAAATCCTATACCTGTTCCAGACCATCCTGATCGACCTCCCATCCGCCTTTTTTCGATCCCTTAATTCGGCTCTGATAAAAGATGAGACCAAAGGGAGAAGGGGTCTTGGCCTACCAGACATAGTGGGTTATTACAAAGCAACGCACCTGTCGAGAATTGTAGCCTGGCATGAAACCGACACACAGAGGATCTGGACAACGCTGGAGAGAGATGCTTCGAAGGGAGGTATCCCGGGAGCCGTATGTCTGCCAGACAACACAGCCAAAAAATTGACACATGAACAACCCTTTATTGTGGCGACTCTGACGGTTTGTTACCAGACACGCTTTCGGCTCTCCCTAACAACGCTAACCGGACCGATGTACCCAGTCACAGGCAACTAGGCATTTCCTGCTGGACAGGATGTGGGGGCCCTAGGGTTCCTGTGGAAAGGACGACACATATGCCTCTCAGAACTCTGCAGGGGCAGCACTCTGATACCCCTGTGGGAATTCTTGCAAGACCGCAAACCAACTATGATTGAGCGTTTTCAGTATCACCAACTGATCCACTTCCACGAATTGGTTGCTCACCAACTGCAACTTACGAGACCTCTGCTCCCTTTCGAGGAGACTTGCTCGAAAGGTGAAGGCCTCTAATGGGGTATATTGGTCCTCTACACACTCCTGCAGCAGGCGGATGCAGTCCCTCTTATGAAATTCCAGACGCAATGGGAAGAGGCATTACACACACCGTATACTCCACCCAAATGGGACAAGATGGCCTTGTGCACGTTCCTCAGCTCACGATGTGCCAAATATCATGAAATCAACTATAAAATACTCACTCTGTGGTACGACACACCACAGGAGATACATAAATACCAACCAGCAGTCCCTGAGCACTGCTGGAGATGCGAGAGGGAGGTGGGAACTCTCCTCCACATTTTCTGGGCATGCCCACTCATAACACCGTACTGGGAACAAATATACGAGGCAATGCGGGAGGTGGCTGAAGAGGAGGTTGCTTTTGACCCGGCAGATATCCTACTCAACAGAACAGACCTACCCATATCGAGGTATAAGAAAACGGTGTCCCGACACCTCCTAACGGCAGCAAAATCACTGATCCCAGCATTGTGGAGGCAGAAACAGCCATCAACGTTCCAAGCCTGGCTCCAGAGTGTGGAGGAGATCAGACAAGTGGAAGCCTAAATAGCAGCGGTAAGTGGAAGGCTGGAGAAACAGGGGGAGATCTGGAGGACGTGGACGTACTACCTGTGCAACAGGGACGATCCTGGAGACTAACCCGCCGGGTAAGGGGTGGAGTGGAGGACCTGTGGCGTGGTGGATGGGGGGGGCGACCCGCGGGGCCGGGCACTCTAGCCCAACCTGTTCCTCACCCCCTTCCCTTCTTATTATAACTAATTTCACCATACCTTCTCCCTCTCCCCTCAATCTCTTCCCTCATGTACGTATAGCGGAGCTAACCTAACAATCGTACCTAATAGGGTGCATCCGCATTTTCGATCTCTCAATCCTCGGCTGACACTCTGATAGTGACAACCCGACTAATGATACCAGCACGGCATCTCACTCCTCCTTTGGGCGCACAACATACGGGAGGCGTGGCTCACTTCGGACACTTAATGGGGACTCTTCCTTAAGGTCCGTGAACTGGAGGCAAACATGCCAAGCTCGAGCGGGCTAGAAAGACTCACGACACCCAGGGGCATATGACATATAACAGACAATAGGTGGTGAGAACAGACGAGTCTCCGTGGAAGAAGACGAGCTACCCACAAGACCCGCACTACACTGGGACACCTGACACACGCTACAAACAAACACAGGGAAAAGGCAGGGGGATCCCTGGGAGGTAAGAAGGGGACACAGAGGCTAAAATATAAGATGGTAACACCTACATACTCCCTTTACCCTCCAAGGGAGGTGCAGTGATCCTCAGCAAACTAGATAACTAGGGGTCATGCAAAACGAAGTTCAACCACCAATACGTGAACATATTCAGCCACCCAACCCCTGATGTGTTTGCCTAGACGGGGGGAGCAGCCTGAAAGATGTACCCACTTGAGCTTATGTACCTTAAAGCGTTGTTTAAACACTACTCTATCTTTTCTTTCTGTATCACCTAATGTTTTGAAAAATATTCTAATAAACAAAGACTGACCGAAATTTTTTTACTCTGTTCTATGTAATTTATTTTCAAATATTTTTATATATACATATATATATATATATATATATATATACATGCCCTTTGTTTAATGTCCTGAATCTGTAAAACCTCGATAATATATCAGAAATATCCTGAGAGTGAAGATGCTAAAGTAATAATGTGATAAACTTTGAAAATCCATTTGAACACTTTCTTCATTTTTATTTACAGACTCCTGCGATACTCATTGGACACCAGTAAGATTCGCAGGCAAGATGCCATCGGTACCATTAACAGTGTTTGCAGTAACGTGGTAGGACAAAGTCTAGCTTGGGACTTCATGAGAGCCAATTGGAAGACCCTCTTTAACATGTAAGTTTTTGCTCATTAGAAAAAAATAGAATGACAGCCACCAAATTTTTGATAGCTGAACACATTGATGAGAAGTCTCCTTTTAAAAAGCATTAATCAGTAGAATATTCTAATGTCTTTCTGAGTGTTAGCTCTTTCAGGTGCATGGACAACTTAAACCAATATAGTATTGTTTTTACCATATGCAAATAAAATACTTTGCTAGGAAGATCTAAAGTACTAAAAGTGAGATAAATAAACACAGAAGACAGTGGAAATAGAAACAAAGGAACATCTAATTAATGACTCCTCTCCTTTTACATTTTTGCACACTTTTTTTTAGAACAGAACACTTTAAAAATGTTTCCTAATTTGTCCATTAAAGCTGAGATAAGTCAAAGCATTAGTAAACATTCCCACGTCACAGATTGGTTTAATTCCTGTCAGTTCAGAATTTTATCTTTCAGAATTTGCTAAACATATGGCTTGTCACACCTTTATCAGCTATTGATTTATAGAAAAAAATTTATTCAACAAGGTGATGCTGTAGAGAATAGACAAGAGAATTGTTGAATTTATTTACAGTTATGCTCAAATGTTTGCATACCCCTGGAGAATCGGTAATATATGTACCAATTTTAAAGAAAACATGAATGAGCGGGTAAAACACATTTCTTTTATTTCTTATGGGATTCATATTCAACTGTAGGTTATAACAGAATGGCACAATCATAAAACAAAACATGGCAGCGAAATAAAAATAAATAAAATGAAACATGTTCAAATGTCTGCATACAATGTAGTTGTTAATACTGTGTATTGTCCCCTTTAGCATCAATGACAGCATGCAGTCTTTTGTAATAGTTCTCTATGAGGCCCCTAATTCTTGCCGAAGGTATAGCTGCCCATTTGTCTTGGCAAATTGCCTCCAGGCAATGCAAAGTCTTTAATCGTCATGCATGAACCGCACGTTTGAGATCTCTCCAGAGTGGCTGGATAATATTAAGGTTAGGATACTCTGATGGCCACTTCAGAACCTTCACCTTTTTCTGCTGTAACCACTGGATGGTCAGCTTGGCCTTGTGCTTTCGGGTCATTGTCATGGTGGAAAGTCCAAAAGCGTCCTATGCGCAGCGTTGTGCGAAAGAATGCAAATTGTCTGCCAGTATTTTCTGAAAACATGCTGCATTCATCTTGCCATCAATTTTCACAAGATTCCCTGTGCCTTTAGGGTTCACATCCCCCAAAACATCACTGAGCCACCACCATGCTTCACAGTGGGTATGGTATTCTTTTCAATAAAGACCTTGTTGACCCCTCTCCAAACATAGCACTTATGGTTGTGACTGGCATTTTCAAAGCTTTGGATATCTTTTTATATCCTTTTCCATCTTTAAAAAGTTTCATTAGCTTGCTATGCAAGTCTTTTGACAGTTCTTTTCTGCTCCCCATGGCTCAGTATCTAGCCTGCTCAGTGCATCCACGTGAGAGCTAACAAACTCATTGACTATTTAAACACAGGCACTAATTACAATTTAAAAAGCTATAGGTGTGGAAAATTAAGCATTAATTACCATTTTAACATGCGTGTGTCACCTTGTGTGTCTGTAATAAGGCAAAACATTCAAGGGTATGTAAACTTTTGATCAGGGCCATTTGGGTGATTTCTGTTTCATTATGATTTAGAAAGATGCAAAACAACTATGTGATTATAAATTGCTTCATATGATCACTATCCTTCAATAAAATAAATTTTTATGCATGATCAGACATATTTTCAAAATCAATGCCAAATTTCACAATTTCTGCCAGGGCAAGCAGATTTAGCACAACTGTATTGGTTTTAAGCCTAAAGACCTAAATAAGAATTTTAAGACTGTTATTTTTCTGTCATATAAATAGGTAATTTCCAATATTTCCGTTTATCTTGTCTTGCACTCTATTTAGACACTTGTTATCAATGTCTGACAAGCCATCTAAGAGAAGCAAAACTCTCCTTTGTTTGTGTGCTCCATGTAATATGTGGACTGAAAATGTTACATTGTTTTAAATTTATTTCTGTATGCATTTTTTTTTTTTAATTTAGGTTTGGGGCGTCCTCTTTTTCTTTCAATAACTTAATTGAACGGTTGACTAGACGGTTCTCCACCGAATTCGAAAAACGTCAGGTAAGAAGTCGTAGGATGTATCTCTAGCTGTTCTGTTAGTAGGCACGATAGGCTCCACATGTTAACAGTCAGTTAACATCAAGGTTTTTTATCTGCCACTTAGGAGAGTCATTCTTGGTATAGGTGCTTACTATTATATTAAAGATATATATATATATATATATATATATATAGGCATACTACCTCCTAGTGTATGTTAAGGTATTCAATGGTAAATCCCACTCTCCGTAATGACCTCCAAACATAGTTAAATAGATAGATCGTACTGTCTTGCATTTATAATTTAGTGATATTATCTTTGATACTATCTTCTCCTATGGACCCCTTATACTCTAGAATTAAATCGTGTGTGAATGTTTGTTATTGTTCAAGGTTTTATTATCCAATTTTTTTGTGTTCTTTGAAAACTTACTTATATGAACATTTAGCTAATAAACCCCTGAGATTTGATTCTTTGGCAACTTGAAGTGCATGAATACAAATTTGGAGTACGTATTATCTCCAGCTGCTTTCACTAATAAGGGTGCTCTCTATCCCCCTGAAGAAGGGTTGGACATTTTGGACAGAGGTTTTTAAGAATATGTATGTATTTTTAGTACACTTACACTTGTGCACTTTGGGAGTGTATCTTCTTATTTTTTTGTGCATATTGGAATTTTAAGAATTCATTGTTGCCTAATAAAAATGAAGTATGTTTTAGCTTTATACTTGTTGTTCTATTCCTTCCTTTTGTATTTCATATATATTTAACAATTACCACTCCAAACTTATAAAGCACTACAGAATATGCTGGCGCTATATAAATGCTAATAATACAAATAACAGTATACACTTTGTATAGAAGTTTAGCTTTATTGAAAATATTACTTGTACCCCTCCCCCCGTCCTCCATATTCTATTCCTCCATATGCACTTAGGGGTCTCACCTGAGCAAATACACATCTTTATATTTTATTAATAATTATTTTCTGACCACTGGGATGCATTGTTTAATAAACCTATTTTACCAACTAGAGGCAAATTTCTCCTATCAATCACTGCATGGTAATTTTAAATATAACCCTTGCATAACACCTAAAAAAAAACAAAATAATTCTTGTTAACCGTTCCAGCACTGATTTGTATTGCTATGCTCTGCCTTTTCAACTGACCCATTAAAATAGATCTCATGTTACTTGTTTTATGGCTACCACTAAAACAAGCAGGCATGGGTGAATGGTGGGCCTTGTCCATACCCTGTACACATTTATCGTGGTCCCTTTCTCCTCTGCTATTTTGTACATAATTAAAAACTGTACATAATTACCTGCCCAGTTATTTTACTTACTTGTCATTTTGATGGAATTAACATAATCACCATCATACAAATTACTTTTGTAGCTATGTTTTGTTAAAAGAAGCAATAACCCACTGTACAGCGCTACGGAATCTGATGGCGCTATATAAATAATAAAATAATAATAAAATAATAAGAATTATTGTATTCCTGACCCTATAGTGTTAAAACAACCATGTAGCATCCCTGGGCCCTTCATGCCTCCATAAATATAGCAAAATCTTACTGTTTTCAAGCCAGAAGCTGTAGATTTGCATGTTGTTTGCCTCAAAATAAAACAAGCAGTCTGCTGACATCATCAGAATTGGTAGCCTGATCCAATCACAGTGCTTCTCCATAGGATTGGCTGAGACTGACAAAGAGGCAGATCAGGGGCAGAGCCAGCTCAATTCAAACACAGCCCTGGCCAATCAGTATCTCCTCATAGAGATGAATTGAATCAATGAATCTCTATGAGGAAAGATCAGTGTTTGCATGCAGGAGGAGGAGACACTGAATGTTTGGATGCATTTTAGGCAGCCATGACCCAGGAAGGATCTCTAACAGCCATCTGAAAAGACAGTGTTTACAGCAAAAAGCCTGAAGATAATGATTCTACTCACCAGAACAAATTCAATAAGCTGTAGTTGTTCTGGTGACTATAGTGTCCCTTTAAAAAAGCATGCTAATTTATATATTATTATGTGTATGTTAATGATATATATATATTATTATGTGTCTTTATTTCATGCTTAATTAGGTGTGTTCCGTTACTTAGATGTGTTCCTTTACTTGCCTTGTACCATTTAGATTTATGGGCATCTCTTAAACACTGTTTTAATTTGCAGGGGTAACATGCTGGATATCCCCCAAAATCTCTTTGAGAAAAATCTGAATGAATTACTGTGTTGTTGTTTCTTCATCATAAGGCATTGACAGGGTTATTTACTATAGTGAGAATTCAAAGTGAATGTCACATTTAAAGTAGTTGAACTGGAAAAATTCTCCAATTCAACTTTGTTTCTAATTTGGCTACTTTCACCATAAGTTTGAAACTCACTTTGAATTCACTTTGAATTCACTTTGAATTTTTGACACTATTGGCTTTAATTAATAATAGTGTCTATGTATATTTCTTACAACCGTCAAATTCACCAGCACTGTTGGTTGTAAAGAAAGAGGATAATTTACAAAAAAAGTGTAAAGAACAAAAATATATATATTTTATTGGAATGGTTTACATGTAGTTTATGATCTACTGACTGTTTTAAAATGAAAAATAAAGGAGCCCCATGACAGGTTTCATTCAATATTACTTTTGTGTATGTGTGAGAAGAACCTACTGTTTCTGATTGGGGTGCACATCCAGTACTATCCATTGACACAATGTGGTGGTTGAAAATTCTAAAATTGCAGAATTCACTGTGGAAACCAAGTCAACAGGAACCCTATTGGTTTGTGTTATAATGCCTCCACCTTTAGAACATTTCACCATTTTGTAAATGGCCTTTTTCCAGCCATTTTGAAATTCCCTTTTTCCCAACCACCCATATTATGTCATGAACATCTGTAAGTACAGAATTATATGTTTAATGGCTGGCATATGAACAAACATATTCTATCTACATGATCCCACTACTTACATTTTGTGATTCCTCCTATTTAGTTGGAGCAGTTCAAACTTGACAACCAGGAAGTTGGTTTTGGGACGGCCACTCGAGCACTGGAACAAGCCATGGAAAAGACAGAAGCAAACATCATATGGGTGAATGAAAACAAAGTACATGTTCTGGAATGGTTCAAAAATGCAATAAAATAAAAATAGTAAAAAAAAAACAACTTTTGAAACTCACCATCTTGCACATGATAAGAGCAAGTTTACAAACCTTTTGTGCCTCCTAATCAAACTGTTAACATTCCTTCTTTATGTGTAAATGAAGCATTGAATTGTGGGACACAATTTGCCTCTCACAAATGAATACGAACAGCAATCTTCAGTGAACATGTGTCGTGGGTTTCTATGAATTAACTTTAAAAGTGATGGAGAATTCCCTTTTTTTGCCAAAATCTCAATCTTTATATCACTCAGGGTTTTAAATCTGCAATTATATTTAACCCCTTAAGGGCACATGCCATGTGTGACATGTCATGATTCCCTTTTATTCCAGAAGTTTGGTCCTTAAGGGGTTAAAGACACAAACATCTTGATACTTTATTTATACTTTTACAATCTATATGTAAATAATTAGGTATATACTTTACATAAAATGCTAAATTAAGACCAAATGCAATCAAAAATGCGAATGTTTATTTCTTCTGTTTTGCTTTATAGAATGTAAATTAAAAATGAACCAAGTCAAAATGTCATCTTTTTTCTGCACAATTCATTCTTGTTTAAATAATGTTTTTGTATTACTTGTATTTTTACTATGGAAATACTAAGATAGTTTAAAACAAATTATAAGTAGCTCTGTATCATCAGAGATGCATCAACATACAAGAATCTGAATCAATAAACCATTTTGTCTCAAAATTGTCAGTCCAAATTTGACATCACATATTAAAGGAACACTCTAAAGTCAAAAATACAAACTTTTTATTTTTAACATTAAAGTTTTCTCCTATGTACTGCAGATTTCCCTACCGTCAGTAAATAAAAAAAAAAAACGTTATTACTTACCTTTCTTCCTTCCCCGTGCCAGTCTCTCTTCAGCTGTCGCTCCTTCCCATCTCCTTATAGAGATGCTTTGGTTGAATGCTCCTCCATTGGGGAGCATTCGGCATCTTTAAGCAATGTATGAAGGTGCCGAACGTTGGTTCTGCAAAACCAGCCAGCAAGGTATTCTAGTGACTGTCTGAGTCATTAGAGATTTTCTTTGGGATAAATGTAAACAATGCCTTTTTTCAGAACAATTTTCCGACTGTATCAACAGACTTTTTGTGTCAAAACCACTAAATAAAAATGCAACGGTTCTTGTGCACACAGTGTCACTTTACATTTTGCAAGTGTTTTCAGGGTAATTGTCTTATAATACTGTATCAAATTTTACCATTTAGTTAAATCATCAATTGCCTCAATTTCCTTGCATGGAACAAGGAGGGATTCAGAAGAGGCTAAGTAGCTGCTCTGTTCTTCTAGATCAGGGGTAGGCAACCTTCAGCACTCCAAATATTATAGACTACATCTCCCATAATGCTCTTGCAGTCATGATGCAGGTAATGCATCAGGGGAGATATTGTCTCCAACATCTATACAGTATTTTGAAGAAATACCTCCAATAACATGAAATGCTGTAATTAATTTTGTGTATGGTTAATAGAATGTAATATATCTGATGTGTATTTAATATCTGTTTCCGGTTTCTGGGTACGATGAGCCCCAGAAACATTATTGAGAATTTTGTTCTATGAGAAATTATAATCCTACATACATACTATACCATTCCATTGCTTCTCTAATGTCTTGCCGTTCACAATTTACTTTATTTGCACAGTTGACTAAAGTTCAGAATATTCCTTTCCAAACAGATGTTTTTCCTATTATAAAACCAAATGGCTCAAAGACCAAATTCATTTCTAAATTAGACGTTTTATGCTATCATTGTACGCTAACAACATTAATTACTAGTGTTAACCTGTTCTCAGAGTTAGAAGGGACTTCTTACAGTGCTCTAAAAAGGGATTCTGTCATTATTTTGAACCTATTTATTAAAGTGTTTTAAAAGGTTTCTTTTTAATAACTTCCACAAGCATTTGCAGGAACATGCATTTCAGAAAACTGCCAAATTTAGAGTGGTGAAAGAAAATGAATGAAACAGAACTTTTCTGTCTGAAAAAGTTGTGGAAATACTGATAAATTGGTTTAGTCGCTTGGAAATATATTTAAAAATGACGTTTAGGGCACAAAAAAAGCAACAGATGGATACAAAGGTTAGACACTCGACTCCCCAAATGCAAATACAAATAAAAAGCACTGTTTAATAGCTATACAAAGAAAACATGCATGCATTTAATTATGCGTTTGTTCATTGGGGGTGTGTCTAAAAACAGCTTAGAAAACCTGTAGTTCTCTTTTCTAAAGCCTTTGCAAGACCTTCCTTTTATACCACGCCCAGACATTCTGTGTGACCAATCACAGACTTCCCAAAGCAGCTCAATGAGAAATCTTTTCAAGGCAGGTGCCTCTGGGCCATTTAGCTCAACTGAGCTCTACACATCAGGAAGTAACAGAATTGGTTGTCTGACAACCAGGAGGGAGTAACAACATTAATTAATACAATTAAAATATATATAATATTTTTTATTAATATATAAAAGTGGCAATTTCCATTAAAATCTGCATTTTTTTGTAAAATGAAAAAAGAAGATACACTCTTCACTCATAAAGCACTTCAGCAAGCTAAAGTGCTTTAGGGATCTGGAGTGTCCCTTTAATAAATTGCACCAAAAATCAAATAAAAAAATCTTTAGAAATCAATAATGCTTCAGTTCCATACACGGGGACCCACTGAAATAGCTATATTATTTCTTTCATGTTATGATACCAGCTTTGCGTCACCATGTATTTGGCAGTCTACCATATATACTCGAGTATAAGCCGACCCGAATATAAGCCGAGGCCCCTAATTTTATTGACCCGAGTATAAGCCTAGGGTGGGAAATGCAGCAGCTACTGGTAAATTTCTAAATAAAATTAGATCCCAATAAAATTACATTAATTGAATATTTATTTACAGTGTGTGTATAGAATGAATGCAGAGTGTGTGTTTGTGTGTTTGTGTGTGTATATAATGAATGCAGTGTGTGTTTGTGTGTTGTGTGTGTATATAATGAATGCAGAGAGTGTGTTTGTGTGTTGTGTGTGTATATAATGAATGTAGAGTGTGTGTTTGTGTGTGTATATAATGAAAGCAGTGTGTGTGTTTGTGTTGTGTGTGTACATAATGAATGCAGTGTGTGTTTGTGTGAATGCAGTGTGTGTTTGTGCAGTGTGTGTAAACTGGGTGAGGGGAGGGCATTTTTATTTTTATATTTTAATATTATTATTTTAATGTTATTATTTTATTTTAATATTATTATTTTATTATTATTATTTTAATATTTGCATTATTTTTTTTTAAATAATTTTTTTGTCCCCCTTCTCTGGCCAGGCAACAAGCAGGGAGGGGGGACAAAAAACATTTTAAAACAAATAATGCAAATATTAAAATAATAATAAAATAATAATATTAAAATAAAATAACATTAAAATAATAATATTGAATCCCTGGTGGTCCAGTGGATGGACTGTGCAGTGCGGGGGCTGGCAGTGAGCTGTTTCTTACCTTCCTGCAGCTCCTGTCAGCTCCCTTCTCCTCCGTGCAGCTCCCCTGTCAGCATCGTTCTGCTTACAGTGTAAGTCTCGCGACACCCGCGGGTCTCAAAAGACTTACACTGTAAGCAGAACGGAGCTGACCAGGGAGCTGCACGGAGGAGAAGGGAGCTGACAGGAGCTGCAGGAAGGTAAGTAACAGCTCGCTGTCAGCCCCCAACAGGACCGCCGGGCTTTTAATGAGCCCGGCGGTCCTTGTCTGTATTATGGCAATATAAATTGCCATAATACAGACATTGACTCGAGTATAAGCTGAGTGGGGGGGTTTTCAGCACAAAACATGTGCTCGAGTATATACGGTAACTTGTATGTTATACTCACAGTGTCCCAGATCCTGAGCTGTTCTTTTCTTGATTCCAGTTACTGTACTCTAGGACCGAAAGAGCCACGTTGCCAACAATATGCCGTCAGGGTTGTATAAAGTCGTAATTATTGTATAAGTTCTTCTTTTTGGGTTGCCTTGCTGAAATGTCAGGATGAATTTTCAATCATTGCTTTACATCCATGTTTGCTGCAAAATATAATAGAAGCCATAGTTGTTTTCTATATTGTTCTTCAGAGGTGTTCCAATTCAAATAGTTTTTATCCATGTTGGTAAAACTCTTAATGTCCGATAATGTGAAAACTGTCCCACCCACAGCCACCTTCAACTAAAACAAAATAAAATAAAAGGGACAGTGTTAAGGCTACAAACAAATAATGCACATTGTGTTTTACATTTCTAACAGCGGCAAAACCATATTTAAATAGAGTTGCAGTGGATGAACATATACTCTACCTTTAACCTTTGATGAAGCGTTTTAGAGCCTACCATGCAAGGTTTTACTGTGTACATTAAAGAATTATATGGTTAAATTCAAACAGAACTCAACAAAAAACAAATCTATCTTAACCCCTTAAAGACACATGACATGTGTGACATGTCATGATTCCCTTTTATTCCAGAAGTTTGGTCCTTAAGGGGTTAAAAAAAAATCAAGCTGAATTTAAGTTTCCTGTCAAACAAGGTTTTAAAGTAAGGATTGTCCTTTGGAGGTGTGGACTGTGCAGTTACAGAGTGTTGGAGATGTAATGGTGACCTGGGACAATAGGACTCTTTTACTGAAATGTTTTTTCAATTTATGTAACGGCCATGAGCTAACTTTGCAATGCAGATACATCTGGCAGAGGGCCGGTGTAGAAAAGTGCTTGGCAGATCCCCAGTAAGAAGTCAATCCATTACTAAATGGTTTGTGTACTTACATTGGGTGGTGCTAAGGCACTCCTGGCACTATTAGTACACTATAGTGGTTATGGTACTTGGAGTGTTCCTTTCAGCATGGTTGATAGAAACACAAGCATGATCTCAGCAAATTCAACATGGGCCAAGAAAAATTAGTTTAAAAAAAAAAAAAAGAGAAAACAGAACCACAAAGGTCAAGCAGAGTCAAGGAGAACACCAAGCAATTAGCATACTTCCAAAGTTAGGGAAGGTCAGAACACAAAACCTTTGGACATGCTAGTTAAAGTTATAGTTTTACTTATAGTTGTTATAGTTAAATATTGTTCATGTGATAAAATGAAATGTGTGCAACTGAGACAAGGCTACATTCTGTTATATGATTTCATGATTACTACTCAATAAAATGTGTATGGATTTCATGCATCTCTGACCACCAATGGCTGTCTACAGGTGAAAGGTATGTGCTTGTGTGAGTTTTTCCAACTCTGTAGCGTGACATTCATAATAGTTGTGACACATTGTCACCCTGTTCAGAAGTCCAGGACTTCTTGCCCTATCATAAAATCGAGGCACACTCCCTTTACAATTCTCTCTTTTATTCATCTCCGGATGCAGGGGGTGAAGTTGGGTTGTAAGACTATGAGATCCATGTGTCATGTAAATAAATTGTTACTAAGCACCAGGAAAATTTCACCATGAGGTAGTTTCTTTGCATTCACAGAGTGCAGATTGTACACATTATGTGATCCACGTACACATCTGGAACTACTAGGTGAAAAGTCTGTCCTACACAAATTTTTGCTGGATCTTATCTCTCAGAACTTAAAAATGTGTTGGCAGAATTTAAGAAAACCTACAAACAGATGTTCTCTCACTACAATTTCGAATGAGATCAATTGTCAAGGGAGTCTGTAAAATGTAAGCAGTATAAACATATCAAAGCTTGTGTATAAGAAGTTTAAAGAGAAATAAAAAAGTATGAGAAGTAAATTCTAAATAACCCATCAAACATATTTTTCAAAGTATCTTCAGCTCTTAAAGGACCACTATAGGCACCCAGACCACTTCAGCTTAATGAAGTGGTCTGGGTGCCAGGTCTTTCAAGGGTTAACCCTTTTTTCTATAAACATAGCAGTTTCAGAGAAACTGCTATGTTTATAAATGGGTTAATCCAGCCTCTAGTGGCTGTCTCATTGACAGCCGCTAGAGGGCTTCCGCACTTCTCACTGTGATTTTCACAGTGAGAAGACGCCAGCGTCCATAGGAAAGCATTGAGAATGCTTTCCTATGGACTGACTGAATGCGCATTCAGCCGAAGAGGAGGAGAGGAGGCGGACAGGAGGAGGAGAGCTCCCCGCCTGGCGCTGGAGAAAGAGGTAAGTTTAACCCCTTCCTTCCCTCAGGGCACTACAGTGCCAGGAAAACAAGTATGTTTTCCTGGCACTATAGTGGTCCTTTAAATTAAAGATCTCCTGTTTCAGAGAGGGCAATATTTTAAGTCTAAGAAGAACAATTCTGCTGGACAACAGTAACCATTTTGTTGAATAAGTGAAAAGTACCAGACCATCTCAAAAACACACTCTCTCTGTAGTTTATCAATCATATGATGTGTGGAATGGGACATTTGGTCAATAATCAATATAATCTCCCCCTTCCAAGGGATACATTTGTTTAACAGAATAAGGGCCACTGTAATCCCCATAGTTTTTCATGTGAATTCCCAAAAAGTACAAATATACTCATATATTTATACAGTTTAGATAATTATATCACTCTTCACAATACATACATTAATATCCTGCAAAATAATTAAATAAATGAAAAGTAGCTCAGAAAATAAGTATATATTGTGAAAATAAATGAGAAGCTCATGACTGTTTTAAAATTAGAAGATTCAGTTGCACTCACACTTTGGATAGTTTTAAGATCATTTGGGTGACATTCTTAAATTGATACATTTGAAAAAACAATTAACAGGTACAGATTGAGTGTCAATAGCAGACTTAAAAATATGAAATACCCCTCATGCAATCTGGACTCCAGTAACTCTCTGGACTGAAAGGAAGGGAGGGCATGACTTCTGGCCAGCAGTAAGGGGGTGGCCATTGGAGATCCTATGTTGCAAAAGGGGAATCAAAAGGGGGATTAAAAGGGCTGAGAAGGGAGGGGGGAGAAGGGAGGGGAAGGGAGGGGACTCACCAGTAAGCCAGAAGAAGTGTAATGGATCCTGGCTTTTTTCCCGCCTAAAAAAATAAAAAATAAAAATTTAATTGATAATTATTAATTACTTTGGCTTGGGGAAGGCTGATAGGAGTTGGGATCCCATTACAACATGGCGTCCGATGGAACAACGGTGTCCCAGGAGGCAGTGGCGTCTCTAGGATTCATTTTTCGGGGGGGCACACGGAGGGCCAGTGACAAAAGTAGGGGGGCACATTTAACCCCGCCCTCGTCGCAGTTTGACCCCGCCCCTGTCGCATGTTAAGCCACGCCCCCGACACAATGTGTTTTGTTTTTTTAATAATACCTGGTGGAGGATTCATTATTTTCCACCAGGGATTATTAAAAAAACAAACACATTATCCTTGATACAGTGCCATAGTTGCCAACATTTGAAAAAAAAATTCCAAGGACATTTTGCAGCACAGCTATCAATTACTGTCTGGGTATAATATCCCTGGACAGTCAGTGCTCTCTGTATAATACAGGGCTGTGTGTATAATAAATTGGGACACTCAGTGCTCCCTGTATAGTGCTGCTCTCTGTATAATACAGGTCTGTTTGTGTATAATATCCCAAGACAGAGAGCAGCACTATACAGGAAGCACTGACTATCCCGGGATATTTTATACACACAGATCTGTATTATACAGATAGCTGAGCATATACCCCAATCTCTAGACTACTAGTACCTGTCAACAGCAGCTCCCAGACGCGTGTAACAGGGCTAAAGTGTGCGGCAGCTCACACAGATTATTCAGCGGTAAAGTGCACTCGCTGGCAGAGCCAAACTGGGAATCCCTGGGAATCCAAAGCAGCCCTGGAAAAAAAACGTATGCCATTCCTACAAGTCAAAAAATAAATAAATAAATAAATAAATAAATATATATATATATAGTACAGTGAGCACACAAGCTCACTGACATGCGCAAATAGGCTTACTGACAGACAAAACTCTCTGACTCACACACAAGCTTACTACAGACACTCACTTGTATAAACAGAAGGCTCACTACAAAGAAGTTCAGGGACACCCACACAAGCTCACTAAAGACAAGCTCAATGACACACACATGCTCACTATATAGAAGCTCACTGACACACACAAGCAGTACCATTTTAACAGAGTTAAGGGCCCCTGGGCAAAGCAATGCACTGGGGCCCTTCCTACACAACAACTCACAGGAATTTTAATTATTGATAGACTGCGGAGTCCATACACACACACAGACTGCTGAGTCCATACACACACACACACACAGACTGCTGAGTCCATACACACACACACACACACACACAGATTGCTGAGTCCATACACACACACACACATACTGCTGAGTCCATACACACACACACAGACTGCTGAGTCCATACACACACACAGACTCTGCTGAGTCCATACACACACAAACAGACTGCTGAGTCCATACACACACACACACGCTGCTGATTCCATACACAAACACACACTCTGCTGAGTCCATACACAAACACACACAGACTGCTCAGTCCATACACAAACACACACAGGCTGCTGAGTCCGTACACACACAGACTCTGCTGAGTCCGTACACACACAGACTGCTGAGTCCGTACACACACAGACTGCTGAGTCCGTACACACACAGACTGCTGAGTCCGCACACACACAGACTGCTGAGTCCGTACACACACAGACTGCTGAGTCCGTACACACAGACTGCTGAGTCCATACACAAACACACAAAGACTGCTGAGTCCATACACAAACACACACAGACTGCTGAGTCCGTACACACACACAGACTCTGCTGAGTCCGTACACACACACAGACTCTGCTGAGTCCGTA
>OW240914.1:85551912-85573070 GCA_933207985.1 Pelobates cultripes | reverse complement strand
TGTGTGTGTATAGGGGCAATGTGTGTGTATGGGGGCAATGGGTGTGTATAGGGGGCAATGGGTGTGTATGTGTGTACACCCCACAAGCCTACCTGTCACTGGAGGATGTTGCTGGGGGTCAGGCAGCCATTTTCTGAAGCAGCATGGGCTGCTGCATTACGGCGGGGGCGGGGCTTATCGGCGGGAGGCGGGGCTTCGTTTGGGGGCGGGGCATGTGCCGGGGAGCCAATCAGTGCTTCCTCCGGCCACAGACCGCCCCCAGCACCTCAGCACTGCATTCCCTCGGGCTGTGACAGTCCGAGGGAAGCCCATAGCCAGCAAGTTGCTGGCATTTGGGGGGGCCCAAGGGGGGGCACAGCATGATGTAGGGGGGGCCATGGCCCCCTCTGGCCCCCCCCTAGCGACCACTGCCAGGAGGCACTGGTTGGTATGCTGAGGGCTTACCTGGAGTCTCATGGCTCAGGCGCCCTGGAGGAGGTGATGTCCGGCGTTGCAGGAAGATCGGGGGCTGCAGTGATGAAGAGGTCGGCGGATGATCCCAATGCAGAGGGCCAGGCGGTCGAGGCCTCCGACGCGGTTATCCCCCAATCCGGTGAGGAGTGGTACCTGCCGCGGAGATCGGAGGGGGGAGACTGGACCACCTAGACTGACTGGTGCTGCAGAGGTCCCTCAGGCGTGTGCGCTCCAGCAGGGAACCGGAGGTGAGGACCCAAGATGACGCCAGCATGGCGGGACGCTCGAGGAGTCTGCCGTCTCTTCCGGTCCAAGCGGACTGATGACATCAGAAGTAGTGCCGTGGGGAGTGTATGTGTCTGGAAGGTGCCACATCACAGGCTCTGCCTCCGCAGCCTTTCCGGCGGGTCGGAAACCCCGGAGGAGGATCCAGGAGATAGGAAACTCTGCTGGATGCGGGCAGGAGGCGCAGAAGGAGCAGATCCGGTCAGGGAGACTCGGATTCGGACTCTCGGACAGAGTTGGAGGACAAGGCCATCCTACCTGCAGTGCAGGAGCCAGCTGGACATCTCTCCAGGGGTGAGTTGACATGCGCTAGCATCTGGGGAGAGTTGCCAGGGGAACAGGTTTTAGGTTTGCTGCACGCAGTATTAGAGAAGTTGCCGGGGGGAACGCAGGTGCAGGGTGCCAGAGCGCAGATGGCTAGTGGAGTCCAGGGAGGGTATAGACCTAGTCTTCCAGGGTGTCATAAATCTCCCTTGGGGGTGCATGTCCCCGCCGAGATGCAGGAGAGGATCTTGAATGGTGAGTATGTGGATTTCTTGTCGTTGGTTCCCCCCAGACAGGGACTCGGTTGATAGGCCCCGTAGGGGGGATCCTCAGAAGGGCGATAAGTCAAAGCAGATACCATGCACGTTTGGCAATTGGTTGCAGGGGTTTAATATATTTGCTAGCGTGTTGGTGCGTCGTTTTCCCAAAAAGGCTAGCTCCCTGTTTGGGTATCTGGATTTAATCTGGGGGCCTATAAGATTTATTGGGGCCAATGTTGGTTTCGGTATGACCAACAATTTAGACAAAAAATGGCGGCATGCCTGGGGATGGATTTTAACATGCAGTATGGTACCCAAAAAAGAAGCCGGCTTCTTCCGTTTGATCCATCACCTGTCCTACCCGGCTGGGGGATTGGTTGAACGAAGATATTGGGAAGGAGGTGTGCCGAGTGCGATACGCATACTTTGGTAGGGTGTTGGAGTTGTTGCGTACAGCGGGCGCAGGGGCGCTGCTGGCGAAGTCAGACATAGAGTCAGCGTTTCACCTGTTGCCGTTGCACCCTGAGTGTTTTCACCTCCTGGGCTGCCATTTTCAGGGTTTCTATTATTACGTTATGTGCTTGCCCATGGGGTGCGCAATTTCTTGCTCATACTTCGAGATGTTTTCCTTCTTTCTCCAATGGTCACGGTGCAGCAGGTGGGTTGGAGCTCGGTCACGAACTACTTGGATGACTTCCTGTTTGTGGGGTCGGCTGGGTCTCAGGCGTGTAAGGGGTTGTTGGGCTCCTTCCGGACAGTTGCTAGGGAGTTTGGGGTCCCGGTCGCTGAGCAGAAGACTGTTGGCCCGGTAGCTGTCCTGTTGTTTCTCGGGATCTAAATCAATACGGTTCGTATGATTTTTTTGGTTGCCGGAGGATAAGCTTGTGGTTCTTCTGGAGTTAGTGGACAGGGTTAAAGGGGCAAGGAAGGTGCAACTGCGGCAGATGCAGGTCCTTTTGGGTCACCTGACTTTTGCGTGTCGGGTTCTTCCCATGGGACGGGCTTTCTGTTGTCGATTTTCATTGGCCACGGTAGGTATTCGTAAACCGCATCATTTCATCCGTGTGAACAAACGCATGTGGGAGGATTTAGAGGCATGGAGTTCCTTTCTGGGCACGTACAATGGCCACTCCTGCTGGCTCAGAGAGGCAGCGCCCAATGCATCATTGGACCTGTTCACGACGCGTCTGGCTCCGTGGGTTTTGGGGCATTCTTTCATGGTCAGTGGTGCGCAGAGGCATGGCCAGTGGGCTGGAGAGGGTTGGACATTATGCGCAACCTCACCTTCATGGAGCTTTTTCCAAATGTATGGGTGAAGGCGTGTCATGTCCCCGGTGTGGTGGCTGACTCTTTTTCTCGGTTGCAGTGGGACCGTTTTCGAGGGGCAGACCGAGTGGGTCGGACTTGACCTCCATTTTTATTTATGAATGATTCTGAACGATTTGAATGATTTATATGCACTCACACTCCCTAGAGCCTAAGCGGGACAGCTCTAGTCTTTGATAGCTTTAAAAAATATTTGACATAACATTTCTCTCCATGTGAAACAGAAGAAATTAAGGCATATTATTTTGCATGTAATACTAGCTAATAGATTTAAGATAATGGACTTTCTATACAGGGTCTGGTGAAAAATGTGACAAGAATCAATATAATTATCATATATGTGCATTTTCATTCAGATGAAACATAGAAACATAGAATGTGACGGCAGATAAGAACCATTCGGCCCATCTAGTCTGCCCAATTTTCTAAATACTTTCATTAGTCCCTAGCCTTATCTTATAGTTAGGATAGTCTTATGCCTATCCCACGCATGCTTAAACTCCTTTACTGTGTTAACCTCTACCACTTCAGCTGGAAGGCTATTCCATGCATCCACTACTCTCTCAGTAAAGTAATACTTACTGATATTTTTAAACCTTTGTCCCTCTAATTTAGGACTATGTCCTCTTGTTGAGATGGAGCGCTGACAACTTTTGGCTTGGGGGACCAAACACAAAACAATGTTCTTTTGTTTTTGCTCTCTCAGATATCAGATCTCTACATAGATGGCTCTAGTCGCATGTAGCATGTGATTGATGGGCTTGACAGATGGAGGCTGCTGGAGCAGCAAGGTCTGACATCATATCCTATTAGCCTCCACCAGTATAACCTGAACAGCATGACAGAGCATTCTGAGAGATATAGGCAAGGCTACGAGACACAGGCTCTGTTTACTGTGACTCCATTGCCACCACTCGCAACTGGAGTGTGTTATTGTTGAAATATAGCTGTAGAGTTGTATTAGCATTAGCACGGCAGCATGTTGAAGTAATAGCAGCACATATATGAAGCTAAGTGACTAACGTTCCTTAGTCATTGGTTTGCTTAAACAGGAGAGCTGACAAAAAAAAAAAAAAAAAAAGCTTTGCTACATTTCTACAGAAAAAATGGCTGCATTGCAAGAAAGAGAGAGGAAGTGAGGAAAGATAGATATACGATAAGATAGCATGCTTACTCTCCAGCACCATAGAGACTATAGAGGATAGACAATTAAATGTTACCAGCAATAGTAGGTCCTCCAACACATTCAGTTTAAGGCACTAGAGATTATTACTAACAGTTATGAATGTCAAAAGTACTGTCTCATCTTATCCTGGGGTCACTTGTAAACAAGTTCACATTCTTAATAGTATGGCAACCCCCAATGCTGCAATCCTCTGGGGTACATCCAGGGGGATAGTACAAGTCTGGAGGACATTGAGATTACTGGTTACCTTCCTACCCAGCTGGGATAGCTGCAGTCCACAACCTCTGTAAAATACCTTGTTATTTTTATTACCCTTATTATTACTGACATTTATAAAGTGCTGAATACATTCCACAGCACTGTACAATTGGGGTAAACGGCAATACACTATACACAGATAAACACAAACAATAACTATGTGTGCAATTGCCTAACATGGCCACTATTGAACGTTTCATGAATGTCAAAATATATATTTTCAACAAATATAATAACTTGGAAAGTATAAACTTAATGAATGTAGATTTTTCGAAACTAGTTAAATATGTAACTGTACGTGCTTTAAAATGTATTTTCTCAGCTGGTAGAACATTCACATTTACAATATGTTAACAACCCAGCCTGTCCCCAACCCAGATAATAAATAGTTTTAAAGGTAATATATATATTTATATGATCTGTTCGCTACGTTTGCCTCCTTAACAGTAAACGCTATACCTATCGTGTGTGCACAAATACTTGTAAGACGAAAACAAGATACAAAACCAAGTCCCATATTCAGTCTGTCTTGCCACCTTCACTCAACAAGATGGCAAAGGTTTTTTTTATATTTTGAATAGCTGCTTCAGGTACTATTGTAACTGATTCACATTTCCTGCAGCACACAATGACTTGTAGAGAAATTATTACAAACAAACTGATGCTAGTGCATTAACCCCTTAAGGACGCATGACGGTTCAGGACCGTCCTCGGCATTTTTGCGTTGCCGACCGAGGACGGTCCTGAACCGTCCTAACGGAAAACGGGCGGCGGGAGCGATCAGAGATCGCTTCCGCTGAAATCCCGTTGTTACTATCTGCCCGGCATCCCAGGCAGATAGTAACAGCCAATTGCGGCATGTGAGCGATCCGCGATCGCTCACAATTGGCTGGTGTCAAAGTGGGTGTTACAAACACTCACTTTGACACTGATCTCTGCCTCTCTCCTCTCTGTAGCGTTTTGTGAGAGGAGAGAGACAGAGATCCTGATAGTTTGTTGCAGCAGCTGTTCCTGTGAAAATTAAAAAGTATCTTCAGTTAATAAAAATCCTATTTTAACCCCTTCCCTGCCAGATCTGTTACAGACAGTGCATTTTTACTGTCTGTATTTTTTTTTTTGCCCTTAAGGGTTAACTTTATTTTAAAAAATCTGTGTCTTAGACTGTCTTAGACTGTCTTAGACTGTCTTAGACTGTCGTAGTCTGTCGTAGTCTGTTTTAGTCTGTTTTAGTCTGTCGTAGTCTGTTTTAGTCTGTCATAGTCTGTCATAGCCTGTCGTAGTCAGTCAGTTTCCTTCCCCCAAATCTCCATTAGATTCTTCTAACAGGAGTTAGTTTAGGGATTACTGTTTTAGTCTGTTTTAGTCTGTTTTAGTGTTTAAAAAAAAAAAAAAAAAAAAAATATTGTGTTTAGTATTTTGTTAGTTTAGTCTGTTGGTGTGAAACATGCAGCGCATGTACAGCTTGGAGGAGGCATATGCCTTCTTGGCGTCGGACTCTGACGCCACTGACACTGCGTCCGATTTTGACCCAGGTCAGTTTAGCGGCACGTCTAGTGACATGTCATCTGTGAGTGAGCCAGCTGCTAAAAGAAGCTGTGCTTCCCCTGCTACGCTGAATGTGGAGGAGGACTGGGTACCTCCACAGTTAGCTGAGCCCAACATCCCCCCTTTTAGTGCCAACGCAGGCATTAATGTGAATGTGGTTGACTTCTCCCCTATACAATATATGGAGTTATTTTTAGGGGATACCATCTGGGAGGAGATTGCTTCCCAGACTAATTTATACGCTAGCCAATTTATTGAGACCAATCCAGGTAGCTATACAGTCAGGGAGCATGCTTGGCATCCCACAGATGTCCCTGAACTTAAAACATTCTGGGCTCTTACCATGCTCATGGGGATAATAAAAAAGCCATCAATCTGGTCTTACTGGAGCACCAACCCAATTTGTTCGACTCCTATATTCTCTCAAACAATGCCTAGACCAAGATATGAGCTGCTGCTCAGATACTTACATTTTAACGACAATACGCTCTGTCACCCCAGAGATCACCCCGAATATGATAGGCTTTATAAAATACGCCCACTGGTATACCATCTTCAGAACAGATTTTCTGAAGTTTATACTCCCCAACAAACTTTATCCATCGATGAATCCCTTATGAAATACAAAGGGAGATTAGGGTTCAAACAATATATCCCCTCAAAGCGGTCTAGGTATGGCATTAAAGTGTACAAACTTTGCGAGAGCGAAAGTGGCTACACATTTGCCTTTCGTGTATACGAGGGGAAAGATGCTCAACTGAACCCTCCTGGCTGTCCTGACTCTCTGGGGACAACTGGGAAACTTGTTTGGGACCTACTGAACCCTTTGTTCAATAAGGGTTACCACCTTTATGTGGACAATTTTTACAGCAGTGTCCACTTGTTTAAAATTCTTTATAGTTTACAGACACTGGCCTGCGGCACTGTAAGAAGAAATGCCAAGGATTTTCCCAGATCTCTCATAGAGGCCAAATTAAAAAAAGGGGAATACAAAGCTCTGCGCAAGGCTGAACTGCTTGCGCTAAAATTTAAGGACAGGAAGGATGTTCACATGATAACAACCATCCATAACGAGGCCATGTCAGACGTCACTGTCCGAGGCAGGGTACAGACAAAACCGGTGTGCATCAGGGCTTATAACAGGCACATGGGGGGTGTTGATTTGGCTGATCAGCTGATGCAGCCTTATCTTATCTTAAGAAAGACAAAAGCCTGGTATAAAAAGGTGGCTATGTACCTGTTGCAAGTAGCAACACATAATTCATTTTTACTTTTTAAAAAAATTAATCCAGGAAGAACCACCTATCTCCAATTTCAGCTCAAGCTGATTTCCACAATAATTTATGGAGATGGTCAAGTTCCAACGACAGTGCAAGAGTCGTCTAGACATTTTATTTTTAAGATACCGCCAACACCAAAACAAAGAAACCCCCAGAAACGTTGCCGGGTCTGTTATAAAAAAGGGAAAAGGACAGACACCCCTTTTCACTGTCCCGATTGCCATACAAAACCTGGACTGTGTATTGGAGAATGTTTTAAGGTCTACCACACAGAAAATACATTTTTATAATACTTGTTCCTGATTTATTTTTTTTGTTTATTTTGAAAGCAGCAAATTTCTGTTAGTCAGTATCCTTCCCCCAAATCTCCAGTTAGATTCTTTTTGCAGGAGTTAGTTTACAGATTGCTGCTAACAGAAGTTTTAGTCTCATTTAGTCTGTTTTTATCAGTTTTAGTCTGTTTTTAGTATAAAATAAAAAAAAATTGTGTGTTAGTAACTCTGTGTTAGCCAGACTCTGACGCCACTGACACTGCATCCGATTTTGACCCAGGTCAGTTTTCTGACATGTCATCTGTGTGTGAGCTGGCTGCAAAAAGAAGCTGTGCTTTCTCTGCCACGCCGAATGTGGAGGAGGAACAGGTTTCTCCACAGTTAGCTGAGCCCCAAATCACCCCTTTTAGTGCCAACACAGGCATTAATGTCAATGTGGATGACTTCTCCCCTATGCAATATATGGAGCTATTTTTAGGGGATACCATGTGGGAGGAGATTGCTCCCCAGACTAATTTATATGCTACCCAATTTATTGATACCAATCCAGATAGCTATGCAGTCAGGGAGGAGTGTGCTTGGCATCCCACAGATGTCGCTGAACTTAAAAAATTCTGGGCTCTTACAATTCTCATGGGGATTATAAAGAAGCCATCAATTTGCTCTTACTGGAGCACCAACCCAATCTGTTCTAGTCGAGTGTACTCTCAAACCATGTCTAGAACAAGATTTGAGCTGCTGCTGAGATACTTACATTTCAATGACAATACCCTCTGTCACCGCAGAGATCACACCCAATATGATAGGCTTCATAAAATACACCCACTGGTAGACCATCTTCAGCACAAATTTACTGAAGTTTATACTCCTCAAAAAATGTATCTATTGATGAATCGTTAATGAAATATAAAGGGAGATTAGGATTCAAACAATACATCCTCTCAAAGCGCTTTAGGTATGGCGTAAAATTCTACAAACTGTGCGAGAGCGAAAGTGGCTATACATTTGCCTTTCGTATATATGAGGGGAAAGATGGTCAACTGGACCCTCCTGGCTGTACTGACTCTCTGGGGACAAGCGGGAAACTTGTTTTTGACTTACTGATCCCCTTGTTCAATAAGGGTTACCACCTTTATGTGGACAATTTTTATAGCATTGTCCGTTTGTTTCAAACTCTTTAGGGTTTCTAGATACTGGCCTGTGGCAGTGTGAGAAGATATGCCAAGGATTTCCCCAGACCTTTTATAGAGGCCAAAAAAAAAAAAAAAAAGTGAATGTAAAGGTCTGCACAAAACTAAAGTGCTTGCAATAAAATTTAAGGACTGGAAGGATGTTCACATGCTAACAACCATCCATAACAAGGGCATGTCAGACGTCACTGTCCGAGGCAGGGTACAGACAAAACCGGTGTGCATCAGGGCTTATAACAGGCACATGGGGGGTGTTGATTTGGCTGATCAGCTGATGCAGCCATATCTTATCTTAAGAAAGACAAAAGCCTGGTATAAAAGGTGGCTATCTACCTGATGCAAGTAGCAACACATAATTAATTTTTACTCTTTAAAAAAAAAAATGAATCCAGAAAGAACCACCTTTCTCCAATTTTAGTTCAAGCTGATTTCCACAATAATTTATGGAGATGGTCAAGTTCCAACAACGGTGCCAAAGGAGGACATTTTATTTTTAAGATACCGCCAACTGCAAAAAAAAAACAAATCCCCTGAAATGTTGCTGGGTCTGTTATAAAAAAGGAAAAGGACAGACACCCCTTTGCACTGTTTTTTTTTCTTTTGAAAACAGCAAATTTTAGTTAGTCAGTTTCCTTCCCCCCAAATCTCCAATTAGATTCTTTTTGCAGGAGTTAGTTTAGAGAATGCTGCTAAAGGTGCATTTGATACCTGCACATTTGGTTAAAAAAGTTTTATGGTAGTAACATATAACTGGCTGGCCAAAACCAGATGACGTGTGCATAAAAAGCAGAATTAAAAAATTACCACCATGCACGTTCTCTGAAATTTGTTTAGCACAATGGTTGGGGGAAGGATGTGAAAACACCTCATATACAATACTCTGGAATGTCTACTTTATAAAAATATAAACTTTCATGATGTTAACATTAACGGGGGGATGCAAAAATATGCCAAACTGAAGATAGGCCAAGCATACCTATATATCAAGTTGAAAAACTGATATGTACAAGTCTTGAATGTGGCCTTTTAGCCCCCAAACAACCCAGCAAACCTATGCATGGGTGATGTCACTGTACTCAGGAGATGTTGCTGAACACATATTGGGGTGTTGTTTGGCAGTGATACATAACAGGATCTGTTAATTCATGCCTAAAGTACAATGTATGTGTAAAAAACATGAAGAAAATTACTACCCAAAAGTTTGCCAAAGGCTGGTGGTAGAATTATTGCATGAAAAGTATTAAACTACCACCATTTAAAATACCCTGAGTTGTCTACTTTTCAAAAATATATGGTTTGATGGGGGTAAAATACATTGGCCCAAATAGGACAGGGGCGCTGGTTTACTACATGTCAAAATTCCAAGTTGAAAAATGGATATGCGCACCTGCCAAATGTGGCCTTTTAGCCCCCAAACAATCCGACAAGCCTATGCATGGGTGGTATCACTGTACTCAGGAGATGTTGCTGAACACATATTGGCGTGTTGTTTGGCAGTGACACATAACACGATTTGTTAATTCATGCCTAAAGTACAATGTGTGTGAAAAAAACACACAAAAAATGACTACCTAAATGTTTGACAATGTCTGGTGGTAGAATTAGTGCATGGAAAGTGTTAAAAAACCACCATTTGAAATACCCTAGGGTGTCTACTTTCCAAAAATATATGGTTTGGTGGGGGTAAAATACATTGGCCGGCCTTACAAATGTCCCAAATAGGACATGTGCGCAGGTTGACTACATGTCAAAATTCCAAGTTGAAAAATGGATATGCGCACCTGCCAAATGTGGCCTTTTAGCCCCCAAACAATCCGACAAGCCTATGCATGGGTGGTATCACTGTACTCAGGAGATGTTGCTGAACACATATTGGTGTGTTGTTTGGCAGTGACACATAACACGATTTGTTAATTCATGCCTAAAGTACAATGTGTGTGAAAAAAAACACACAAAAAATGACTACCTAAATGTTTGACAATGTCTGGTGGTAGAATTAGTGCATGGAAAGTGTTAAAAAACCACCATTTGAAATACCCTAGGGTGTCTACTTTCCAAAAATATATGGTTTGGTGGGGGTAAAATACATTGGCCGGCCTTACAAATGTCCCAAATAGGACATGTGCGCAGGTTGACTACATGTCAAAATTCCAAGTTGAAAAATGGATATGCGCACCTGCCAAATGTGGCCTTTTAGCCCCCAAACAATCCGACAAGCCTATGCATGGGTGGTATCACTGTACTCAGGAGATGTTGCTGAACACATATTGGCGTGTTGTTTGGCAGTGACACATAACACGATTTGTTAATTCATGCCTAAAGTACAATGTGTGTGAAAAAAAACACACAAAAAATGACTACCTAAATGTTTGACAATGTCTGGTGGTAGAATTAGTGCATGGAAAGTGTTAAAAAACCACCATTTGAAATACCCTAGGGTGTCTACTTTCCAAAAATATATGGTTTGGTGGGGGTAAAATACATTGGCCGGCCTTACAAATGTCCCAAATAGGACATGTGCGCAGGTTGACTACATGTCAAAATTCCAAGTTGAAAAATGGATATGCGCACCTGCCAAATGTGGCCTTTTAGCCCCCAAACAATCCGACAAGCCTATGCATGGGTGGTATCACTGTACTCAGGAGATGTTGCTGAACACATATTGGTGTGTTGTTTGGCAGTGACACATAACACGATTTGTTAATTCATGCCTAAAGTACAATGTGTGTGAAAAAAAACACACAAAAAATGACTACCTAAATGTTTGACAATGTCTGGTGGTAGAATTAGTGCATGGAAAGTGTTAAAAAAACACCATTTGAAATACCCTAGGGTGTCTACTTTCCAAAAATATATGTTTTGGTGGGGGTAAAATACATTGGCCGGCCTTACAAATGTCCCAAATAAGACATGTGCGCAGGTTGACTACATGTCAAAATTCCAAGTTGAAAAATGGATATGCGCACCTGCCAAATGTGGCCTTTTAGCCCCCAAACAATCCGACAAGCCTATGCATGGGTGGTATCACTGTACTCAGGAGATATTGCTGAACATATATTAGTGTGTTTTTTTGGCAACAAGACATAACAGGATCTGTAAGTTTATACCTGAATTGCAATGTATGTGAAAAAAAACAAAAAAAACAACTATCTATGCAAAGTTTGGCAAAGACTTGTGGTAAAATGGCTGCATAGAAAGTGTCAAAATATCCTTAGATGAATACCCTGGGTTGTCTACTTTAAAAAAATATATACATGTGGAGTGTTTTCCAGAGATTTATGACAGATAATAGTGTTACAATGTCACTATTGATACATTTAAAAATTTTGTTTTGAAACCGCCATATCCTACTTGTACCTATAGCCCTATAACTTAAACACTGGGTATTTTTAAACTCAGGACAAAATTTTGAATCTATTTAGCTGTTTTTTTTCATTCGCTTTTGTAGATGAGTAAAAGATTTTTCAAGTAAAAGTCAAAAAACATGTATTTTTTTCAATTTTTCATCATATTTTTTGTTATTTTTTTAAAATTAAAATACATGAGATTATATAAATAATGGTATGTAAAGAAAGCCCCTTTTGTCCTGAAAAAAACAATATATAATTTGTATGGGAACAGTAAATGAGAGAGCGGAAAATAACAGCTAAACACAAACACCAGAAAAGTGTAAAAATATTCCTGGTTGCAAATGTACAACATCGCAAAAACAGTCCAGTCCTTAAGGGGTTAAATCCCAATGTTTTGTGCACGTGAAATTGTCCTATTGTGTTATAAAACAAGAATAAGCAACAACATTGCAGTATTTTCAGAAAAGGGCAGTAAGAAAATTCACGCACACAAAGGTTTTAAAATATTTATTAAAAAAAATAAGCAGACGGTACAAACCCAAAATGCAGAGTATTATTAAAGCATAAGTGTAATTTAGAAAAGTAAACAAAAATCTAACATACTAATGTTAATCAAAGCTTAAGCATCTATCAATAGAGATGAAGAAGAAGATCTGATCCAAATTGTGTATTCATAAGACCCCTTATATAGACTAGTAATTTATAAATGCTCATACATGTCAGTATGTAAGCTAATTACCCTAATCAACTAGCTAATTTAGGCTAAATCAAAAACGATGTTCTACCATCAAATGATCTAATCATTGTACTAAAGTAACATTTAAAGATAACCCTTTTCTGTACGTTGGAATTCAAAATGCCTCATCAGATAAGAAAATATTTTATCTTCTTACAAGGCAATTCTGAATCTCCAGAGCTAACCAGAGCTAATCTCCGGAGCTAACCAAGCTTGTATTCACGAAACTAATTGCAAATGTTTATTTTTATGTGTGTGAAAGTGTTCAGCTTACTAGAAAGAAGAATTATAGAAAATGAATACAATTCTACCTCCAATTTACATGTTCATACCCATATTAACCATTTTGTACTCAAATGTCCACAACACTATCATAGCTCTGGCAGTTCTGTATTCTGCAGAAAATCCTAAAAAACAAACAAACATGAACTGGTAAACCCACTTAAAGCAAAATCTGTGGTAAAACTGTAACAGCAAGTGGAGCACCAAGTAAAACATAAAGTGTGACACCAGGTGCACAAGATGGTACACAATCCACTCCAAGCAATCACATCTATTTTACCCAGCAACATCTAGCAAGCTGTGAGAGGCCTCACATCACCAGTCACTCCAAGCAGTAATTTCAGTTTGTCCCAGGGAAACCTGCTAGTGGGGAAATCATTTTATGCCAACTTTAGAAAAAGTTTTGGTCATAAATGTTTATTTTGTAAAAACTACCTCTAATACATTATGTCTTTAGTCACTTCATCAACATTTTTGAGAAAGGTTTCACAGGGTTTTGAAAGGAGAGAATATCAGTTTCTAATTTTAGAATTAATATAGATGTATTTATTTCTCTTGATAAAGCACAATCTGTTTTTTTTTCTAGAAAAAGTTCAAACTGTGTGTGTTAGTGTTAGAGTGTGTGTTTTAGTGTGTGTGTTAGTGTTAGAGTGTGTGTGTGTTAGAGTGTGTATGTGTTAGTTTTTGTGTGTGTCAGTGAGTGTGTTACTGAGTGTGTTAGTTTGTGTGCGTCTGTTAGTGAGTCTGTTTGGTGTCTGTTAGTGTGTGTTTTGTAAGCAAGTGTGTATGTGTGTCTGTCAGTGAGTGTGTATGCATGTCTGTCACTGAGTGTGTGTGTTTGTCAGTAAATGTGTGTGTCTGTTAGCTAGTGTGTATGCGTCTGTTCGTGAGTGTTTTTTTGTCTTCAGCACTTACCTTTCTCCAGCGCCGGACTCCCTTGGTGCTGGGGATCCCTCCGCCCTGATCCGCCTCTCAGCTCCGAATGCGCATGCGCGGCAAGAGCCGCGCGCGCATTCAAACCGCCCATAGGCCGCACGCGCATTCAAACCACCCATAGGAAAGCATTACTCAATGATTTTCACAGTGAGAATCATGGAAGCTCCTCTAGCAGCTGTCAATGAGACAGCCACTAGAGGCTGGATTAACCCTCAGTGAAACATAGCAGTTTCTCTGAAACTGCCATGTTTTCAGCTACAGGGTTAAAACTAGAGGGACTTCATTGAGCTGATGTGATCTGGGTTTCTGTAGTGGTCCTTTAAATATATGTGTATCTGCATGCACTGGCATACATACCGTGGTCGTAGGGGTCGCAGCCCTGCAACACCTGCGACCAGGTGCCAGCAGCCATGTGTTGCGGCCCCGGCCCACACAGAGTAAGCGTGGGGGGGGGCATGGATCAGTTTTCGCACCGGGGCCCCGTGGGTTGTGTGTACGCCACTGGATATATATAATATTTCATTCTAAGTGTATTTTGATATCAATATATATAAAATGTGTTGCTTACCTGGGAAATAAAATATCTTACCATCTACCTAGGTTAATATAATAACACAATGAAATATTATTTAAAATCTTTCAGAAATTAAGTAACTGGGAAAAGATAGAGGTCTCATGGTTGGAATGACTAAATATGATAAAGGCTTATTTAATACCTAAATTAATGTATTACTTTAGAGCATTGCCATGTAGACTCAATATGTCCTTAACCAGTTTTAAAAACTAATATCTAAATATACATTTGGCTGGTAAGCAGTCTAGAAATTCCCATAATATCCTTCAGAAAGGATATTGTACCCCCAAGAAGAAAGAGCAGCTTAGCAGAGGGGGCCTTGACAGGGTTTGGAGGCGGGCTTAGGTGGAGCAGGGTGGTGATTGACAGATCAGGATTCTGGGTAGGCTAATATAAATGTCGGCCATTTTAAAAATCCCCATTGCTAATTGACTTACCAGGCTGAACTGGTTCCTCCGTCCCGCCCTTTAATGTTAGGTTTTATCTTGCCTGCGTGGTCACAGCGGCAGGCTAGTGTAAGAAAAGTTAAGGGGGTAACAGGCCTGCTTAAGGAAGAGAAGAGAAAGAGTAGTGAGCTGGCTGTTTTAATATGGACTGGTTACCTGTTGGTAAGATGTTGGTGGTTTCGAGCTCATTGGTAGCTCAGAATCCAGGTAGTGTAGGAGTAGCAAGGTATACCCCTGCCAGGATAGTGTGGAAAATGTTGGATCTTGTCTTGTTATACTTACGGATTGTTATACCATGTTAGATGGCTGAGGATTTGTGGGTGGGCAATGACTTTTAATGTTATTTATATATATTATTGTTATTAATATCATCATATTATAAATATAATAAATATAAGCTGTGGACATATTGACCCATACCCAAAAGTTTCAGTGCTTCATTGGGGTGGGTTGGGGTAAAGGTAATAGACAGCTCCTCCAGCCCATATGGCGACAATGCACCTGTCATGTTAAGGAGGAACTTCTTTCCCTGATGTCAATGTTCTGTCTCTAGGACAGAGAGCTAAACTTTCCTGCTCCATAAACTTCAGATACCATATTTATTTAATCTCAAATTTATTAGAACAAGCCAGGTGAAACTACAAATTGGTAGAAATAAATATTGGTAGAAGGGGTTATAAGCGACACTCGCAAGAGGGATATTGTCGCTATTTGATCTTTCTCCCTGGGGCTATGGGATACCCGGGGCTGGAGAAAGATAGGAGGGAGGAGAGATACATTGATCTATGCCTAAGTAAAGGCAGAAAATGTATAGAGATGTGTGGATGTAAATGTTTGTATGTTAAGATGATGGACCTCCCAGACTCCATGTGGAAAAATTAATGCAATTAATGCACAAGGAAACAATTCGCAATTTTAAAGGTACACACTCCTTTTGAAGAAGGAGCAAATACATATGGTGGCCATACAGGAAACACACTGGAAATTAGAGAAAAAAATAAAACTCAAGTCCAAGCTATTTCCCACTATAATTAATGAATCTGTAAACCCCCCAAAAAAGAGGGGTAGCTTTTTTTTTTCGAAGAATGTCTCTTTGAAAATTGTTCACCAAGAACTTGATACAGAAGGTCGATACATAATTTTAGTGTGTGAAATTAACAAACAAAAATATGCCATAGTTAATATTTATGCCCCAAACCAGGCACAGATTCCATTTATTAGAAAAAATATTTAATAGAATTGACCGTGTTAAAACTGGTCGAGTCATTGTTATGGGAGACTTTAATTGCGTCTTAGATGCAGATTTGGACAGGAGTCCTAAATTAAAAGGCAATAACTATAAGAAGGTAAAAACTAACAGGAAATTTTTTTTCTGAATTAGTCAAACAAAATGAACTGTTAGATTATTGGAGGATATTCCATGTAAAAAAAGATTTTTCATGCTTCTCTAAAACTTTTTGCTCATACTCTCGAATCGATTTCATTTTGGGGGATAGAAATTTAGTGAAACAGGTTAAAAAAATCTTTATAACAACCACAACGTGGTCTGATCATAACTCAATTATACTAGAATTAAAACAACAGTTTGAGAGAAATCATGTATCGATAGGATATGGTCCCCATCAGACTTCATAAAAAATATTAGAAAGATACACTGAGAATTGTTGGTGATGTGGGTGAAACTATTTACCAAATCTGGTTAAATTGTGATGGTTTATATGATTTAAAATATCAACTATCTACCTTAATCAATACTTTATTTCAAGATTTATTTCTCCTCCACTTTTTCTATGCAATATTGGCTTTAAATATTGAAAATAGATGAAAATCACGCCAAATAATGCCCAATAAAGCCTAATACTAAAGCCTAAATATTTAAAGGGAATCTTGGGAGGAAGGTATTAGGCTTTATTGACTACTCTCCCTGTTTGATCCCTTTTTACTTTCAGCGCTCCTCTGCATTGTGGGCTTCATCTACTAAACAGAGATCCCGACAACTCTATATGTCTATATACACTTTGTCTTCTGAGATTACCTTAACGATTGCTGGGGAAAGCTAGGACAACTCCCATATGTATCCATAAAGAGGGGAGTGGTCGCCATAACAGACCCAAAAGCCTCTATAACCAGAACTAGGTTATATAGCTCTGGAATATGTGAGTGTTCCATTTTAGATATTTTTATACTATATTATATAAAGTGTATACACTACATTTGCACAAGTTGTTCCCTTAAAGGTATATACACCATATTTTAAAGGAAACATTTTTTTTACAACAAAATCTGTCACTATATGAAGGTATTATTACTACATATTTATCACACTCATTAAAATAGTGCTCCACTGTGTATACATTTGTTAACATACATCTGCCTTTTGTGTGTTGTGGGGATTTGCACAGTACAGTGTGATAACTGCTTTTGAATTGATACTTAATTCACATATTGTTAAAGATTGTATATTTACTTTATATAGCGCTTTTGCACCATATTTTCTGTATGTTGACAAAACTGTCAGATTTATTTGTGAATTAAGTTTGAATTGCTGAGAATTCAAAGTTAATATTTTAATTTCGGCCAGATAATAAGAATTTCCAAAGTTTGGCTTCCATAGCTTACATTTTAAAAGTAACCTGTTAATTTACATTGAAATCTGAACTGTTCACATGTTAGTAAATAGCCCTGTGTATATTGGCAAAAACAAGTCAGTAAGGTATGGTTTACTATATGACGTATTTAAGGTAATTCTCCCCATTGAAATGATTTCAAGTAAAACTGTCACTTCTCAGGATTTAACAAAGACATTTGTTAACTTTTCTGTTTACTTATCTCCGTATATAACAAAGAAGTATTTGTGAATTGTGAAAATTAAATTAAATGTAGAAACTCTCACTTCTTTATTCTCTAAGCGGATGACTTTATTTTAACTCCCTTTCAATTACTGTTGTTGAAGGGACTCTCCACTGGGCAAATTCAAACTAAATAAAAATAATTGTTAAGTAGACATACCTCCAATGGAAACATGTATGCACTTAATTATGTATTTTTTTTTATTGAGGGCATATCTAAAAAATCTCTTGCCTGAAGCCTTTACAATCCGTGTCCTCCTAATCCGACCCAAACTTTCTGTGACTGCCCAATCACAGACTTTCCAATACAACTCAATGAGAAGTCTTTGTAAGCCAGGTGCTCTGAGCACTATCTGCCTCTTGAGTTTAGCTCCGCTGAGCTAATGAAACCAGGAAGTAAAAGGGCCAGTTGTCTGATTGGCAGCCCAGGTTAATTTATAATAGTGTCTATTTCTATTGAAATCTGAACTTTTTGTTTAATTAAAAAAAAGAGGACACACTCTTCACACACAAAGCATTTTAGCTGAAGTGTTTAGGGGTCTGGAGTGTCCCTTTAAAGGGACATTATAATCACCCAGACCACTTCAGCTCAATGAAGCACGTGCATTCGGCTCCGCTGACTTCGGACGGGGGAGATGAAATCGGTGGGGGAGGAGAGGTCACCAGTGCCGAGGGAGCCCGGCGCTTGAATAACGGAAGCAGCTGAAGGGGTTTTAATCCCTTCTGCGCCACGGGAGGGGGACCCTGAGGAGGGGGGCACCCTTAGGGCACTATAGTGTTAGGAAAACCACTTTGTATTTCTGACACTATAGTGATCCTTTAAGCTCTGTCCTTTGCACCTGGCAGTCAGCATAGAGAAAGCACACAGAGAAAAGGAGAAATTAAACAATCTTTCTATATCTCTCACCCATTTGTAAAGTACGATCTGATTTTGCCAAAATCTGTAATATTCATTTGTAAGAAAGTAGAGCATTATATGTAAAAAAAATTAATACTAGTTATAGAAATTACAAGTGATTTTCAATGTTTAACTCAATTGTGTAATTTCATTGAAGTAGCAGTTCCCCTTTAAGAAACAGCATAATTTGAATCAATTTATATCATCAGCGTAATTTGTACCAGATGCATGTTTTGGCATTGAAATGCTGCTTGACCCTAACATTTATATGCACAGATGAACTGAATTATGTCTGATATCTGTTTTCTTTTTTGTTGACAAGCATGTGTCTTCCTGAAGGAATACGGATTTCTATAAACAACTGCATATTTATATAATATATAACTAAAGTAAAGAAAAATCTCTTTGCTCCAAGCACTGATGGCGGAGAGCTGGAAGCTTCTGTTATCTCTCCTGAATAAAGCTCTGTACTGTTTCTTTCCATAATCAGTTGTGAAGACTGGGAGGTAAAAAGGTAAGACGTTAAAGCAGGGGTCCTCAAATTACGGCCTGCGGGCCAGGTCCGGCCCGCCAGAGTCCTGAACCCAGCCTCAGCACTCAGGGACACCGGATGGGCACTGTATCTTCAAATTTACTTTACCGAGTAGAGATGAAGGGGGTTGAAGAGGTTGAGCAATTACTGGTACCTCAATCCCACAGGAACCTAGTCTTAAAACTAGCTCACAGCCATGTATTAGGGGGGCATCTTGGGATTGAAAAAACTAGGGAGAGAGTACTAAGAAGATTTTACTGGCCAGGAATCTACTCTGCTATAGAGCGATTTTGCAAGTCATGCCCAGAATGCCAAAGAAAGGCTCCATTCCAAGCTTTCCGTAATCCCCTCATTCCTCTTCCCATTATAGAAGTCCCATTTGAAAGAATTGCTATGGACCTGGTTGGTCCTTTACTTAAATCCACTAGGGGGCACCAATATATGTTGGTAGTACTAGATTATGCTACTCGCTATGTCGAAACTATACCTTTAAGAAATACCTCAGCTAAAACCATTGCCAGAGAGTTAATGTTTATGTTCAGCCGGGTTGGAATACCTAGAGAAGTACTTACAGACCAAGGTACCCCTTTTATGTCACGAGTGATGAAAGAGCTATGTAACTTGTTGAAGATTAGACAATTGAAAACTTCAGTGTATCACCCACAAACTAATGGGTTAGTGGAAAGATTTAATAAAACCTTGAAAGGAATGCTCCATAAGGTAATTGATAAAGATGGTAAGAATTGGGATCGTTTGCTCCCATATCTAATGTTTGCTATCAGAGAAGTCCCCCAAGCTTCCACAGGGTTCTCACCTTTTGAATTGTGATATGGTAGACATCCTAGAGGTCTCCTTGATGTTGCGAAGGAAACATGGGAACAGGAACACATGCCCCATAGGAGTGTTATTGAACATGTGGCACAAATGCAGGATCGCATTGAGGCCATAATGCCAATTGTAAGGGAAAATATGGAGAGAGCACAGGAAGCCCAGAAAGCTAGTTATAACAGAAATGCTAGACTTAGGGTCTTTCAACCTGGAGACAGGGTTATAGTACTAATCCCCACAGTAGAAAGTAAATTCCTTGCAAACTGGCATGGCCCATACGAGTCAATGAGGTGAATTATAAGGTGAGACAACCTGGTAGAAGAAAGCCCGAACAAATATACCATATAAATTTACTTAAACCCTGGACAGATAGAGAGTAGTGATGTCGCGAACCCGAAATTTTCGGTTCGCGAACGGCGAACGCGAACTTCCGCAAATGTTCGCGAACCGGCGAACCGCCCGAAACGCCATTGACTTCAATGGGGAGGCGAATTTTAAAACACACAGGGACTCTTTCTGGCCACAATAGGGATGGAAAAGTTGTTTCAAGGGGACTAACACCTGGACTGTGGCATGCCGGAGGGGGATCCATGGCAAAACTCCCATGGAAAATTACACAGTTGATACAGAGTCTGGTTTTAATCCATAAAGGGCAGAAATCACCTAACATTCCTAAATCACAATCAATATGGATTGACACCTGACATATGACATGTTGACACCTTGACATATGGATTGACACCTGTCCTCAGAGCCCCTGATGCACACGGACACAGAGCAGAATAGAGACTGGTCCCCCTACATGGGGTCACTTGGCAGATATGGATTGACACCTGTCCTAAGGATCCCTGATACACACTGACACAGAGCAGAATAGGGACTGTTCCCCCTACATCGGGTCACTTGGCAGATATGGATTGACACCTTGTTACAAACTGCTATTTGTAGCGGGCCCTTTAAATGGCAAATTGCCCTGTTTCCCTGGGTTGTGGAGAAGCCTCTTTGCCAGCCTCCTCCCGCATGACTATGGCCCCTGGGAGATTGTGAAAATGTATGCACTTTTATTTGGTGTGTATGGCCCTTTAAGACTGTGGTGGGCATATTGGGGCTTATGGACTCTTTATGTGACTGGTGCTGGCCCTTTAAACACCTTTTTTGGGACATCAGGAAGATTGGGACACTGCCCCTTTAAGGCCGTGTCCCCAGACTTGATGGGGACACGGCCCCTTTAAGACGGTGTCCCCTGTGTCCCCAGACCTGGTGCAAACCTTTTGTGCCTGCCTTGCTATTTCCCACTTGGTTCAGTAAATGGGAAATTATTTCAGCTGCAGAGACTAAGTCCCATTCGGCGATGGGACTTAGTCTTTTTTTCAGCCGTTTTTTTCAGCCTTTTTTCAGCTGCAGAGAC
>OW240914.1:85399615-85551812 GCA_933207985.1 Pelobates cultripes | reverse complement strand
GAAAATAACATACATTCCAATACATCAAATCCCTCCCAATAGAATTTCACCTGCACAAATATACTTTATCATCAAACTCATTTTGAAAGATAAAAAAGTTTACTACAGAAATTGGAGACCAATTCATGGCAAGCAAGTTATTTGTGAATGATTTAGGATGTTGCTTCGCATATAATAATGTGTCATTAATTGAGATTACACACAATGATGATAAGATTAGCTAAGAATGCAAAAAATAGAACCTATTGAAATCTTTATTCTTCATTCTTAATTATTCTTACCAATGACTTTTATTTTATTTTATGACAATTTCTGTATACAGTTAAAAGGAACATCCATCCATGGGAGTCAAATTTGGCCAAGTTATGTAAACATCTATATGAATTATTGAGATAAAGCTACATGTGCGATAACAATTCTATGGGTGGAAACGTGGTGTTCTGGTGCCAATATAAAGATAATATATTGGTTACATGGAATAGCAGAAAGACAAATTTACATTTTTTTTAAAAAAGATATAAATTAAAATACCAATTATTCCCTGAATTTGACCCCAGTTATAGAAAGAATCACAAATATTTTGATAGTTTTGTTTTTGGCTTAAAGTTTGTGACAACCTAGGAATTTCCTTACAATTCCCAGTTAGAGAACAGCCCTATAAATAGTTACCTATGATGAATTAGAAACCGAATTAGAAACTTAAGTAAAAGTATAGGCAGGTTTTTTAATATATTCCAACCAGCAGTTCATAGCTTAGTTCAGGGTTAAGTAACCTTCGGCACTCCAGATGTTGTGAACCACATCTCCCCTAATGCTTTGCCAGCAGTATGGCTGTAAAAGGATTATGGGAGATGCAGTCCACAACATCTGAAGTGCCGAAGGTTGCCTACCCCTGGCTTAGTCTCTAACTCTCTGAGATAACAGTTGAGTGCTAAACATTGCAAAATCCAACATAGAATTAACTAGATGAATTCTAAATGTACACCTAGCCATGACAAAAGAAATTGTGTGAAATACTGTCCTCTGAAAGCAGCCCTGTATAATTAAATACTTTCTGAATAAAACTGCGGAGAATGGTTAGTAAAATGCTAAACCTTCCTACAGCACAAGGGATTACTGTGGCTAACTGCCACCAGGACAATGAACCTACCCATTATTGCCCGAGGTCATCCAGTCTTTGAAGAGTTTAGATGCTAATTCACGACACTCAGGAATTCCATAGCCACAAGCAGTGCTAATAGTATTTATTTCACTGTATCTGAAGAAGAACATTACGTCAGCAAATAAAAAAAAAGGAAAATACGATACCTTGGCATAGATTTATAAAATTATCACCTTCATACAAAGTGAACAAATTACTATGTGTTAAGTGTTATAAGCACAATAGTAAAATCTGATTAAGTAAATTTTGTTACATGTTTGTTGCACGATGAAAGTAAATATAACATATGTCTCTTAGTAACTATCATAATGCTCAAACTCAATAGAGCTGTTATCAGTCATTGGATTTATCTTACTGATCTGTTAATGATGCCGGACGAATGGTAAAATTTCCAGTTGTAGTTTTAAAGTGTTCAAACACTGGGGAGACTTGTCGTTTCATGTACTCCTGCAGAGAAAGCAAATAGGTTTATCATTAACATCCCATTAAGATATTTCAAATAGTTAAATTAAATAATTTTTTTCATTTCTCTGCTCAAATAGGCATTTTTTAAAGCAAAAATATATTTTACTAGATATATTTACACACTTTGATATAAAGGTATAGAAACAAAGATTTGACAGCCAGTCACTTTCTGTTCTACTAACAATAGCTGTGTGCCTATCCCATATTATCATACAATCCCACACAGTAAGATTTAAAGAACCCTTAAATGTACCCAGATCATTCCATCTTAAAGAAGTAGTCTGGGTGCAGTGGCCCTTCAGTTCTAACTCTGCAATATACCGGTACTCTAAACATTGTATTTTAGTAGATACAGCAACATTATGATTGCAGGTTGAACATACCTCTAGTGGCTGTCTTCGTGACAGCCACTAGAGGTGCTACTGCTCCTACAACTGAGTTAACCCAACATTGAAAAAGCTTGAAAAAAACCTTATGGTGGAAACATTGCTGCTGGACACTGTGGTTTTAATAAAAATGCCTATCTAAGCCTTGGAGTGCCTGGACCTTTCTTTGGTGACTATTAACAAAAAACATTTCATATTTGTGACTTACACATTCCTATTTGTTTTAACTATAATGTGTTTTCCTGAGTTGGCGAATCCTGATTTAGCATATATTTACTTTGACACTATTTGAAAAAATATGTTTCATTATATGTTGATGTATATTTATTAGAAACCAAATGTGATTGGTCTGTAATAAATATGCAAACTTCACTGCTTTATTCATAATGTCTCTTAAAAGTAATCATTGTGAGGCTCATATGCATGCCCTACCCAGAATCCCTAGCTGTACTGTGAGCACGCTACACTAAATAGATATCTAGCAGTAGAGGTTTGATGGCTTGGCTGAGCTGTTTCATTGGCTTACAAAGCTCACTAATTTTATTCATCTAAAGTGCTCCGTGTTTTTCTATGCCAAACTTTAAAGTAAATTACCTTCATTGGCCCAAAAACTTCTGTACGGTCGAACATCTGCACAAAGTAACTGAGACTGCTCAGCGCTGCCTGCCAAGGCATATATTCAACATCATTGGAGAGGAATTTAGTGGTGTCTAGTGCTGTTGTTATAGGTACATATTTTGCTCTAAGAAATAATGGGAAAGTCTTGATAAGTTCAAGTAAAAATTTGATTTCTAGATAATACTTTAAAGAAACACTTGAGACACTATAACAACTTAATCTAAATGAAGTTGCTGTGCTGCCTGGAGCTCCTGGGCACTTAAAAAGGTTAAATTGTTTATGAACAGTTTAACGTCAAAGAAGAGTAGACCGCACCTATCAGATCAACCCTTCCTGTTCCAGCGATGTCCGGAGCTGATGCTCTCAGTCTATCACTAGCGTTCCATTAGAATATCGTGTGAGAAATGTATGTACCCTGCTCACTGAAGTCTCAGACGTTGCCAAAAGAAGAGAGGCATAAAAGACGGGTGCTGCCTACTCAAGTTTGGGGATAAACCATTCATAAACAGTTTAACTACTTAGTGTAAAACAGCAACCAGGGCCTCCATAACAACTTAATTGAGATTACATTGTTACAGTACTCAGCGTGTTACTTTAATAAAAGAATAGAAAACAAATCATTATCTCACATTTCACGAAGTTCCATTGGCTTACATGGTAAAGATATCTTTACTACTAAAACTGACAAGATTATCCACTAAGGTGTGAATTGTCAGGATTTCAGAGAGAATGCCACATGAATTTCACATTTAAGGCCACAATAATTCTGTTTGAATTATCATTGAATTTCTAGCAATTCAGAATTTAAAGAATAACCTTTTGGTTAATACTTTATCTATAGCAATGGAACCGAGTTTAATTTGTCATTAACCTACCTTGCTAAATTAAAGGCATCGTCAATGATCTGGGCACGATTGATAACAGGAATACTCTGCAAGACAAAATGGGAAAACGCAATCATTATTTTTTCATTGCTGGTCAAATGCCATCTTCTCCGGTCTACTCTAGACAGGATCTAAAGTAGGTTCACACACCTGGTCACTCTCCAATATTTCTTAGCTGAAGGTTCCCTGACACGTAAACGACCATATTCCCACATTAAAAACAAGAACTACATATGAGCAAATAAAAGATTCACTAGCGCATCTAGCGTTTAAAGAAACAAACTTCCAAAATAGAAATGTACAGCAAGTACTCTGAATGCATGTAAAGTAATCTAACACATTAATTACACAGGCACGGTTATTCAATAAAGCAGAAATTGCAGAGAATTCAAAGTGAATTCAGAGTTCATTTCACATTTTTGGCTAAAACAGCCAGACTGGAACAATTCTCCAAGTCAATAATGTTTCCAACTTGGCTATTTTGGGCTAAAATTTTAAGTTCACTTTCAATTGAAGTCAATGCACACTTTAGTGAATAACTCAATGATGGTGGATTAAAGTACTTGCCGACATTGATTTCTTGCTAGAATTTAATTGCCTGTGTACTTTTCATTTGTGGTGATAGAGTATCTGTTCACAGATCTATTTTTATTTTTATATGTTCTTTTTTTTAGAAAAGTATGCTGAATTTATTGCTTAATTTCTGCTCAAATAAATAAGACTCAGTTTGTTTTATTGGATTAAAAGGATTACTCAGGTTGGAGATGACATGATATAAATATATACTACTTGTAAAAAAAAAATCAACATCAAGCATTATGACTTTTCCAGCTCTGACCTGGATTTAATATTGTTGGATAATGTTTCCAATTGATTTAATATTTTTGTATAATCTTTCTAATTGATTTCGTATTTGTGAATACACTTTTCAAGTGATTTTTAAATATATATATATATATATATATATATATAAAGAATATGTCAACATATTTAAAACATCAAACTATTCTTTTTTTTTTTTAAAGATATTAGAATATTTGGAAATTGGACACTACATCAATTTTTCCAACAATATTAAATTGAGGCCTTTATCTCTGGCTACATAATTGCAGTAGACCCGGTCGCAGTCAGCTTAATCCATGAGCAACGATGATAGAAATAATTGTGCAAGGTAAATAAAGCCACAGTTTTCTTGCATGTTGCTTCATTCGTGTTATTTTTATAGATAAAGCAAACAAAATAGTTACATAGTTACATAACTGAAAAGAGACTTGCGTCCATCAAGTTCAGCCTTGCTCACATATGTTTTTGCTGTTGATCCAAAAGAAGGCAAAAGCCCAGTCTGAAAGCGCTTCCAATTTTGCAACAAACTAGGAAAAAATTCCTTCTTGACCCCAAAATAGCAGTCAGATGTCTCCTTGGATCAAGCATCTATTACCACACTAATTAGAAATTATATCCCTGTGTTCTAGGAAGAGCTGCAGACTGAGAATAAAGATGCAGAGCGATAAACACTGAAGTAAAACTCATTATTTGTGTGAAAAAAAATACAATGATTAAAGAGAGGTTTTAGGATGTTGCTTAAAGAGTCTTTATAAACAAATCTTTAAAGTATTAAGCATTATGTTAAAATGTATGATCAAACAACCATTAAATATAGTATACTCACCAAATGGTTGGTCCCCAGTTGTGCAATGAGCTTGTTCCAGTTTCCTTCATCATAATTAACCCTGTAGTACCCAGTTACATTGATGTTTGCAAGAAGCCATTCAGTTCCACTCGTCTTAAAGTCATTGTTTGTCTCTAATCATGTAAATATGTAGAAAGTATTGTCAGTGATGACACATATTATGAATGAGTATTCTGGATGACCAGATATTTTTTTCTTTTTTCTTTGAATCATTCAAAACAGTCTGTTTCCACAAAATGTTTAGGAAGTTCATGGGAACCGCAGCTGAGAATAATTTCTAAAATAATATTTCATTTTTTTAACTAACAAAAAAATATGCTTGCCCAGAAATGAAAACTTTAACTGTGTATGAGTGTTGCAAAACACAGAATATTTTAATAAAATGTACCCTTATGTTGCAAAATTATTAAAAGAATTAAAAAGTTAATATTCAGTTAGAATTTATTGTGTGCCTTAGTTCCCATAGCAAGGTATTTCACTTTAAAGATGGAACCCAAAGCGCCATCTTATATTGATGTTGAACTGTCACCTCTTTGGGATTTGCATAATGGAATATAATATTAAAGATCACTCCTGACTTCCAAGTTCAAGGAACAAACCTTATAGCAATGATTGAGCTTAGATGGAGGATCCAGTTACAGGATAAAAAGGTGAGAATTTCTACATTTAGTTTTATTTTTCACACCTAGAGACATGTGTCCATCAAGTTCAGCCTTTCTCAAATTTGTTTTTGCTGTTGATCCAAAAGAAGGCAAAACAACCCCAATCTGAAGCGCTTCCAATCTTGCAACAAACTGGGAAAAAAATCCTTCTTGACCCCAAAATGGCAGTCAGGTATCTCTGTGGATCAAGAAGCTATTGCCCCACTAATTAAAAATGATATCCTCAATATTATATTTTTCCAAGTATTCCCTATATTATATGAGGCTAAGTAAAGATAATTTTTAAAATCCGGTATAGTGACAGATCCCCTTTGCGAGTTGTTGGGTGTGGATTCTCAGTGTAGCTACCTCTAGTCTATCCCTCTGCCAATGTATGCCAGTGATTTATAACAGGTGATTCAGACCATTTGTCCTAACCCCATGTTGAATAACATAGGAACGTGGTTAACTCTGCTGTTTAACTCCTTAGTAATAAATTCTAACAAAGGGATAAATAAATTTAAAAGTCTGCATTTGTTTTCTCAATCAAGTAAAATAATTTAGACAATTCACAAAATATCTAGTCAGAAGACCAAACAATGTTATACCTAAAGACTGCAGAAGCCAGTATTTTCCAGGAGAGTCATTTTTGGTATACGAAATTGGAACAATCCATGTGTAACTGGAAAGATTTGATACAAAAAGGATACCATCAATGTACATCACATATAATATTAGATCTTTTTCCAAATAAATTAAAGGAAAATTAAAAGAAAGAAATTATTTTCATTCTGAGGTCAATCCCCTAAAAATCTTGGCAAATGTCCTGATGGAATTTCAAAGGATATTTAACAAATTTATTTGGCAGATAAGCACCCTAGAGTTTCACTTAATATTCTATTGGGATAGGAGCGATTACCTGACCTTTAGAATAATTATATGATGCAGCAATGCTTGTGCAAATTACTAAATGGTGGCAGTTAACAGGGATTAACCTTCCACGGTATAATATTAAAAATGAGACAAAATCTAAGTGCAATTAAATGGGAAAGAAGATATATCTCAAGTTATAGATTATTTAATAAACATTTGGAATAAAATTAAGATTCAATTTATTTAATCATTTAACATCGATCTATATTTGCCGTTAGATGTCATAGAATTTAATATAGAAAAGATTGATCTAAATTTTTTTTAAAAAGAAAACAGTATTAAATTTGATATTAGAAGTCTTACCATTCAAAGAGTTATTAAAAAATCTGAGATACAAGCAAGGGAACTTTTTAACCTTATAAGAATAAGAAACTATATCGAGAAAACTACAAGCAAACTACATACACACATACAACATCACTGACAGTCTACATAAACATACACAATACTACAAACAGTTAACTTACACAAATATTGCCAAAGTCAGCATCCACCACACATGCAATGGCACAAACAGCCCACATACACACACTAAACATCACAGACAGCCTGCAATAGTTAAAGGGGTCCGAAAGTCTCATTAATTTGGATTTTAGGGGAAGTGTGCCAGTGACATGAGCAAAGAGGGATTAAATGTGGACCACAAGGGTGGGTCAGGGAGTGTACTGGGCACATGACATGGGGAGGGGGTGTAAATAGAGACAGTAACTTTAGTGAATTTAGACAGTGAATTGGAAAGTTTGGGAGAGTATTGGCACAGTGACATATGCAAAGAGGGGGCAAATGGAGCAGTGTATTGGGCAGAGAGGCAGTGGATAATCACAATGAGGGTAATTGTTTAGCTCTGTCTCTGATAAAGTATTTTTCTCAAGCACTGTTTAAACCTTTAATATTTTATTGTAATACAGGGATTTAATTATGGGGAGGAGGGGATAGAAGCTGTTTTTCTTGATAATTTTCTGCATGCAGGCATGACAGGTGCTGATATTATCTTCAGAGGTGTGTAATGGATGCATGCATACAAATATTTAATATTTAGAGAAATAATACTGCTTGCAACTGTCAAATTCTACATTCCGTTTAACATGTTCAGTTCTGCTCTCCAACAGTCTGTTTCAATGTACGTCCCTGTTTGAGAAAAAACACTCCAAACACATAAAGCACTACAACTTCAGAAATGCTTTATGTGTGAAGATTGTGTCCTATTTTTCAGTTTATAAAAGTGCAAAGTTTCATAGAAATTGGCACTTTTTTAAAAGAACCTTGTTACACCTTCGGCTGTCAGTTAGACAGCCAGTCCTGTTACCTCCTGGTAGTTTACACCCATGGAATCCATGATGCATGTTGATTGTACATGATCAGGCATCATTTGTTTCTTATACCAGCAAACAATATTAGAAAAATGTTCTGCGTACTTAAATTCTGATGGACGCGTCACCACAGAATCTGAATTCAAGAGGAAGTGTTTCTGAGTTACAACTCCAGTTGTTGTGTCAATTTTCACCACTGGGAATCCCATTTGTAGAACCCAAGTGTCCATAATTTCAGCAACTGTTTTAGGTAAATTTAAAGATGGCACGGTTGTATCCACAGCCTTGAAAAAAAAAGAATAATTCATTTTAGCTTCATTGAGTGTTAAGAGTTCATTAATACCTAAATTAATGCCTGTTCTCTTTCAATGTTTGAATACAGTGGCACATGACCGAGGCTCTATAGGAAACACATAAAAGAAAAAATTGCCAGGTCTAATAATTATGGCTTAAGCCTTTTTTCAATGTAAAAAAATACACAGCAGAAAGAGCTGGGTTTTTTTTCTTTATCTTTCATTTAAAATTAAAATTACCATATTGTGCCAATAGCCTGTTAAACTTAAAGTTCATAATAAATAGATGCTCCTATTTGCAAATTACTTACTTGTTGTAAATGAGTCCACAAGTCGCTATACACAGTGTTATCATATTCAAAATGTTTTAGATAGGTCTGGAAAAAAAAAAACCACATTACTATACTATGATCATTAGCAGTAGTAGGTAGTAGTAATGTTAGCAATAGTATTGATTTTGTCTCTATTTAAATGCAGGATGTTGTTTGTTTGATTGTTTGCTTAGAATCAGATTAAATATTGCGATTAAACCAATGATAACAAGGCTAGACTACAAATATATCACTTATTAAGAAGTGTTTTTGATCCGATACTTACAGCTAGTCCTTTAACAAACACTTCTTCAGACACAAACTCGGACAACATTCGAATGACTGAAGCTCCCTACATGACAATGGAAAGAAATATTACTAGATAAGATACATATCTAATATCAAATTTTAAATAAAAAATAAAAAAATAAATATATATATATATATATATATAGCATTTCCTCTATATCTAAAGGTTTTTTTTCCAACGGATAGTGGGATAATAAAAAAGCAATACTTCACAAAAATTCACAAAGTATTTTTTCTACTTTAACAGTATTTCTGGATGTATTATCATTATTATTATTACTGGTATTTATATAGTGCCAGCATATTCTGTTGCGCTTTACAATATTATTATTATTAAAGGGGGAGATTTAACAATAAATGAGACAATTACAAAAACTTCCAGGAATAATAGGTTGAAGAGGGCCCTGCTCAAACGAGCTCACAGTCTATAGGAGGAGGGGTGTAAAACCCAACAGAACAGGAGGATATAAGTAACTAAAGTTGTTAATTAAAAAAAGGTCCTCATCTACAGAGCTAAGCTAACTCTTGCTAAACTCTATGCTTCTAGGTACACTCAATGGTCTGACCTAGAGCCAGATTTACCCTGCTGTCCTAAGACCAGTTTCCTCAATGCACCTCAGTCCATCATATACATATATGAAGCTTGTTGTGTGATTGGATGAATGAATGTGACTAGCTTGGGGTATGTGATTGAATGGATGAATGTGAGCAGTTGGTGAATAGGACTAGGTTGGTGGTTGGATGGAAATAAGTGAACGTGGGTGAGGGTAGGTGACATTTCATTTGGCTAAGCGTATGAATGTGACACGGTTAGTGGCTATGACTGGGAGGTAAGATGGGGTTATCTGACTGGGTGCATAAGGAATCTGATGCTTGGAGTATATTGTTGGCTGGGTACCTAAATGGTAATGTGTATGAAAGAGCATATTTGTGTGGAATTTTAGTGAGTGCATGTGAATGACAGGTGTATTTGTGTTGAGTGCTAGTGTATGAATTTAGTGGAGTATTTTTATAGAGTGCCAACTTGTTCATGCAGGAGCATATGTGTGTGGATTTTAGTGTGCATTTGTGGATATTTAGTTTGCATGTATAGGTGTATTTGTGCACAGTGTTTCCAATTCCTATCTGCCTCTTATTATCTCTCTCCTTCTATCTCTATTGATTTATATCACCCTCACATATGTTTTTTCTCCATATTTCCCCAATAAAGACTCTACCCCCATAACCCTCCCTTTCTCCAACAGATCCCTCTTTTCATTTCTTCCCTTACTTGTTCCCCTTTGCTTCTCTCCATCCCTCACTTGTCCCCTCTTCTTTCTCTATCCCTCACTTCTTCTACTCTTTGTTCCTCCATCCAGTTGTGAATTACCTCACCTTACTATAAGCAATGGAATCAAAGACTTCGCTTATTTGAGCTGGAGTGTTTACTTCTTCCTCCTTCGATGTCAGTGGGTGAGAAGAAGCCAATGCATCGACTGCCATTACTCTATGCACATCATACAGCACTATCAAGTCTTTCTGTGGGTTTAAACAAAAGATTATTTAGATCACATCCAACCATATATGACTGACTGTTTAATTGTTTGCAACATATGCTGCAGGGCTCTAACAACACACCACTGAGTTACTAAAACATTCAATACATATAAACATTTCTAGATAAAGGTTCAATAGGAGTAGAAAGTAAACAAACTTGTAGTCTAGTGCAGAAGCAATTTACAAGCAGTAACTAGAATATAGGTGTTTTCAATGATGAGCTTACATTCTAAAGGATTGTAACAAAAATAAAACAACAAAAAAAGAAAGCTATGGCCAGTGTTAAAAGAGTGAACTACTGGGGGGTGGGGCCTGACAGCCATGATGGCCAGGTGTGCTTTTTAAGCGCTCCAGCATCTAACAAAAACAAGCCTTTTCTGACTGAACCAGCACTGGATGCAGCGGTGCCTGGAGGACTGAGCAGAAATCATAGGGACCACGGTAATACCCATCTTAAGCATTTATGCCACAAGAACAATCTGTCCTAACATGCGGCCTAGCTCTGTGCATGACCTAGTGTCCAGGGGAAGCGGCCAATCCTCTGACACAGGACACACTCATAACAGACCACCCAACGCAGCAATGGTTTTCCGGGTTTCCGCTGGGGTTACTTACCTCATTGCCACAGCATGATCACGAAGTGTCTATGTAATGGCGGCCACAGCGCCACCCTTGCAATCCCAGGAGAGCATAGTAGGCCTGCTGCCAACCTCAAAGCACAAGCTGACTTCACCGCTAAGCTGGACGCAATTTTCAAGGATTTTTGGAGAAAACTGGCCCAAAGCCAACAGAAACATGCCAAAGTGGTGCACAGTGACAGAAAATCTAGAAGTTCCTGCTGTGTACATAAAATGGCTGCTGTGCCAGGTCTCCAGCGCAGTCATAGCCAACCCAATAAACCCTACCTCTCAAGCTAAACCCCGGACCCACGTGGCTGCTGGGACGGTGCTTTCTTCATCTGTGCTAAGGGAAGTGACTCCCATTTCAAACTAGGCTCGAAGATATGTGCAGCCACAGCACTTCTACTCTCGACTTACCCAACAAGTGATGAACCACCATTCCCCGCAAAGTCCTGAGAGAGCAGGAAGTTTCTCAGAAATTGATATGGAGATTAACTCTCTGTCGTATCCAGCACGTGGTGTTGGCTGACTAGCAGCTGTGGATGTTGCCTGCCATTTATTTTCAGCATTGCACAGTATTGTCTCATTTTGATGCAAGCTGATAGACCTACAAGCTAGTGTTTTCCAGCAATGCTAAGATTTATGTTTTCTTTTATTTGTTTTTGTTCCTTTTCATAATGTGATCAAACCCAGTGGTATTATATCAAAACGTAAGTGTTTTAGGCAGAATGTATAGCCTGTCAGTTTCTTTTATTTTGCTATGCCTGGCTTTGTTTACTCTTGTTTTCTTTAAAAAAAAAAAGTCCACTGTAACTGTATCTTGAATCTTTATGTTGCCATATTCTATCTATCTATCTGTCTATCTATCCATCAACTATCTATCTACCTAGCTATCGATGAAATGTCTTATTATTTGTCACTTCTGACCTATGTATTTATCACTGTTCTTTCAAAAATAAAGAATAAAATAAAAAGAGTGAACTACTAACATTCCCGGGGGAAAAGATTAACTTGCTAATTTCCATTATTAATGGTATACACAACATACATTAATTTTGTACTATAATTCCCTCTCCCTTTCTTCCACCACAGCACAGTCTCACTTATAATGAATGATGGCTTTCTGAATAGCCATATGAATTGAAAGCATCTGTGTGCAACCCAGTTTGCAAGCACCTCAAACATGCGCAGTATGTTTCTATTTGTGATTCCTGAAATGCCTAATTTAATCTTCGGCAGGGTGTCCTATATAAAAGTCTTACAATCTCATTGTTACTTACAAAGTAGCCAAGATGTAGGGAATTGAGCATGTAAAGCAGGGAACATACACCTGGTCCCTACCGCCCACTAGTGGACATTTAAATTATTTAAATCTCTCTTGATGGCTAAAAGGAAGTGCGCATGTGGCTGCACTCCAAATCAGGGGCGTGATAATGTAACATGCCAGAAGAGGAGGGAGAGGAGGGGAATAAAAGAAAGAAGAAAGGAAAAGGAAAAGGATAGGAAGGAAAGTGAGAATAAACAAAAAAGAGATCCCTTTAACATCGCGACTGTGCCCCCTCTGATTATGTCAGATGCTGAGAGGAAGTGACTTCCTGTCACTTCCTCCCAGCAACCACCGGGAGCCGCACAGGAGGAGGAAGTAAAGGAGGGAGTCAGAGTAGGAACTCTGACTCCCATCAGCCTGTGCCAGTGGACCCCAGGGAAGTCACCCTCCTGCACCTAAAAGGTAGGAAACAGGAGAGTGACTTAAACATTTTGCATGTTTCTATGTATAGCTTGGAGGAAAGACGAGACAGGGGGGATATGATAGAAACATTTAAATATATAAAGGGAATCAACACAGTAAAAGAGGAGACTATATTTGAAAGAAGAAAAACTACCTCAACAAGAGGACATAGTTTTAAATTAGAGGGACAAAGGTTTACAAATAATATCAGGAAGTATTACTTTAGTGAGAGGGTAGTGGATGCATGGAATAGCCTTCCAGCTGAAGTGGTAGAGGTTAACAAGTAAAGGAGTTTAAGCATGTGTGGGATAGGTATAAGGCTATCCTAACTATAATATAAGGCTAGGGACTAATGAAAGTATTTAGAAAATTGGGCAGACTAGATGGGCCGAATGGTTCTTATCTGCCATCACATTCTATGTTTCTATGTGTGTGTGTTAGTGTTTGTGTGTCTGTATGTGTGTGTGTGTCTGTCTATATGCGTCTGTATGTACGCGTATGTATGTATCTGTGTGTATGTAACTGTGTGTATCTGTCTGCATGGGCGTCCGCAGGAATTTTTCCAGGGGGGGGCATAATTGTAATGAAATCCATGCTTGGTACCTTTTTGACAGTGTCATGAAAGGGAAGGGGCATAGCCATTATCACATAAAGCCAGGGTGAATAGCGTTTTCACAACTATGGTGTCAGGAATATAGGTTTGTATTCCTGACACTATAGTGTTCCTTTAAGCAAATTAAAGGACATTTCTGGTCACCATAACAACTTCACCTAAATGAAAATGCTATGATGCCAGGAAGCCCCTGGGTGCTCGCTTTCCTTTAAGGGGTTAAATCGCTCTCAAATGGTTTAACCCCAAAGGCTTCCTCCAGCTCCAGGTCGCTCAGTGGTATTTGGCTTCTGAAACAGAGTGTCAGGAAGTGCAGGTTGACGTCAGGCATGGGTGCCGCTGATTGGCTAGAGTGGTCAGTTGACGCTCTAAGCCAATCGCTAGTTCCCGGTTCATAAAATATTTTTACTTTTTTATGAATGGGGAGCTACTGATTGGCTTAGAGTGCCAGCTGACCGCTCTAGCCAATCAGCAACACCCCTACCCAACGGCACTCTGTGCTTCCTGACACTCAGTAAATAAAAGTGAACACATTAACACCGATATTTTTTTACCTTTGGAGATGAGTAGGTCCAGCGTTTCCCTGCCAGTCCCAGGTACCAAAGCCTTATGATATGGTGTCCAGAATAAAGTGGAGGGTTCACTTCATTTGTCCTTCCTGCTCCAATCTCCTTTTCCTCTCCTTCATTTGACAGTCTTTTTTTTCTTCTGACACTGTTTTCTATCCTTGGCCCCTTCTGCTCTTTTACCTTTCTGCTACTTTCTGCTTATTTTGCGCCCTTCTGCTCCTTTCTCATTCTGATCCCTTTCTGCTCCCTTTTCTACTTTACCTTTGTGCTCCTTGCTGTCCCTTTCTGCTCTTTCTCCTACTTTACCTTTGTGCTCCTTCTGATTCTTTCTGCTCCTTTACCTTTGTGCTCCTTGCTGTCCCTTTGTGCTCCTTCCTGCTCCTTGCAGGCCCTTCCTGCTCATTCTCCTACTTTATGTTTGTGCTCCTTCTGCCCCTTCCAGCTCATTTCTGACCCTTTCTGCTCCTTCTACTTTACCTTTGTGCTGCTTTACCTTCCAGCTCCTTGCTGACCCTTCCTGTTCATTTCTATATATCTATAGGCTGCTGCCCCCCAAATCTATAGGCTGCTGCCCCAAAATCTATGGTCTGCTGCCCCCCTCCCCAAATCTATGGGCTGCTGCCCCCAAATCTAAAGGCTGCTGCCCCCCCCAAATCTCTGCCCCCAAATCTATAGGCTGCTGCCCCAAAATCTATGGCTGCCCCCCCCCCAAATCCTGCTGCCCCCAAATCTATGCTGTGCTGCCCCCAAATCTAAAGGCTGCTGCCCTCCCCAAATCTATGGGCTGCTGCCCCAAATCTATAGGCTGCTGCTGCCCTCAAATCTATAGGCTGCTGCCCCCCCAAATCTATGGGCTGCTGCCCCCCCAAATCTATAGGCTGCTGCCCCCAAATCTATAGGCTGCTGCCCCTCCCCCCCAAATCTATAGGCTGCTGCCTCCCCAAATCTGCTGCCCCCAAATCTATGGGCTGCTGCCCCCAAATCCTGCTAAATCTATGGGCTGCTGCCCCCAAATCTATCTGCTGCTGCCCCCCAAATCTATAGGCTGCTGCCCCCCTCTCAAACCCTCCCCCCATCCCCCACTTACCTGATCTGTAGGCTGTCTCTGGCTGCATGTGTTGCTCCCCTGCGGTTTCAATCAGCAGAGAGAAGCAGGGATAAGATGCAGCTTCCTATCCCTGTCTCTCTCCATACACAGCGCCACCTACTGGCCGGCGCCGGTATTGCAGTTCATTTTAAATCTCACACAAAATAGCAGAACAAGCTGAAAAATCCAGGGGGGGGCAAGTGCCCCCCCTTCCCCCCCTGCGGACGCCCATGTCTGTCTGTATGCACGTGTCTGTGTGTGTGTCTGTGTGTGTGTATGTGTCTGTATGTATGTGTGTATGTGTCTCTGTGTGCATGTGTATGTGTATGTGTGTCTGTATGTATGTATCTGTATGTATGTGTGTCTGCGTGTATGTGTCTCTGTGTATGTATGTGTGTCTGTATGTATGTGTCTGGGTGTATGTCTCTGTGTGTGTGTGTGTGTGTGTGTATGTGTGTCTGTATGTATGTGTCTGGGTGTATGTCTCTGTGTGTGTGTGTGTGTGTGTGTGTGTATGTATGTGTCTCTGTGTGTATGTTTGTGTCTGGTGGGGGTGGGGGTAAATGTATGGGGGGACCCAGAGCAATTTTCGCCGTGGTTTCTAGTTACACCTCTGCGTTCAATATAAGGAAAAAAAACATACTATGTTCCAGGTGGGCTCTGCATAGTCTGCTCCCAAATATTCCACGTAGGAGGCAAATCCTTCATTCAGCCAAAGATCATTCCACCATCGTATGGTCACAAGGTTTCCAAACCACTATAAAACAAGGTGAACAACAGAATAAAGTTATACTATATACTGTAAAGTATCTCTTTAGTTCAATATTATTTTGACATGGTACTACCATAATCTGTATGATGTACAATCCTTTTTGTATTTAATCTTTACATGATTTGTGGACTGCTCTAAAATCTGGCCCTGCCCTGAGGGGTTAAATGAGGCAATGCGATATAATACTAGCTTGCAAACATTTTAGGAATAGCACATGCAGGAATGTCTCTAACTGTAACTGCCAGTTTACCATGCATGTATTAGGGTATCTTTCTGCGGATTGTATTTGTGAGTTTTTGTTGATGACACCGTAGATTTTTTAACTGACTGTGGCATTGATGAGGTGGAAGGTGCAATATTTGGAAGGGTTTGTTCTGCCTTTTTTTGGATCGACCAAATTAGCTTTTCTCAAACTCAGTATATGTATGAAAACTGTCACTTCTCTGGAATATACATCACTGAATATTAATATTATTATTATTATTTTTAAGACGCCAACAAATTCTGCAGCTCTGTACAATGGGTGGACTAACTAACAGACACGTATTTGTAACCAGACAAATTGGACACACAGGAACAGAGGGATTGAGGGCCCCGCTCAATGAGCTTACATGCTAGAGGGAGTGGGTTAAAGTGACACAAAAGGTAAGGGTAAGGGTAAGGTAGAAAAGAAGGTTGCTACAAAAGTGTTCACTGAGGGCTTAGTGTTTTGTTTTGATGATAATTGCAGGAGAGGAATTGATCAAATTGATCATCACAAAGAACTTGTGTTATCTTTTTTTTCTCCGAAACTATGTGTTTTTTTAAATTTATGTAAAGATTTTGCAATTTATACTATTATTCCATTTCAGAAAAGTCAAAGCCAGGGCAAACATGGCAAATGAGGAGAATAAATGGAAACATTGTTAAATTTCTCCTCTTTCTGTGTGCTTTTTCCATGCTAATGGCGTGGAGAGAGCTTATAACAGTGATTCAAGCACATAACTACTGTCGGTGCAGGTGTTTCTTCAGCGAAGCCTGTTGATTACTTTTACTCTGAGGGGTGTCATGGGGCCCTTCCCGGCTGTGCTGACACTGCCAGAAGTTCCTGTGCCAAAACACAGGAATGCGGGGCTGCTAACCGGGCACTGGGGGGAAGACTTGTTAAGTGCAATCATCAGGAGGGAGGGATAGGCTCAGAGATACATCCCCTGCATACACCCATGCATTCTAACATCAGCTATATACACATATACACAAACATTCACACACACATACTCAATGCAAGTACACACCTACAATCATACGCATACAACCCTGCGAGGATGGGCATGTGGTAGATCTACAGCTGACAAAGCATCATCAGAGTTGCACAACAGTTGAACTCTTTTCCATAGTAGGGGGGCTATCTACTTTTGTTCCATTATGGCAGTGATTGACAGGAAGCTAAGATGTAGACACCCAGTTGCATGACAAAGAGGTGTGGATGTCTTGATTTATTTTGATTTCCGTCCTAAATTCATATTTCTAAAACATAGGGGCTAAGTAAACAGAGTATTAACACATTTGGAAAGTAACAGTTCCTTGTTAAGTTGTCTATTGCTGTTTGTTGATGTGAAGGTTAAACATACCTGATGAGCCAGCTCATGCGCTACCACTGTGGCCACTCTCTCCTTGTTGCCAATAGACGATACTTTAGGGTCATACAAAAGAGCTGTCTCTCTGTATGTCACCAGGCCCCAATTCTCCATGGCTCCAGAACTAAAATCAGGGATGGCCACCTGGTCTATGGGGCAGATTTCAAAGTTAGTAGGACATGTGTAAAAATGTGTAGATAATTAAATTATATTTTTTTAAAGGAACACTCCAAGACCCATAACCACTACAGTTCACTGAAGTGGTTATAGTGCCGAGAGTGCCCAGTGCCCCTCATGTTCTCATTTGTAAGCATTCAAATACAATTTGAATGGTTTTACTTTTTACTTGGTTGGCATCTGGGTGCCGCTCCCCATCTTCACTACTAATGCCAGAGACCAAAAAGTTCCTAAGCTGGATTTTCTGTAAGAACTTCCTTAGCTGAGAGCAATCAGTAGTAAGTTTGAATATTTACAGTGGTGCGGTACTATGGCACTCCTCCACGATAACCACTACAGTAAGCTGTAGTGTTTATGGTTCTTTGAGTATTCCATTAACTAAAATAAGATTTTAATATAAAACTCTTTATATATCATTGCTTGCACTAAACGAGGAATCATTAAAATGAACAAACTTCTTAAACCCTATCATTAGGAACAATATAATGAAAAATGAGAAATATGGTGTATTTTTAATTTTCTTTCATTATACTTTTTTTTTTTGCTGGAATTATATATATATATTTTTTATTTGTAGGCATACCTGACTTTGGCAGAGGGTATGGAGTTTGATAATAGCGTGCAAAAAAATCCAGGATGGGCTTTGTTATACTCAAAGCATAATCTCCTTGTTTCTCTTCCTCAATAGCTTTTTTACGGCCCCAGATCTGAACCTATAGAATAAAAATGTACAGTTTTCATGATTCATTCCGTAAAAATATTTTAACCTTTATTCTTCTTTCTACTTGTTTACATAAACATATATATACGGTCTGCAAAGTCTCTTACCCCAGTCGTTGTACTACTCCCTGGATCACCAGTAGGACTAAATTGAGAGACTATAAATGCCACAAGATATGTTGACATCTTCACGGTTTTTTGAAACACAGTTTCAGTCCAGTTTTCTCCCTCTAGAATAATATTGTTGTGACCTAAAATAAACAGAAATTACTGTCAGAGAAAATACTAAAAGTCCACAGATGTTTTGTAGTATAATAGACAAATTACATACTAATATAAATAAAAAACAATTTCTAGAGCTTCCGAATAAAGTTAGCAGGCAGCTAGGACAACCCAAGCCAGAGTCTCTTCTTTCTGGTAGTAGGTAAGATGCAAGATGAAGAAATAGGGTCACAGTGCCTTGTGAGTGTCTTCTGATCCAGATGGTCCTCAGTGCATGTAAAAGAGCAGGAGACCTACCTACTACACTATATTGTCTACTGCTCTTTTACATGCTCAGAGCACCATCTTGATCTGAAGACACTCACAAGGTACTGCGACCCTCTTTCTTCATTTTGTAAATTACATGCTAATGATGGTGCTGGTGGTGAAGTTACACCTCTAGCTGCTTAGGGGTTAAACTCATTATCTGACGCATTTCAAAATGAAAAGCGGCACGTCCACTTCAAACCAATGAAGTGCCCACGGTAACTGTTCTTGAGTTACCTCCCTTAGAGTAAATAAAATCATCTATACAAACGATTCACAAGCCGTGAGATGATATCCTGTCAGTATGTTTGCTTATGCCAGATAACACTTTAATGAAAGCGAGATGCTGCCAGGTGAATGAAGGTATGGATCACTGCACTGTTAAAGTGTAAAAAGAGAGACTTGGGATCCTTAGCTCTAAAAGAATATTGGAGTAAGCATAAAGAGTGGCGTAGTGTTGATTCTATTGCCTTGTACACATAGAAGAGTATATGAGAGGCAGCTTTTTTTGTGTAAATGACTTATGTACTTTAACAAATATACCTTCTTGCCATACGAGACTCGGACATCAAAACCCTGTCAGTCTTACACTGTTTCCTACAACCCACACAATGTCCCCTTGGCAGTCTGAGAAGGGGAAACAATGAGGGGATGACTGTAAAACAAAGTGGGCCTCTACTTTAGGCTGTAATAAGGCAAGAAAGGGGTTAGTACAAATCGTAATCCAGCCTATAATAAAAAAGTCTCAAATAAGTGGATATCTACAAAAGATAATCAAACATAGTGTAGATAGTATATAGCCATAAGGTTATATTTGTATATGATTATTACACACTCACAAACGGAAAGCTAAGGACCCAGCTCTGGTTTGAATCTCTTCTGAGTCCATATAGGCAACCCACCCCTACTGTGAATATATATCCTGTCCTAAAGGGGAATAGATACACTAAAGATTGCGCAGCACAGTTGGTAATAGTATAACATAAAAATGCCGTTCCCAAATGGGTACTTACAAACAGGGAGTCTAAGTTCACTAAATTCCTGAGTGGTATGCAGATTAGGGACTGCACTACCAAATGTAGAATGATGAATTGAGAACCAAGATGAAGAATAAAAAAGAATAAACAAATGTATTAATATAATCTATAAATTAGAAAAGGACCAATGTCCAAATAAAACAAGAATGCGTTTCACCATGAGGACGTGGCTTCTTCAACCGTATCAATGAGCTATTTAACATTACCATCCTTCCCTATTTCCCATTATGCCGCCTTCTGACACATTAGATTTTAAGTATTGTTGACCATCCCCTGTCCATTCACATTTAGTTGTTCTGTGCTGTCGGTAAAACCTTGTGTTCTCTCTGCAGGCATCCTTTGCAGTTACAGCTGCAGTGAGGACCTGGCTTGTACACCATCATCAGGGATTATCAAGTTCTGATTTATACCATTGTGTGTAGTAAACATATACAAGAAGCAGACCTTTGATTTAGTAAATCTGTATTTATACAACCTATAAATGCTGCATATGCGTATGTTCATCAATTGCACAGCTACAAGAAATGTTTTAGAACCAATTAAGTATATGAGTGTTCTAAAACAGTCACTTACTGATAGCATTCATGTTCGATAGAGCCACATAGTCTGGTTTATGTACTATGGTGATGTTAAAAGTGGCTTTCATCGCCGGCTCATCAAAGCAGGGAAATGCCTTCCTGGCATCCGGAGCCTGCATCTGTGTGGTAGCGATGATCCTGTCACAAGAACATATGTTAACTGAAAAAAAAGTATCTTTGCACTGTACATTACAAATAACTCAGTACTTAGTTCAAAGCCACTGGATGCACTGCAGATGAGTATGGGTGTTGGTAATGTCTAGATCTCACATTTTTGAGAGAAACTATATATAAAATAGAGCATGTATCTCCAGTATTTAGTAATAGCAAGGAATAACGTATAAATATGCCCCACCTTGTTCACCATCTCTTATGTGACGAGTAAAGGCTTATAATGATAATCAAGGGGAGATAGGTTATTGGAATCAAGAAATTACTCTTGCTTCATTCCCTAGACTTCTGACCAATATCATATTATAAGCAATGAAAATGCCCTGTATGCTTGCCATATATAGTTATCCCTCTAGCCCTTATTGTAAGTACTAAGTACTAATATTGCCCATAATTCTAAAAATACAGTGAAAGTACAGTGAAAGAGTGTTACCCTGTCCTGTGGCAATTAGTGTCTTAAAATAAATTAAGTTCTCTACATCTCTACTTCTGTACCAATTCTGCTATTATCAAGGTGTATATGGGACCTATATTTATTGAAACATGAGAGATTTGTTTTCCTAACTTTTCCTAAAAACTCCACAAATAAAATCATGTTTTACTTAGATAAACGAAGAACCCCTCTTTATAAAATATTGTTTTTCAGATATTAAACATTAAATAAAAGTATGAACAGAGGGTGTGCCATCAGCCAAGGTTTTGTCATTATTTTAACATAATTCTTTATGGTGTTGCTAAATGTCTCAATAGCATTTGCTATCATACAATATTATACAAGAATACATTCTTTAGTAACATTATAAATAGCAAACACTTCTCATCAACTCTCCGCAACATTATCAGTGCTATTTACTAAAGTGAGAATTCAAAGTGAATTTAATATTTTAGGATAAAGTGGTCAAACTTGAAGCATAGCTGACTTAAAATTAACTTTGAATTCTCACTTTTTAAATAAACCCGTCTGGCAAAAACAAAAATTAAGAATAGTAAACTGGTAGAACCCATCCTGTTTATTACATCTACCGGTAGTGGTCGCCAAGAAGCAGCCCACCAGGATGCAAACACAAATTTTATTATTTATGATTTTGGCTATATTAACCCCTTAAGGACCAAACATCTGGAATAAAAGGGAATCATGACATGTCACACATGTGATGTGTCCTTAAGGGGTTAAACATAGTGTACTCCAACAATCGCTACCCAGGTTTAATCCCAATCTGTATTACTCTGAGAACTAAAGATTCCAACACTTACTTAGTTTCTCCATCCTCCACGTATTCACTCCGGTAAAATCCAGCCAGGTCATTTGCCAGTTCTCCAACATACCGAGAAAACACAGAGTAATTTTTACCAACTTCCAGGGGTTTGTCAGCATGTAGCACCAAATACTGTGTTAACTGCACTTCTTCTACCTGAGACACAGGCAGATCCTTCCCAGCACTGTCTATAAGAACAGCTTTTGTTGGTGTGGTGAAATTGAGCTTGTTGCTGTGAATAATGACAAGGTTGGTTGCCTCAACGCATGTAAAGAAAACTTCACTTTGTCCAAAGAAAATATAAAGTCCTTGAGCATTCTTCTCTAGAATTGGATGAAGTCGAATATCATAATGATATGGTTTAAGGGTTTTTGGTAGTCGATATTTGAGCCATGGTCCATCAGATGGAGCAGTGGTGGCAGTGGTACCGGTGGCACTGGTAGTGGTGGCAAATGTAGTTGGGCCACTCGTTGCTACATTGGTCAGTTCATTGTTTTTTTCCTTTTCTTGAGCATAAACAACTGCCAGAGCTATGATAGTAGCTATAGCAGCTACAGAAAGGACAATGGCAACAACAGCAATCAGTTTGCTGACATAAAACCCCTTTGCCATCGTGTTGGGAGCTGGAGCTTCAGGAAGAGTGGATAAAGGAGCTGGTCCTTATATCTTCACACGTCAGAGGGTCGTGCTTGTTCTGGGTAAATTGGTATAAGATTAACTGTGCAGAGCAAAGGTTGTGAGCTTAACGTATAAATTAACTTTTCAGATATTTAACTGCTTCTCTAGAATCACTGACAGACTGCGTTGTAAACACCTGTATAAAAGATAAATATGTAGATTGTTAACATGGAATACTGGGTGGTATTCTGAACATAAATGTACCTTTTTGATGTATAGTATTGTTATTTTTGTTTTTAATATATGATGATGTAAACCACTGATCATTGTTATAATTTGATATTTGTAAATTGATATTATATGCAACTTCAACAACATGTGTGCAAATCCTTCCAATATAATTTAATGTTTACATATTACACTAAAGCTATACAGACAGAAAAGGAGATAGATAGATAGATAGATAGATAGATAGATAGATAGACAGGCAGATGGGGCAAACAGACAGGCAGACAGACAGGCAGGAAGAAAGACGAACAGACAGACATGCAGACAGACAGACAGACAGACAGTAATTATGAAGTGTAATATTTATTTGATACATTGATTTCAAAAGTAGCACAAAAAAAGTTGCAACTGCACATATAGAGTGCTGTTGACCAAAGAATGGATTACATATTTAAATATTTTTTCTATTTTGTTCATCATTAACAGTATTGTGTTTACAATTTTCTGTAATATAATGACATTATAACTATGTTCAGGCTAATAAACTAGCTACTAAACTAGTGAAGAATGACTTTTAGTGAATATAGTCCTATAGACATTAAAAGGGCAACATAGCCACTTATTTCTACTTTATACTTTTTGTGTCTTAATGTTACCCAATTAAGGATATAAAATGTACCCATAGATTGTGTTAAAATACAGAAGACACAGCCATACAGGTATGTCTTTGGGCTGTCAATATACCTAGACAGTCCGATGATCTGTGTGCACACTGCTTTTTAAACCACTATAGCGAAAAGATTACATTCAGCTGCAACAATTATCTTGGAATTTAGAGAAATATCACAGTGTTTGAAAAGACCATGTTTGAGTCCCATTGCATGCCTCACTGCTGATAGTGATGAGCACTGGGCTACTCATGCTGCAGTGTCACCAATAGAATCTTCAGGATGAGAGGGAGATCTCCTTCCTATGCTGCTTCCCATCACACAGTAAATAGTGCCCACAGAGCATTCTGTACTGTAAAAGCTTGGAAATTCCTTGCGTAATCTCAGTACCGAAAGTAGTATGGAAAATCTCTTTGTGCTTGGTTTATGGTCAGTGTAGGGTTATGGTGAGGTCTGGTGTAGGGCTATGGTTAGATTTAGTGTAGGGCTGTCGGGACCAAAGTCAGGATTGTTCAGGGCCAGAACTGCAAAATCTAGACAGTGTGTGAAAATCTGTAAAAGTGTAAACAATGTCAGATTTTGCAGTACCGATGGCCTTGTATGCAGCCGGATGATTTTGCCCCAATTGGACTTTTATGAATTACACCAATAGACTTGTAGCCTTTTGTTTGTGCAACCAATATTGCATAGTATTCAAAAAATCTTCTACTCCAGAACTATAGATCTACAACTTGGTGTGTCAACATTCAAAAGAAGTCAATTGCTCACATGGCTTGGCCACGATTTTGGTTTGAGGAAATTTTGTAAACATCTTCTTAAAACTGTTAGAACAAGGTAATGTTTGGCACACCTGCAGTTTTCTACCATGGTTATTCACAGTAAGTCAATATTGAAATCAAGATCATGACTAAATTGCCTTCAAGGTGTCCTAAAACTGCTTAAATGTATTTATTTTTTACATTTATTTTACTATAGAACTATATGTTCAGTAGTACATAACTATGTTAAAATATGATTTCAGAAATATCAGCGCATGTGCTATGTCCATGCTTTTCTGCTTGGCCACATAGGTCCCACAGCGAGGCAGTAATATAGGTTTAGAGTGCCCAATTTCGCACAATGTTCGAAAATCTAAGTCATTTCTCAAAACATCTTCAGAGTTAGGTCACATACTATTTTGGAATTTGACTGAAATTTCCAGCCCAGTCAAAAGATATCATAACACAAAATAGGGATTTTTTCACAGAATATTCAAAAATTTAAATAATTTCTCAAAGCAATGGAAAACTTAAAAATAATAAATTTGCATTCATTTCATTATTGAATTATGCTACAACTTGTTATGCATATGATATCTGCAATATCTGTGCATGTGCTGTGTCCGTAGCATTGTGCTTGGCTATCTAGGTCACATGGTCTGGCAGACATTTTTGTAGAACTTTTTCACACAATATTAAAAAAATCTTCTCCAGAACCAATCTGCTACAGATCTGCAATTTGGTGTGTCAAGTTATGCTGTGACCTAGATTCACAATTCTAGAGAAGATGAATGGTCACATGGTCACATGGTTTGTTATCTACAGGGGATTGTGCAAATTTTTTCAAAATTCTTATCTGAAACCATTTGTTAGAGTAATGTGAATTTTGGCACACAAGTCCACAGCTAGACTTTATGCCACTTTTATTCACAGCAAGGCAATACCAAGGTCAAGAGCTGCTATGAGCCAATTACATTCAAGGAGTCCTAGAAGTATGTGATTATTCAATAACAAGATTGCTTAAGGTAATATGGTGATTGAAGGGGACGTAAGACAGCACCCATTTCATATTTGACATCTTTGTTATTTATTTGTCTATATCCATCACTTTATCCATACTCTTATGCTTGGCCACCTCTATTGTTTAATCATGGTTTGGCAGCTATTTTTTAAATTATTATCGATAGCATAGTGATGTATGCTAGTTTTGGCATTGTAACAATACAAATTAAAATATAGCACTTTTTAGGTCAATGGCAGGTAAAAAGGTTCTGAAGGTCTCTTAATCCAGATGAAAATCTGAGGCAGAAATGGAAAATTTATTTTTTTAGAAGTTTCCAAACAACCTGAACAACTTATCCCCTCCTCCCCCCCCAAAAATTAGCATGTCATAAAGATAAAATCTTTATGAAATGCTCATAAAGAATGTTTTGGAATTCCACTGAAATTCCCAGCCCAGTCAAAAGATATCATACAACAGCTTAAGAACTTCTCTGTCTAGTGTATTCTCCCTGTGCTTGACAAAAGGCAGAGCTACATTTTCTCAAGCCTTGTCAAGTCCACAGCCGTCACTAGTGTTGATTAAGGGAAAAAAGTTATTTACGTGGAGGATCTCATAGTCTTGCGGGATCCTCCACTGACATCAGAGTTGGACTCTTGCGCATAAACGAGAGTGCAGTGCTGACGTCGGCTCCTGGCAGATGAATTGTCAGGAGCTGAAGCTAACCTCCTATAAGAAGATGGCAGCGCCCATGAAGGATAGGTTTAGATACGTAAAAGCTATATTCCCCGGTACCCCTTGCTCATCACACCAAAAATGAAGCAGTCACTATCTGGCTTCTTTACAAAATATGCAAAGACCCAAGAAAGTGGCAGAGCCAATTTAAGGAAATTGGTAATGATGAGTCAGAAATACCTTTGATATTGTATATAAAGTCACAAACACTTATCCGAAAGACATAAATCTGATAGCACAGACGATGGTGGCAATACCAGATATTAGTGAATGGGATGAATACCAGTAATCTATAATAGGTTTATCTATTAGGTGGTGGTAGAACCGCCATAGCTAACTGAATGAGTTAAGCTAAGAAGTTAAAAACTCCATGATATTTATTGCTATAACTTTTGCGTGTAACTCATTTTAGTCAGCATACATATTTTCCTAGCAAGCGCCAGCTTTGCACAGTACCAACACAATTGTAAGTGTAAGTATAGTTACATACAGCAACATTTTCTTTTTTGCCCATATAAATATTGAAATCTTTAAGAAATATACGCCCTGGGGGATTGTGAGACCCCAGCATATTCTTATTACAGTGCCAGACACGTCTGGTGTGAAACAGCACTTGACTCTCAGAGAACTGGCATTGGTTATTTTCTGAGCCAACAACCACAGGCTTTAGGCCTTGAATTTTGTGACACAGTTTTATTTGTCTTATCAATACAAAATCTAACTGGGGGTAAGAAGGGATATGGGACAATTTTTTGATCCCTGACTTGTATGATGCCTCCCCTCCATTCCCCATGTGCATGGAATGGAGGAACAGAGGATACACTGAGCCTCACCCGAATTTATTGATTTCCAGTGTAACCAACAGTATTTTATGAATTCAATTATTAGAGTTTAGATTAAGCTGATTGGCTTGCTCAGTGTTAGGAAGCCTATCATCTATCTCTAATTACATAGTGACATCTCAAAAACCTCTGCATGTAATAATTTGTTTTAAAGGAACACTATAGTCACCTAAATTACTTAAGCTAAATAAAGCAGTTTTAGTGTATAGATCATTCCCCTGCAATTTCACTGCTCTATTCACTGTCATTTAGGAGTTAAATCACTTTGTTTCTGTTTATGCAGCCCTAGCCACACCTCCCCTGGCTATGATTGACAGAGCCTGCATGAAAAAAAAACTGGTTTCAGATGTAATTTACCTTAAATAATTGTATCTCAATCTTTAAATTGAACTTTAATCACATACAGGATGCTCTTGCAGGGTCTAGCAAGCTATTAACATAGCAGGGGATAAAAAAATCTTAATTAAACAGAACTTGCAATAAAGAAAGCCTAAATAGGGCTCTCTTTACAGGAAGTGTTTATGGAAGGCTGTGCAAGTCATATGCAGGGAGGTGTGACTAAGGTTCATAAACAAAGGGATTTAACTCCTAAATGGCAGAGGATTCAGCAGTGAGGCTGTAGGGGCATGTTCTATACACCAAAACTGCTTCATTAAGCTAAAGTTGTTCAGGTGACTATAGTGTCCCTTTAATTTCCTTTTCAGTGCCACAAGGATGAGCAGTGTATTATGTTGTAACTGCAGTGCTAAACGGGCAGATCTTGTGAGACCATACAGCTGATGTCACTAGGAATAGCTTTTACCCCAAATATGACAAATTTACTGCAACTAGCAAACAGCAATTTTGTTGTCAAATTGCTGCAAAACTAAATATTTCAGTCTACGCCTCTAGTAAGTACATTTTTTTGTCTCAGAGAAATGTTTGTTTTTTCCGATTTTGTAATTTATTAATTAATGCTTCAGCTTATTTTTTTTTTGTATTTTACATATATGATATTCTTTTGATTTTTGTTTTCAATGATGAAACCTTATAATTAACACAATCCCATTGTGGGGCCCCCATCTACTTGTCCAGATGTTATAACACAGTCCAAGTTTGTCTTGTCTGTATGTCTGTATGTTACAAAAAGGCTTTCAATAACTTAGAGTTCTTGGAACTGTGTTCCATACAAAGCTGTAAGAAGATTTCTATTAATAAAGTTGAAAGTTAACACTCATAAATTAAGTTTTTCATTAAGTTTTCACACTGTGCATCTTTTGGATTTTGAAAACAACTGAGTGTGAGAAGGATTTTTATACATTTTTTTTTACAATGCAAACATGTTGGAAAGATATCTATTCACAAGATATCTGAACCAGAAATGTTTTCTTCATATGGTATATAAAAAGAAACTTATTAAGTTTGGACCTCGGATGACCGTTTCTGTGACTAGTGTTTTGGTTTGTAATTGTAAAGTCCAAATGGATTATTTAGCAAACATTGAATTGTGACAAAACATCTTAAGGTTCAAATACCATATGATATGCCCTGTGGTGCCTACTTTTGCAGATTGTGTGCATTTATGGGGCAATCTGAACTGTTAAACTGCTACAGTGCCACAAATTGCAAATTACAAATTGGCCCATCAAATTAATCTGTAAAAACTGAAATTGTCACGTCTCTTATATAGTTTTGTAACTTCACAAGTTTTGGAGCGTTGTTCTGTTCAGAAGAGTTTCCTGAGCATAATTTTGGTGAGGTTTAATCACTGGATTTGCAAAATGCCCAGGAAATATGTAATGTGTATGTAAAAACAAAAACAAAAAAAACTTTCACATAAATTGATGAAAACAATTGCACTCATTAGAGCACAATATACACCATCTTAGATAACCTGCAATGTCTATTTTCACAAATAGTAGGGTTGTGGGTTAATTTGTACAGTCAAACTTCTATAATGGCTATAATGCCCCAGAAGGAGACATCAAATCCATGTATCAAAATTCTTACCGTAAAAACTGAAATGGCAGTGGGATTTTACAGGATAGTGTCATGCATTGGCGTAACGTAGTACTCAGAAGATGTAGCTAAACACAATATGGGGTTTTGTACAGAAGTAGCATACATCATGTTTCCAAAATACGCACTAAAAACATTGTTATTTGTGTGCATGTTAAAAATCAGGGGGGAAAGTATTTAGCAAGCGTTCTGCCTCTCATGTGGTACCTTGCAGATGTCGTAATGCATTTTGCAGTTACTCCGTCACTTTGCAAGTTTTGTTTTTAAATGATTTTATTTTTTGTCCTTCTATTTTTTTCTAGTTGTTTTTAGAAATGCACCTTACTTTTTAGTTATACAAGAAAAAACTGCTGCTACTTTTGCTTAATTTTTAATTTTTTGGACATCATGGCATTTTTGGAAATAATGATCAGACATCATGGGCAGAGAAAAAACAATTAGAGGCACCCAGGTATTGACATCTGGCACAAGGATAAAAAGATAATAAAAGTAAACGTAGGCAAGTGACAAGGTGGGGTATAATCACGAAAAATCTACGGACAATGCTGCTTTCGATGTTAGAAAATAGTTTTTAGATTAATGTAAATAATCATTTTGACCCTCTACTTTGACTGACTATTATTCTGCACTGCATAGCCAACCATTTAACATATAAAGTTCAATGTATTTTCTGCCTTGCTCTGAGACGGGACCTCACCTCCAAAAAGCACATTTCTCTATCTGAACTTCTTTCTGAACTTCTCTTGTGCAAAGCTACTATCAAATCTACCCTACAACAACTAACAGATCTGGACTTATATACTGCCTTCTAGAGAACCCTGCAATGCCACGTGTAGTACCTCTGCTTGAAGTCAGCCAGGTAACTGTACTTGGGCATTTTGAAGAAGCTGTACTTCTATAAAATGCCACCAGGTTCTATGTATGACACAAAGAGTAATTCTGCTACTTATTCAGGCCTTGGTCGAAATATTGCAAGATTAAATATATCATATAAGCCAGTGATGGCGAACCTATGGCACGCGTGCCACAGGTGGCACGCCAGGCCCTCTCTGTTGGCACGCGGCCATAGGTCCCCGGGAGAGGGGGCCGCTGGCTGTCTGCAGAGTAGGCACCTGCCTGCCCGAAATGGCAGGCGCCTACTCTGCTTCCAGGTCGGGAGGCAGGGGGAGGGCTCTAGGAAGCAGCTCTCCTATCCTCCTGCGAGCAAGCTGTGTGGAGCGTTGCAGCGCGTTACCATGGCAACGCTCCACACAGCATCGCGCAGGAGGATAGGAGAGCTGCTTCCTTCCTACAATACTTACCGCCACCGGACCACCAGGGATGGCTGTGTCCCCGCTCCTTCACCAAAGGTAAGAGGAAGGGAGGGGGGATACAGAATTAATATAACTTTTTTTTTAAATGTATCTTTAGCCCTACCCCCCCTACACAGCACCCCTACACTGCACCCCTATCCCCCCTACACCCCCCCTACCCCCCTACACAGCACCCCCCCCCCTACACAGCACCCCTCTCCACCTCCCCCCCACACAGCACCCCTCCCCACACAGCACCCCTCCCCCACCCAGCACCCTCCCCCCACACAGCACCCCTACCCCCCACACAGCACCCCTACCCCAAAGCACAGCACCCTACCCCACACAGCACAGCACCCCCACCCCCACACAGCACCCCTACCCCCAGCACAGCACCCTACCCCCAAGCACAGCACCCTACCCCACAGCACCCCTATCCCCCACAGCATAGCATCTCTAACCCCTACCCCCACACAGCACAGCACCCCTACCCCAAACAGCACATCACCCCTACCTTGCACACACAGCACCCCTACCCACACACAGTACCCCCCCACACACACAGCACCCCTCAGACACAGCACTCCACACCCTTACACACAAAAACATACACTGCACCCCTCAATGCAGTATGTATGTGTGTATTCAGCAGTCTGTGTGTGTGTATGTATTTAGCAGACTGTGTGTACTCAGCAGTCTGTGTGTGTGTATATTCAGCAGTCTGTGTGTGTGTGTATATTCAGCAGTCTGTGTGTGTGTGTGCGTGTGTGTGTATATTCAGCAGTCTGTGTGTGTGTGTGTGTGTGTGTGTGTATTCAGCAGTCTGGGAGTGTGTGTACTCAGCAGTGTGTGTGTATTCATCAGTCTGTGTGTGTGCGTGTGTATGTATTCAGCAGATTGTGTGTATGTACTCAGCAGTCTGTGAGTGTGTATGTACAGATTGTGTGTGTACTAAGCAGTGAATGTATTCAGCAGACTGTGTGTGTGTATTCAGCAGTGTATGTATTCAGCAGTCTGTGTGTGTGTATTCAGCAGTCTGTGTGTGTATTTAGCGGACTGTGTGTGTATTTAGCGGACGACGTGAATGTGTGTGTGTGTGTATTTAGCGGACGGTGTGTGTGTATTTAGCGGACGATGTGTGTGTGTGTGTGCATTTAGCGGACGGTGTGTGTGTATTTAGCAGACGGTGTGTGTGTGTGTGTATTTAGCAGACTGTGTGTGTGTGTATTTAGCGGACGGTGTGTGTGTGTGTATTTGTATTCAGCTGACGGTGTGTGTGTATTTAGCAGACTGTGTGTGTGTGTATTTAGCGGACGGTGTGTGTGTGTGTATTTGTATTCAGCGGACGGTGTGTGTGTGTGTGTATTTAGAGGACGGTGTGTGTATGTATTTAGTGGACGGTGTGTGAATGTGTTCAGCAGTCTGTGTGTATGTATTGCATTTGTTGGAGATACTAATAAATATAAGCTTAATTTTATCTATTGATATCATAATTTTAAATTTGTATCATTGAACTCTCTGTTGTGTTCATCTTTTAAAACAAAAGTTGTTAATTAGTTCGGACAACTGTACGAGTAGTTTTTTTCTAAACTTAAACCTCAGTATTCAGGTTTAATTGCCATTTTGGCACTTTGAGGGAAAAAAAAGTTGGCATGTATTGCGGTTTGGGCATTCGGGCTCAGAAAGGTTCACCATCACTGAAATAAGCACTTAACCATATCTTAAGATCTATTTAAAAAAAAAAAAATGCCTCGTTTTTATTTGCACCCTATTTATCCTATGCCTCAAATAAATTTTTATTTATGTAAAAATCTTGGCAGATGGTCTTTGACTATTGCTTTGTTCACAGATTAAGATAAGCTTTCTCATATCACTGATTCTGTTTAGATTTTAATTTCTTATCTTACTGTTTTGCAGTAAAATTCAATGCATGCCTTATAGACTATAAAAAGATTACGTATCGCATGATTAGTTAACAAGTGAGAGGAAAGAATTGTACAAATCTAGACAAAATAAAAAGGAGAACAATTTTAGGCTATTCTATCTTTCATGTATAATGTTTCAAATAACTATTATTATTGTTGCAAATTTAATAAAAATTTGTTATCTTTTTTGTCTTATTTATGTCTCCCTATATAATATATGATACATTTAGACACGTTCAATTGTCACCTTGCCATTTGTATTAGTTTTATTGTGTGCCAATTGATCTCTTTCCGGAATCTCTAGAAGATATTCCTGCAAAACCAGTTTTTTAACATATGGTAAAATGCTGGCTTATTTTAAGAATTTCTTTTCTTCTAAATAAATGTTTAAATATTGTTACAAATTATGTCTGTACATTGAAGCAATAACGTGTTATTTGATTGAAATATTCTTGTGTGTTCTTGGACACAATGTACTTTAAAGATATATAGTACTCAGAACTATCTACTATATTTTATATACCAGGGGTGCAAAAAGAAAGATCTCCAGATGTTGTAGATCTACAACTCCCATGATGCTGTGCATGCCTTTAGAATACCTTTAGAATTATTATTATTAGTAGTATTATCATTATTATTGTGTTATTATTTATATAGCACCAACAAATTCCGTAGCGCTGTACAATAGGTGGACTAACAGACCCGTATTTGTAGCCAGACAAGTTGGACACATAGGAAAAGAGGGGTTGAGGGCCCTGCTCAATGAGCTTACATGCCAGAGGGAGTGGGGTAAAAATGACACAAAAGGTAAGGATAGTATTAGACTAGTGACAGTTGCAAGAGAGGAATGACAACGCATCATGGAAGCTGTAGGTTTAAAACATCTGGAGACCTACCCTTTAGGTACTCCTGCTATAGACTGTAGTAAAGAACACAGTTCATGATAATATATAGTAATAGAAGAAGCATGTGTTGCCTTGTAATGTATATAATAAGAAAAACAAGTTTTTACAAATTTCTTTCTTACCTTATCCTTCAGTTCTCTATATGATTTTCCTCTGCGATGGCATATTCTGCAGCAATTACCTTTTTTAATGATTGCTACATACTTTACTAAAACGTAGGCAATGGAAGATACGTAACTATTTGCATAACAATTATCATGGTGTTAAATATATCCTCTTCCAGTCCATTCCATATTACATGAGCACTTCTGTCTAATTGCTAATGACTTAGTAGGAGACTTAAGTTAAAATAAAAATACATAAATATGCAAATAAATATTGAGGGGAAAAAAGTATTTAATCCTCTGATGATTTCAAACGTTTCCCCACTGACAAAAAAATGATCAGTCTATAATTTTAATGGTAGGTGTATTTTAACAGTGCGAGACAGAATAACAAAAAAAAAATCCAGAAAAAAGTTATAAATTGATTTGCATGTCAATGAGTGTAATAAGTATTTGAACCCTTCAACTTAGAACTTGGTGGCAAAACCCTTGTTGGCAATTACAGAGGTCAGATGTTTCTTGTAGTTTGCCACACATCTCAGGAGGGATTTTGTCCCACTCCTCTTTGCAGATCCTCTCCAAGTCATTAAGGTTTCAAAGCTGACATTTGGCAAGTCGAATCTTCAGCTCCCACCATAGATATTCTATGGGATTAAGGTCTGGAGACTGGCTAGGCCACTAAAGTGTAATGACATGAGGGGGTGCTTCCCTGGAACAGCACTGTCACTTTAAATGTGGGAACCAATACAGCAAAGAAATAAATGCCAAGACACAAATCAATAGGGTAAATCAAGATATATATATATTACAGAGAACCAAAAGACAAAACAAAACAATATATATACAATGCCACAAAATATATACAATAAATCAGGATATGCATGAATCGTGCAGGCAACACATACTGAAACAGTCCTTTGGTATAAGGGCAGGATTGTGCAGTTACCACGAGTAGCAGGTAGGGCACAGATCCAGAGTCACAAGACTAATATACTGACACCAGGAATCAAGGTCAGAGGCAGAATAAATGAACAAGGCTGCAGGGTCAGGATCACTGGTAATAAAGCAGAGAACACGGAACGAGAACACAGGATAGGAGGGCACAGGAACAAAGGACCAGGAGGACACAGTAATGCAGGATCAGGAGGACACAGGACGAAGACCAGGAGAACACAGGAACGAAGACCAGGAGGCACAGGACACAGGACCAAGGAACAGTATGCAGGATCAAGGAGCTAAATACTAATTGGGGGGACCGAATATCCTCCCCCCTGGCCCCTACCCCTGAGCAGTGGGTGGGGACCCTAAATACTAATTTGGGGGGGACCTAATGTCCTCCCCCTGGCCTTACCATGTTTTCTTTCTTCTAAAATCTTCTTTTGCAGCCCCAAAAAAGGCCAAATTAAAAGCCATAATAATCTACGTACTTAAAAAAAAAAAAAATGAGCGCAAAAAAATAATAATCCATCTTCACCCAGCGAGGGCTCCGCGCAGACTGAGCCCCGCCCTGCAATTAGGCTCAGAGCACTCTGATTGGTGGGTTTAAGCCATCCAAAAATCAAAGACACAAGTTTATAGAGTACTGATGTAAAACTCTGTCATCCCATGTCATTTGCAAATCATTTTAAATATATATTATTGATACAGCGATTTACCTTTCACTAAATGCTATCTTATTATTATTTAAGAAAAGTGAAGGTGTATTTCACTATATGACTGAAAATGTGAGTCTGTACAAAATAAACATTTTCAAGAATGAAAACAAACATGGCCCAAATTTATAGCACCTTATGAGCACTGCACCGCTTACCCTGTGTTACCCAGAAGACGAATCTAGACAAAGCTGATGCTAAAGACAGTAGTACACAACTAGGCTATAGGACATGATGCAAAAGATCCCCTCCCTCATGGAAGGGATCAAGTAGCGATCATCGAGAGCTGTATCAAGAACTGTATTGAGAGCTGTTTAGAGCCATTGATAGCTGCAAACAATTTAATAGGAGCGAGTACATTGTAAACCTTTGGCTAACCAAATCCTCTGTATGCCTCTACTGCCTTAAATTATTGGATAAGAGTCAATTTATAAGATTGGTAAATCAGATGACACATACACTGATACAAATTACTGGGTAATAGTATTTAAACTCTTGCCTAAACAGTAGAAATAATGTGAAACAACATGATAGTTTTTTGTTTTTTTAAACAGGTTTTAGGCCCTTAAAGCAGCTCTATCATGAGAGCATTTTTATTTTTTCACCACAGCTACTTTAGCCTTCATTATACCCCCAATCACTTCAATATCCCTCCTGCCCCATTTTAACATTCTTATACATTTATTCACAGTGCCCTTTCCTATGTGCCACTATGTTTTTATTATGGGCAATGATGGTAGGTCAAGTTCCTGCACCTACCAACAGGAGGCGCTCAGAAAGGATGACAGATGAAAACGAGAGAAATCTCAATGTGTACTTCCTTGTAAAATATTTATAAATAAATGCATGATCTTGCAAGGTTACAGAGGAAGGACTGGATTGAAAGCTGAGTATTCTAGGAAAATGTGACTTGACAAAGCTCTACCTTTGCCAAGAATTGTCAAGCATAGGAATAATACATAAAACAAAGTAGTCCCAAATTCTGAAAGAGGAAAGCATTGGGGAAAGGTAAGTTTAGGGTGACTAACTTGAAAACCTAGTCAATCAAAGCTATGATACAATGGCGGAACTCCTCCACATGATATCATTTTTTTGTCCTGTTTGGTCTAGTACACTTTCTTAAGGATTCATACTAATATACACAGAAGATGAAGATAGTTGGCATTGTTTGACAAAGTTGGCTTGTGAGGTGAGGTTTTTCATTTTCTGAAGTCATTCTCTAGAAGTGTCAAAAGTTCTTCACACACTCAGTGGAAATCAGAATGCCTGACGTGTCAGTTTCACATTCTATTCCACAACTCCAAAATTCCAAAATTCACGCCAATATTTAAAGTAATAAACTACTGTATTCATTTTGCCATCCATCTTTCTCAGAGCATAACTGTCCCATTACCACAGTACGCTATATATCTTTTGTGAGAAAATTACTGTTACTGTATCTGTCTATTTCCTGTTTCCTGTTGGTGTTGGATCTATTGAAATTAGGTATGAAAGATTCATGACAGCGACTCTGCTTTTTAACCATATGGTACCTAGATGCAATTGGCAGAAGCCAAACTTTGGTTTGCTAAATATTTCGTGCCACAGCTTAGCAAGAACTTGCCAAGAGGTGAAGCAAGTCATGTAGTCTTTCTGTAGTATTGAGAGGCGGCATTCTGTATTTTATGAGTTTTTCCAGTTTTATCTGGCATACTTTGAGAACATGTTTGTTTCATTCTCCTAAAGGAGAACTAAAGTGCCAATACAAAATATTTATTTGATCTAAAGGTTTCTCTATTTTTAAACAATTAATCATGTCCAGTTTTTACTGAATGTTTATAACACATTCCCAATGATCAAGAGCTCCATTGTACTTGAAGACAACACCTTGTACTAGTAGAGATACAGAATGTGAGTAGACGTGTTCAGTCTTAAAACATAAAACATCTATGACTAAGCAAAACAATGTAAATAAGACTGGCTGCACCAATTAAATAAACACTATCAAGATGTATTTTCATCCTGTATAAAAATATCAAAGTTACTAAAAGTAATATATGCTCTTCAACAAAATATAAATGAGAAGGACATGATTATAATGATCGTATATATCCCATAATCAATGTACAGAAAAGAAAAATTAGTTAATCTGATTTTAGTTCAGAGAGCTATACTCACACATATTTATTTAAAGATCTTTAAATAGCTTATTCACTTCAAAACATATTGATTGGATGTTACTATTCACGTTTCAAAGAACACTCCAAGAACCATAGTCACTACTGCTAAATGTTGTGGTTATTGTGCCAGTAATACCCTAACACCATTCTAAAGAACTTTGTCAAACCATTTTAGAACAACATAAAACGTAATTGGGCCCATCACATGTCTGCGGCACACTGAACTAACAGGGCCACTCTCATAGGCTAAGAGCATAAACTGAGCACTTTCAGCCAATCAGTGAGACCTGTATCAAATCTGCTTCAGCTCAATAAATACATAGAAACATAGAAACATAGAATGTGATGGCAGATGAGAACCATTCGGTCCATCTAGTCTGCTCAATATTTCAAAATACTTTTAATTAGTCCCTGGCCTTATCTTAAGTCTAGGGTAGCCTTATGCCTATCCTACGCATGCTTAAACTCCCTCACTGTGTTAACCTCTACCACTTTAGTTGGAAGGCTATTCCATGCATCCACTGCCCTCTCAGTAAAGTAATTCCTGAAATTATTTTTAAACCTTTGCCCCTCTAATTTAAGACTATGTCTTCTTGTTGTGGTAGTTTTTCTTCTTTTAAATATAGTCTCCTACTTTACTGTGTTGATTCCCTTTATGTATTTAAATGTTTCTATCATATCCCCCTGTCTCATCTTTCCTCCAAGCTATACATGTTAAGATCCTTTAACCTTTCCTGATAAGTTTTATCCCGCAATCCATGAACCAATTTAGTAGCCCTTCTCTGAACTCTCTCTAAAGTATCAATATGCTTCTGGAGATACGGTACAATACTCAAAGTGAGGTCTCACCAGTGTTCTGTACAATGGCATGAGACAATGGCTCTCTTTCTACTGCTAATACCTCTCCCTATACAACCAATCATTCTGTTAGCATTTCCTGTTGCTCTATTACATTGTCTGCCTACCTTTAAGTCATCAGAAATAATCACCAGTAAATCCCTTTCCTCAGATGTCGAGGTTAGGACTCTATCAAATATTCAGTACTCTGCCCTTGGGTTTTTACGTCCAAGATGCATTATCTTGCACTTATCCACATTAAATGTCAGTTGCCACAGATCTGACCATTTTTCTTATTTTTTTAAATCATTTTCCATTTGGCTTATCCCTCCTGGAACATCAACCCTGTTGCAAATTTTAGTATAATCAGCAAAAAGATATACCTTACCATCAAGACCTTCTGCAATATCACTAATAAAAATATTAAAGAGAATGGGTCCAAGTACAGATCCCTGAGGTACCCCACTGGTACTGCAGGAGAAAACCAGATGTGGCGCAGGCGCGTAAGGAACCAAAATAAGTCAAACTTTTCTAAGATGGTTTAACAAGTTAGTCTGGAAGGGAGCCAGGGCACTTCTGACATCCTAACTAGCAGGTTGTTGTGGTTATGGTGCTTGAAGACTTCCAGTGCTACTGAAGAAATTGACAGCTTTTAGCCAGGTGCTGGCATATGTCTGACTGTTTCAGTGGTATCTGAATTATACTGACTGTCCAGCCACAAATTAAAAGGGCTTTTAGAAATGGCACCATTTGTAAGAATCCTCTTTACACACACACGCTTTACATCAGTCTGTATACTGATAGGGATATATTTATTTATATGATATATACAGTATAAAGAATCATACATGTCTGTTCTACAATTGGTTTAGCTATGCAGTGCTGAGAACCTCATATGAACTTTTGAAATCCATTTTAGAATCTGTAAAGAGCATATCAACTCCAGAATCTTCAAATATTCTTTATACAGCAACATGTGAGTATAACTCAAATACTTCTACAAGTTATTACTGTCCTCTGCATCTTTGACTATTTCTCATTAGATTGTCTCCCCAATAAATAATTTTGTGATAAAATGTTTTTGGACCAAATGGATTGTATGTAGTGTCCTGGGACTCTCTGGCTATGTGATGTGTATTGTTTATTATACGTCTTATTACATATCATTATATTTCATGTACATAAATATAAAATATTATCTTTTTTTTGGGGGGGGGGAACCTGCACAGCATTAATTTTCTTATAATTTTGGATGAAGAAACTCACTGAAAAATATGTGCATTGTAAGTGACTGAGTTCATAACCATGAGCCTCTGTCTGTCCCATTGCCACATAAGCAGACACTGAATAATGGTGGTAAGAGTAATTCCTTCATTTTCCTTCATGTTGTGGAGATCGCACAAGAGGCCTATGGCATCTCTTATTCTAGATCAGCAGTATCCATAGACACAAGTAATGGTGTGGGTATATGAAAGCTACATTACAGATAAATCCTGCAACTTGATGTGATGTCTAGAGTGATAAGCATAAAGCAAATCCCACTGTAACACCTAGAATTCAGGAATTTAATCAGGCTGAAAAGATTGTTACAATGTTAATGAATACGTCAACACACATGGGGCGTAGAAAAAGGAGAAAACATTCATCCAACTCCCCACTCCCTATTATATTTGGCCAAAAGTCCACCCTGGTTTTTTTCACCAGAACCACACATGTTACATAGTAACATAGCTGAAAAGAGACAAGTTCAAGTTCAGCCTTCCTCACATATGTTTTTGCTGTTGATCCAAAAGAAGGCAAAAACCCAGTATGAAGCACTTCCAATTTTGCAACAAACTAGGTAAAAAATTCCTTCTTGAAATGATATCCCTGTATGTTATGTTTTTGCAAGTATTTATCCAATTGCAGTTTAACCCCTTAAGGACACATGACGTGTGACATGTCATGATTCCCTTTTATTCCAGAAGTTTGGTTCTTAAGGGGTTAAACATCTGTATAGACTCTGACAAAACCACCTCTTCAGGCAAAGAATTCCATATCCTTATTGCTCTCTGTGTAAAAAAACCCTTTATTTGCCTTAGATTAAATCTCCTTTCTTCCAGCCTAAATGTGTGACCTCATGTCCTATGTATAGCCCAGTTTATGAATAGATTTCCAGATAATGGTTTGTACTGGCCCCAAATATATTTGTATAATGTTATCATATCCCCTCTCAGGCGCTGTTTTTCCAAACTAAAGAGATTTCAATTTTTTAACCTTTGGTAGGGGTGCTGCGCTGTGTTGGGGGTAGGGGTGCTGCACTGTGGGTGGTAGGGGTGCTGTGTGGGGTTAGGGGTGCTGTGCTGTGTTGGGTTAGGGGTGCTGTGCTGTGGGGGTAGGGGTGCTGTGGGTGGTAGGGATGCTGTGTTGGGGCAAGGGGTGCTGTGGTTGGGAGGAGGGGTGCTGTGCTGTGTTGGGGGTAGGGGTGCTGTACTGTGTTGGGGGTAGGGGTGCTGTGCTGTGGGTGGTGTGTGCTGTGTTGGGGATAGGGGTGCTGTGCTGTGTTGGGGGTAAGGGTGCTGTGGTTGGGGGGAGGGGTGCTGTGCTGTGGGTGGTAGGGGTGCTGTGGTTGGGTGGAGGGGTGCCGTGCTGTGGGTGGTAGGGGTGCTGTGGGTGGTAGGGGTGCTGTGCGATGGGGATAGGGGTGCTGTGCTGTGTTGGGGGTAGGGTGCTGTGCTCTGGGGGGTAGGGGTAAAAATACATTAAAAAAATATATATTAATTCTGTATCCCCCCCTTCCTCTTACCTTTGGTGAAGGAGGGGGGGGACACAGCCATCATTGGTGGTCCGGTGGTAAGTATGTTTCTGGCAGCTAGGAAGCAGCTCTCCTGTCCTTCCACGCGATGCTGTGTGGAGCGTTGCCATGGTAATGCGCAGCAATGCTCCACACAAAATCGCGCGGGAGGACAGGAGAGCTGCTTTCTAGAGCCCTCCCCCTGCCTCCCGACATGGTAGCGGCCCCCTCTCCCGGTTACCTATGGCCGCGTGCCAACAGAGAGGGCCCGGCGTGCCACCTGTGGAACACGTACCATAGGTTCACCATCACTGATTTAGGTTGTAAATTGCTTGTGCATTCTTAATCACAAAGTGCATAACTTTGCATTTCTCTATGTTAAATTTCATCTGCCATTTTAGTGCCCAGTCCCCCAATCTATCCAAATCCCTCTGCAGCAAGGCAATCTCCTACTCACATTTTATTACTTTACAAAGTTTTGTGTCATCTGCCATCACTGATACATGGCTTTCAATGCCCATTTCAAGATCATTTATAAATATGTTAAATAGAACTGGTCCCAAAACAGAACCCTAAGGGACACCACTTACCACTTTTGTCCAGCTTGAAAATTTACCATTAATGACAACTCGTTGTACTCTATCCTTAAGCCAATGTTCTATCCAAGAACAAGAATATTCATCTAGACTAATTTCTTTTAGTTTGAAGACTAGCTCATTGTGAGGAACCATATCAAATGCCTTGGCAAAATCCAAGTAGATCACATCCACTACAACACTCTGATCTATACTTCTACTTACTTCTTCGTAGAATGCAATTAGGTTAGTTTGACATGACGTATGTTTCATAAAACCATGCTGATTATTGCTAATAACACAGTTCTTCCCAATGAATTCCTGAATATTATCCCTTAATAGCTGTTCAAATAATTTCCCAGTCACAGAAGTTAAGCTCACAGGTCTATAATTTCCAGGCAAGGATTTTGAACCCTTTTTAAATATAGGACAACATCTGCCTTCCTCCAATCCTCCGGTACAATACCTGACACAAATAATGTTGAAAAATTAAATCCAGAGGTTCACTTATTTCCCCACTTAGCTCCTTAAGTACTCGTAGGTGGATACCGTCAGGCCCCAGAGCTTTATTTACATTAATTTTCTTTAATAGCTGTAGCACCTTGTCTCGAGTTATCCCATCACAAGTTATCTGCAAGTTTGTTGCAGCAATCATTTGCTTATCTCTTGCCATAGGATCCTCATTAATATATACTGAAGAAAAATAGTTATTTAAAATTTCTGCTTTTTCCTGGTCTTCATTAACTAACAGACCCATCTCTGTTTTCAGTGTACCTACACTTTCAGGTAGGGGGTAGAAAAAGTCATACATTTCAAGATAATGCTTAGTAAATGGATACATTTATTTGGATCTGGTTGCCAAAATTGACTTTGCAACTGACGTGCCTTTAGTTGATTCCCATCTGCAATATTTTTCTCTGAAGTAACAGTTTCCACCTGCCATTTTGCTAAACTGAATAAGCAAATTTATCAGGAAAAGTAGTTTCATGATTTTAAAATATTAACTGGGTTTTAAAAGAGAGTCATATGGACCCTTGTTCCACGTTTTTATATGGTGTGGTGACTAATCCGCATGGAATCAGCGATATAGTCACAAAAAAGTGTGTCAGGAACTCAGCTACCCTAGGGTTTCCTCCAAATTCCTGTGTCACCTCTTTCATTCACTAACAGGTTAATTCAGAGAGTTATAAATGCCCCGATCCAAATGTACTCAAAATGTACTAATGTCTGAATTTTGTAAAACAGTCTTTCAAATTAGACTACTGTTCAGATTTCAGTCTGCCTGGATGCAACTGAAGTGTTAAAATCCAGAACCGAATTATGTAAACACACAAACAAATGACCAGATTCAATAAAACTGTTTACTATCTGCCTGCAAATTCACTTAAACCAGATTAAAACAATTTGGGTGAGCTGATTTGAAGCAGATTGCAGCAAATACTTACAAACTGATATATTGCAAAAATTGTTATCAGCACTATTTAGGATAATGGACGCCTAGAGCAACGTTTTCCAATTGGTGTTCCGCCAAATGGGGTTCCACCCAAATTTCAGGAAACAAAATGGCAGCGGGCGGCGAGCGAGTACTCTCCCCTGCTCAGCTCCTTCGCACCACAGCAGTGATGCCGGGGGAGGCGTGCGAGGGAGAAGGAAAATCACTGCTCCCTCGCCGCCCACACTGTACACCGGGACGCCAGCCACTCAGCAGCCCCACTGGACCCCAGGGACTGCATGTCAAAATGCTCAGCAACCCCACTGGCCCACAAGGACCGCACACCCAGCCGCTCAGCAGCTCCACTGGCCCACAGGGACCCCACACCCAGTCGCTCAGCAGCCCCACTGGACCCCAAGGACCGCACACCCAGCCCAGCAGCCCCACTGGACCACAGGGACATAGAGACTGCATGCCAGCACTCCCACAGGTAGGGAGGCTGGGTGGAGTAAAATAAAAAAAAATTGTATTTGTGTCTGTTAGGGACTTTGTATGTGCTTGTGTGTCTGTCAAAGAGTGTATGTATGTTTGTCAGTGAGAGTGTATGTGTGCTTGTCAATGAGTGTGTAAGTGTGTAGTTGTTTGTCATTGAGAATGTATGTGTGCTTGTCAGTAAGAGTGTATATATGTTTGTATGTGTGTCTGTCAAAGAGTCTGTGTGTTTGTCAGTGTGAGTATCTGGATGTCAAGGTTTGTGTAAGTGTCGTTGTGTGTATCTGAGTGTGTGTGTGTGCCAGTGTATATCAGTGTGTTTGTATGTGCCTATATGTGTGTATGTCAGTTTGTGTGCATCTGAGTGTGTGTCAATGTGTGTATATGCAACTGCGTGTATGTGTCAATGTGTGTATCTGAGTGTGTATGTGCCAGTGTGTGAATCTATGGGTGCAAGTGTGTATATATGTCACTGTGTGTATCTGACTGTGTGTGTATTTTTGAGTTAAGATGTGTGTATGTGTAACTGTGTGCATCCGTGTGTGTATATGTGTATCTGAGTGTGTATATCTGTGTGTCAAGGTGTGTGTGTCTGTGTGTCAGTGTGTATCTGTGAGCCACTATGTATCACTATGTCAGATACATACACACACACAGATTCACACTGACCCACAGATACACACACTGGCACATACAAACACAGATACACACACCTTGACACACACCGGCACATACAAACACAGATACACACACTTTGACACATAGATACACACACCTTGACACACAGATACATACACACACACACACAGATACACACTGCGTGTCAAGGAGTGTGTATCTGTGTGTCAGTGTGTGTTTCTGTGTGCCACTATGTGCCAGTGTGTGTGTATCTGTGTGTCAGATTCATACACACTGACACACAGATGCACATTGACGCACAGATACACACACTGGCACATACAAACACAAATACACACATCTTGACACACAGACACATACCGGCACATTTTTTTTTTTACCTGGGAGGTAGGGGGGAGGAGGTCCACATTCTTGATACACTACGTTAAATGATTCCACAGGAAACATTTCTTCCTTTTTTTTTTATCTTTGTTGTATGTTTTGAATCTGAATTGTAAAATTATATTATTAATGTAATTGTTATTGTTTAATTGTAGTATTTTTGTTCATGGATAGTTTGTTTATTTTCTTTTTAAAAAGAGTCATATGTATACAATTACATAACTGAATGCAGTTATTCTGGATAACTGATACAGGGAAGACAAGTTGATGGGCTGTGCTTTCCCAACGATCTGGTTCAATAACAATAAAAGATATTACAGTAAGAGAGTATGGTTTCAAGGTAAGGGATGACGGCTTACTAGGTTATTCTCTAAACAGTGTAGAGAACTGAAGTGGAAACAGCAGAATTCAGGCCTAGATTACTGCTTTGGAAAATAATCTCCAATTCAGCAAAACAACAACATCTTTATATACATCTTTATACAGAAATGCTGAGCCCTTTCTTAGACAATGTAAAGCACTGTCACTAGAGGTGGTATCACCTTAACCTTTGATTTTCAAAGGGGGCCCTAAACCTAAACTAAAAACATAGTAACAATAAATAAATAAAAGAAAGAGACAGCGCCAATCAACCTATTAGGCAGCAACCCAAGAAAGGGAATCCCCCTAAAACCCTAAAATACAGGATAAAAGCAAAATATAAAAGAAGGGCTGCGCCAAACTAAATAGACAGTATCCAGTCCAAATAATGGTAATTGTATAATAAAAGTCCAAACTAAAAAGTGTCCTCTCTGTCGTCCTAGGGTACAGGAACAAGGTCTTCAGGTATAATATAAAAAAATAAAAGGAGAGAACAACCGATAGTGCAGAAGGTATGATTCAAGTGAAATAAAATTTGAATAATGGTAGCGAACTCACAATTTCTAAGAGCTTCTGTCCAGCTCTAGGGTAAAGCGCACACAGCGGTATAATCCCCGCTTATGGGATATGTGGTGAGTGTCGGTTCTTCAGTGGTATCCAGAAACTCAAAGAGAACAGAAACAAGCCAGATAGTGCTCTCTGTATGGATATATATTGTAGGTAGAAATAAAAACGTACTTACAAGTACAGAGCAGTCCAACTGCTCCTTGATGTCAGCACTGGTGGAATAATCCCCACCTAGGATTTCTTTGACTGCCAGGAACTTGTAGAGATGATGTTAAAATCAGAATACATTTTTTTATAAAATATATATATATAAATTGCCAGGGGTAAATGTATAAATAAAAATGATTGGAACTATCAAGTAACCAAAACTTTAATATTTATTATACAAAATTATATTTCCATTAACGCGTTTAGTCATACAGACTTTCTCAAAATTGAATGCCAAAGTTTGGCGCAGCCCTTCTTTTATATTTTGCTTTTAAAAACATAGTAACATTGTAAAAAACATAGTAACATAGTAACATAGTAAAAACTATAACTTGAAAATAAATATATTTATTTTTTAACATTAACATGTAAGTACTGTCCACAGTACTTAAAGGAAAGCACAAATGAACTAAAGAACATATTGACTATGTAACAACTTGTTCCTAAAAGTGAAATATAATGCAGACAATGTACTCGTATCACTGTTTGTGTTTTGAACCCCCATACCACCATCGTAAATACTTCAAGGCAGAAAAGCTATTCTGCTAAATTAATAATTCAAGAAAATGAAGGATTAAATGGTGATCTGTCAATCATTCTTTTCATTCATCAACCTGTCTGGAAATTGTACAGAACAGACCAAAGATTGCCTTTCTGTAACATACAGGGTTATTCAAATTAATTTCAAAACTTAGGCCAAAGTAACCAAGTTCGAGAAACTTCTCCAAGTCAATGCTATTTTCAGTTAAACCTTTTTGACCTTACATTTGAAACTCACTATGAATTTCTGCCAATTCTTACGTAGGTGAATAATCCTGCCAACTTATCACACCACTCAAGGTTTTGCCTTGGCGGATCTTAACAGGCTGAGAGTATCACCTGATGGCTGAATGAGAAGACAGCAGGAAGAGAGGACAAGCACCTGGGAGGCAACTTTGGGGTTAATTCATTGAAAACCAGCATCAAAAAACATTTGACCTAAATGGACACTGTAGTCACCCAACCCACTCCATCTCAATTAACCTGTCTTATTTTGCATTGCAGTCATACTGACAGCCACTAGTGGCACTTAAGCAGCACTGACTGAAGATTGAATGTTCTAGTGCCACTGACTGAGTGCGTGCATTACAGGACCGTTAGAGCTTAGGATTGGACCTTCATGAAGAAGGCCATGTTGTGAAAGGCGGAAGGTAAGCAGCACCAACGGAGTGAAAAAGCTATGTAATTAATTTATTTTATTAATTTTTATGGCAAACGGGAGAGGGGACATCTTAATACAGTGAGGGATAGGGGCACTGTGGCGTTAGGAATACAGGTTTGTAGTTTTACCGCTATAGTGTTCTTGAAGGTAAGGCTGCATAGATCAGCAAAGGAAGGATTTACATACAAACATAGAGGACTTAGGGACCAGAGTTCAGTAAATGAAATATTGTTGGTCTTTAAGGGTTTAAATTCTCCAGCCCCATTGTCTAAAACTTTGCGAGTTAATTTAAAAGGTGTCACTAGATATGCTGCTGTTTGAATGCGGGGGGAAAAGAATACAACCAGCATTCTGGAATTCTGAAAATAGTGGAGGTTTTTTTGTCCGATCGCATAAGCAAAGTTGGTTTTGTGAATACTTCTCTGTGTGTGCAGCTGTTGTTGGAATCATATTAGCAGGAAACCTTACTGTGTTTTCCTCCAGGATTCCCTAGTCTGCAGATTTGTTTCCAAGTCTTATTCCCCTGCAGTGTTTCTGTCCTTTTATTTTTTCTTTTCACTATGATTTCAATCATGTGACTAAAAGTTCCTAATATTTTCCGGTGGCTGGCTACATACTGTCATACTAGCGTGTGTGTAACATTCTAAGAAGGGAAACATGACTAATCGAAATTACTACGTGTCATAAAACCTGTGATGATGATTTTATTTCATTTACTATTGTATGTTTTAAAAGCATAAAAATATTTTGACACATATCACCATGCTATAAAGTAAACAGGATTTTTAATGATTATAGCTGAGCCTGCATTTGCGAGAGGTACTGCTGAATATAGTGTCAAAGTTTATCTTTAGAAAATAAACACATACACACTTACAAACAGAGGATGTTCTACACCAATGCATATAAAGATTCATATCTAAGACTAAACTCAAATATCTACACCCAAATATAAACAACCACGATAGATATGAATGAAATTTGACTAAAGTTATTTTATTTTTTTTAGGTACCATTGTACAGCAATCTGAAAATGAAATGTCGCTTTCATATGTTATAGCACAGAGATATACACAGATTTATATATACAACATGGCTACAGGTAGTTGATGGTGGTGTTCATTATTTTAACCACTGCTGACAAAAACCCAATCTTGGGTCGAAACATTGCAGTGTTACTTATGTTAAAACAAACGTGAAGCTATTGGAGTGCCTGGACCTCTTCACTTTTACTGATATTTATCATTGTTGGTGCTGGCCCATGGTCTAACTTAACACCCTTGACTTACATGGATTGTGTGCGGTTCCTATTGATATATTGTACTGCTGATATATAGACATAAATGCTCCTGATGTGTTAGGAGAAAATCTGGTCTGGTGGTCCCTCCGTTCCTCCAATGGGCTTACATAGTAAATAAACAGTACATTGGGGTTTTAGAAGGGACTAAGTGTAATACATGCATATGTGATCATGTCCCCACCTGTCATCCATTTAACACTTGTTCACTAATGTTCATACTATAATGGCTACAATGGTTAAATATTTATTTTAAAGATTACAGAAGAAATCTCATTTGAAAGGTAATAATTTAAAGAAAGCAATATTGTACCTGTTTGTATGTTTAGCAAATGCACAAAGGAGTTAATAAAGGGTTAATAAAGCATTTAAAAAAAATAACATAACTAGAATAATAAAACATCATTGGAGATCAGAGAGTTAAACAATGAGGGTGATGGAGAAGCAATACTTTGCGATAGGGGTAATAGATACATGGAATGACATTCCTATGGAAATTCAAAATGCTGTCACTGTGATGCAATTAAGAATGTTTAAGGGGGCGGGGCCGGGCCAGACTGCCATGCGGATCTGTCGCACTTTGATAGAGCTCTGTGGAATCAAGCTTTGACTTGCCTATTTTGATCTCACATTACCCGTCCCTTTAAACCTGCATACATATTGAGCTAGCCTCTTACGGATATCCTGAACAGACTCTTTCAGGGGGGCTCTAGAGGCCTATATCAGGCACAGCGAGAGTGGGAGAAGCAGACAATAACTCAGCTATTCTCCGGCCAGGATTTTAGTTCTTTTTGGGAACAATCTTCCAAGTTTGGGAGTGGGGTGACCTTAGTCAATGGAGAGCCATGAGAAAAGCAGGGCACTGGTTCCTATTACTATTTTGCCTTATGTTTAGTTTTATGTTTGCCTGTGTCTAACTCTCAGCAGTCACTCCGGAGGTCAAATATCGAATTACCAGTGGTTTCAAGATAAATTCACAGTTAAATACAGAAATCAGCAATTACAGCAGCATATAATTATATGCACTATTAATGTCATCTATTCTAAAATTTGCTTTTTTTAAAAATCCATTTATTTAATAATCGTCTAACTCGTCTAACTAGTGCACTTGAAGTTATCAGACACTCTATCTGAGATTTCACAGTGGGAAGAATAGATGGCGAGTTTGTTTGCCCCATTACAATCACTGCAATAATGTTTTACACAGATGCACAAGAAACACAGAAATCCATATTAGTATTACTATTATTGACATGTATATAGCGCCAAAATATTTAGCAGTTTAAAATCTGAGTGTATTCAACTTCGATTATGTGCACAAACACTGATCTCTCTCTGTTTCTCTTTCTCTATCATCTATCCATCAATTTGTCCATCCATTTGTCTAGTCACCTGTATGTCTAAGTCACTATCTATTTACATACGTAGGTATGTGCAAAGCAATATTCAGGATTATTTATTAAACAGGACATTTCCAAAATGTTTCAAGAAATCCAAATTTAACATTTTCCATATTTTTTTTTTCGGATCAGCTATTTTGGCCTAAATATTTAAATTTCCACGTAAAATTCACACAAATTGGCTCACATGCCCATTCTCATTTCAATTACTTTAGCGACAGCTGTATTGTAGGTTATAGTAATAGTATCATGGGTGACTTGTTCACTAAGATGTGTAGAAATGTACAAAATTCTAATGATTAGGTTCATTATATACATGTAAAGTGTACAAAATGCCATTCTAAAATTCCAAAATAAAATACTACAAACAATTATTGAATTAATAAAATTTTAAAAATCGCTAAATTGCATAATGCCATAAATAAAAAGGTATAAAATATATCAATATTATTAACCATAATCAGAATATTTCAACTAAAGTTGGTAAAAAAAAAAAATTTAAGTTTAAACTACATTCATTCTACAATGTTATTCACAATTACACTTTAGTCACAGCTGTTTCCCCAACTTTCTTTTTACTGCAAATTTAGGAAGCTGGCGTAACATTTTGATATTATTCAAAGGCTTGAATATTGTGGAAATCAAAGGATACAGATGTAAAACCCAGCAGATTTATTCCTGAGTATAAAAAGAAACCTTTATTGAAGTCCCTGTGCTGCTAAAAATGTAATAACAAACAATTCATACCTACCTTTGTTAATTCATTCCACAGATTCAGCAACACAGAGGCTTCTAGCTGTGTCCTTCAGGGATTGGAGTGTCTTGAAAAATAAATATGTGCTTTTTGTTTCGAAATGTTTAGCAGCGAAGATGATACATTGTGTCCTGAGTCTTGTTCCTCAATTCCTCTCCCACACAGATACAGCACTTTTCTACTGACTTAGTAGAGTATTATACTAAAGAACATCAACTACATTCTCCCTCTGTCTCTCTCCCTCTCTCTCTCAAAATTAGAAACAGAGTAGGGATAATGTGCTTGCACATAAATGTTGGTAATCTGACCTTCTGGCTGAACAAGACAAATTCAGATTTAACCTGTTCTGCACTTGATCAAATACTGTTAAATGAACAGAATTAGGAGCCAAAGCACAGGTAATGAATTCTCGACATATTAATCATCTCATTATTTTATCCAACATATTTTCTTTGCTTCGAACACTTTTATTCACATTCAGTGTTATTACTGTCCTGACTTCAGACATTCTGGCACCTTGGATAGTGTGGAAAGCGCATGCACAATCCAATTAAAAATCATCCCGACATTTCGTGTCAGCGTGCTTATTGTTGTAACATATTTATAGTTATTGTTACGTTGTTACGTTCAAACTAATAATACGTATGAAGACATGTATTCTGAATAAAACAGTTTACTTATCCAAATAATTTTTATAGAAAGCTTCTTCCCCATTCCAATGTGTTAGCGTGAATCACCATTTTATTTATCATTGTTATGGCTAACTAAATTAGTAGGGTTAATTTTATTGGTCCTGGTAAAATGCAGAGTTGAATTGAACCTGCTGATTTTTCTAGTTTACCTAAATCATTTGCCATTTGGCTTATCCCTCCTGGAACATCAACCCTGTTACATATCTTAGTATAATCAGCAAAAAGACATACCTTACCATCAAGACCTTCTGCAATATCACTAATAAAAATATTAAAGAGAATGAGTCCAAGTACAGATCCCTGAGGCACCCCACTGGTGACAAGTCCAAGCTTCGAATATATTCCATTAACTACAACCCTCTGGTGCCTGTCACTCAGCCACTGCCTTACCCATTCAACAATATTGGAATCCAAACTTAAAGATTGCAGTTTATTGATAAGCCTTCTATGTGCAACAGTGTCAAAAGCCTTACTGAAATCTAGGTAAGCAATGTCTACTGCACCACCCTGATCTATAATTTTAGTTACCCAATCAAAAAACTCAATAAGATTAGTTTGGCATGATCTCCCTGAAGTAAACCCATGTTGTCTCTGATCTTGAAATCCATGTGTTTTTAGATGTTCATCAATCCTATCCTTTAACATGGTTTCCATCACTTTCCCCACTACTGAAGTAAGGCTTACTGGCCTATATTTGCCATACTCCTCCCTATTACCTTTCTTGTAAAAGGGCACAACATTCGTTAACTTCCAATCTTCTGGGACTACTCCTGTTAACAATGATTGGTTAAATAAATCTGTTAATGGTTTTGCTAGTACACCACTAAGCTCTTTTAATAGCTTTGGGTGTATTCCATTAGGTCCCATTGACTTATTTGTCTTTACTTTTGACAGTTGAAATAGAACCTCTTCCTCTGTAAACTCATGTGTAATAAATTACTCATTTATCCTTTTTCTCAACTGAGGTCCCTTTCCTTCATTTTCATCTGTAAATACAGAACAAAAATATTCATTGAGGCAGTCAGCTAGACCTTTATCCTCTTCTACATACCTTCCTTCTTTTGTTTTTAATCTAACTAATCCTTGTTTTACTTTTCTTTTCTCATTTATGTATCTAAAAATGTTTTATCCCCCTTTTTTACTGACTGTGCTATTTTCTCTTCTTTGTGTGATTTGGACGCTCTTATAACTTGCTTAGCCTCTTTCTGCCTAATCTTATAGATCATTTTGTCTTCCTCACTCTGTTTTTCTTTATAATTCCTAAATGCTAACTTTTTGTTTTTAACTATTTTGGCCACATCTGCGGAGTACCACAGTGGTTTCTTGACTTTTTTGCTTTTACTAGACAAGCACCATGGAAGATTTTCTGTTGTTCTGCTTTAACACGTACTATGGACTACTAAGAGTGTTCTGAGATTTAGGAGTAGCTTGTGACTTTAAGACTTCCAAAATTCAAAGATTAACATATTGATTCACTATTTAAAAAAAAAAAAAAAAAGCCTGGAGGTAAAAAAAAAATCTTTATATGTACTAACACAACTTGAGGGCATTCTTGCAGTTTGTGGGTATAAGCCTCTATTGCTCAGCCACAGCCCATTTGACTGAAGGCCAACAATCATAAATTAAGCCATGCCAGCAAATTATTAAGATCAACTAAGCATTTGCCCTAGATTGTTCAGGGGCCAGTTTGGACCTAATCTAAGTTTTCCTTCTGATGACACATGGATAAAAAATCCATAATGAGATTTTTCACAGTTATCTTAAATCAAAATATCGTAATGGTAAACCCAAAACTAAATAAGCTGTGGTTATTCTTCATGCATATTATTAGGATAGTAGGACTACTACCGGTAGGGAGATTGAGGATTTTTTTTTTACCAGTACCTGATTTTGTTGTTAAACGCTCTACTAGATTCTTTAACGATGCAATGACATGTAACAATTAATAAACAATTATTATAATATTCTGGCTCGCAGTTCCTTTCCTTGAAATGAAGGCTCTTCTTCTAAATATAGTAAACAGAATCTCTATTCACTGTTCCTGTGTTTGAGAGCAAATGTAAAAAGATCTAAAAAAACATAATATCAGTTTTTATTTTCCTCTAGTGAGTTAGAGATATATTTGACACGTTTTTGCGAATTTTTAACATCAAACATTTTGGAAACATGACGCTTCTTACCCAACACAGACATTCGTATAAAGCATATAGAGACATAATGATACGATTTAACTGGTGTGAACATATATATTATACATATTTTATTTGTGTTGTTTAGTATTTTTTTTTTCTGTTCATGGCTGATGCGAAGAAGAAAGTAAGAGTAGAGAGAGTTAAGGTAAAGATAATCAGAAGCTATAAAATAAGACCTGATGGTAGGTATTAGTGTTTTGCATATACAGTTTCATCATACTCTGTAGCAATATAGGGAAAACAGAATTTGTGGCAATATCTGGTGGAGAAGGATTCATTTGTTAGTTGGTAATCAACAGTATACATGACGTCAATAAGGTGCACTATGGGAAAATATGTTGAATGTGGGGGCCTTAAAATAAACCAGGGGACCTAAGGTGGGTGGACCATATTAAGATGTTGGCAGTTGTCACATGGGACTGTATCTCCCACTAACCTCAGCAACCCTGGGACATGTACATCCTGTCTCAGTCCTGAAATTAGGGACCTTAGGAAAGCACAGCGTCGGTTAAAACATCCTAGAATAATGATGATGTCACTGACTAAACATGTGCATAGAGAAAATATTCAGTTCAGTCAAATTGATTTGTTAAATAAAAATCGGTTTAACTAAATCGACTTGTTTAAAAAAAAAAAAAAAACATTTGCTCAGGTGGTCTAAAATTTATTGACATGGTGTTTTAGCTTACATGAATTTCATCCCGTCGTTTTGGGGAAATGATTAAGAGAAACCAAAAGGACGTGAAAATGGGTTAAGCATTGTACTGCAAAATATAAATGTTGCATATTATAGGTGCATTTGGTTCACATAGCATGTAGGAAGAAGTAGCCAAAGAAGGAAAAAGCAGCAAAAAACTGTATTTATCTGTTATATATAAACTATATAAAGATTATTTTTACTGTACCTACATTTTCCCTTTTATTTGACACTTCTCACTTGACCTATGAATAAAATTAATATTTAGTGGCTGTCTCCTAGCCACCAATCATTTTTTTACCCAACAACCATCTTTTTAAAAAATATATTTTGTCTCTACAGATGGAACTCCGAATTACGAAACAAACAAAACTGCTCACCCACTGTCTATTTAGTTTGCTACATGATTTGTCTGTATTCCATTTTGAAGTTACAGAATTTGGAAGATCTCTTTCAGTGACATAGGATGGACAGGACAGAGATAAATTGTGCTATGTGGCAGAACCAGAAATAGAAGATATAACTTGTGCATTAAATTTACCTGTGCGAAGACAGAGCTTCCAGTCTAAGTTTAAGCCGAGGGAACAGAGTGATTTTGGAGGTAAGACAAGGTGAAATACTAGAAGCACAGGTGAATTGTAGAGAGCGTTTTCATGTGAGCATCGGAATTGTGAATGCAGTCTCCAATGAAACAGGCAATCAAGGTACAAGTTGACAGAAGGATGCTTTGTTAGAGGAGCAATGTGTATGGAAGATAAGCCATCAAGCTGCATTCGGCATTCATTGTAGAGGGGGCAGGAGGGAAACTGAAAACCCTTTCAGAGGGGATAACAATCATTGAGACAGAAGAGATACAAAAATATAAAATAAAAAGTGTATACGACCAAGAATCCTCATAATTAGAATTGTTGATTTTGACTTTATTTCTCTGCATGACTTCTAAACTCAAGGTGGTGTGATCCTTGTCACCAGGTAGCACGGCCCTCTAGGGTAAAAACATGCACAGTCCTTGTAATTGCATATACTCAGGCACTTTATTTGCAAATCCACACAGGATACAGCAGAAAATGAAAAACAAAAGTAACAGAAAACCCTATAAACAAACACCTAGCTCGTCTGAGCACTAACTGACATTAGTTCCCCATCTCTCAGGGTTAAACTAAACACAATATTGCACCAACCTTATTAGTTAGCAACACTCTGCTGCCTAGCCTGTTGCATTCCTTTCTGCACTCCCAGTGCTCCAAGCCAGCCTTGCCCTGACTGCTTTGCTTTCTGCACTCCCAGTGCTCCAAGCCAGCCTTGCCCTGACTGCTTTCCTTTCTGCACTCCCAGTGCTCCAAGCCAGTCTTGCCCTGACTGCTTTCCTTTCTGCACTCCCAGTGCTCCAAGCCAGTCTTGCCCTGACTGCTTCCTTTCTGCACTCCCAGTGCCTAGTCTCCTTGACTATCTGGAGAGAACAGCCTCTCTCTCCTACCTGCTTCCTGGGAGGAAGCCAGCAATCCCTCTCCTTTTCCTGCCTAGCCGGGAGGAGTTTATTCCCACTGCAACAGCTGATTACCTGCAGCTGAGCAGTGGGTTGGAGACAGTCCAAAAAACCCTGGCCTGGATCTAGGTCTCCCCAGAACACCACTAAACTGTGGAGTGGAGCATTGGCCCACCCTTCTCTCCAAATGCTCCACCCCAGGGGCCCATAACTAAACAATGCGTTGTGTTGTGCAACACACAAACTACACATACTCCCCCTGGGGTTAAAAGGCCTATCTGCCTTCACTTTATCACATATCCTCCTCCCCAGCTCAGACCCATCGGGTCGAGCGGCCTTAGAACACAAACCGTGAACATTCATAACACCTAGGCCTCTACCAGCCCTGACTAGCTTCACAGTTATAGGATGTGGCCTATTGTAGATAGCGGCTACCTTGCTCCCTTGTAGTTTAAGGAGCCCCCACCCAAGTGGATAACCCAAATAGTTATCAAATCCCAGATAACACGTAGCAGTGTTATCGGTCAAACCGGCAGCCTTTACCTTATTTACAACTAACCGGACCTTCATCAGGTGTGCTACCCAGTCCACCCTGTTAAACACCACATCAAGGTAGGCAGCTGCATACTCTGGCTGGAACAGAACACTTTTCATCAAAGTAACCTCACTCCCTGAATCTATCAGTGCTTGTGCACTCTTCCCTTCCACCATCACCACTTTTAGCTGTGCTGTAACACCACCACCAGTCACCACACCCATCTTTAAGCAAGTCAATACTATCCTATGCAGAGCCCTTATTCCTATGTCACATGTTATTGGCTCTTCACTCTCAGGACAGTTATATGCAATATGTCCTTGCATGTGGCAGTTGAAGCATAAGAGTTCTTTCTCAGTCTGGTCTCGTATGGAGCGCTGTTCTTGTGCCGGAGGCCCAGACTCCCGGCATAGCTCATCTTTCCTTTGTCTGGTTTCCTCTGCTTGCTCAGCCTTGAGTGGCCACCTCTCAACGTCAGCAATGCTTTCCTCTGGGCTGTCTGGTGGTCTCCCTGTTCCCTTGGGGGTGTCCAGAGACGCAGTCATGGCCTCTCGCTGGATCATGACATCCCCGGTATCAAACAGCCGGTCGGGCAGTCCGAGTCCCGCCTTTAATTCCACGATGGTGTTCCCAGAATCTGGCAGCTGTTCCAGGTAGTTAGTGCGCCCAGGCCTTGTAGCAAGCAGATCCAGTTCTACGGCTCCCGAACAATTCTTCAAAGTCTTTGTAACAATACCAGGTGTCTCTGCTACTAAACAGCGCACCACATTGTTATACTCAACTGGAGTGCTTTGCTTCTCTTCATTTTGCTCAGCTCCTTTGCTGTTGTCTTCTCTGACTCCCCAAGTCAGTCTGCTTTTCATGACTTTAACTTGTTCACTTGGGTGAACATCAGCGGCTTCTGCTTCACTTTTTATTACACAAACCGGCTTGACACTGCTGGCCTCAGCCACAGTCTTTTTTTCTCCTTTCTGATTCTTCTGACCTTTCTTACTTTGGCGCATGTCATCAGTGTCGCCATCACTGCCTCTTGGCAATTCCGCTTTTTCCTTTAGCTTTGCTGGACTCTTTACTAACTTTTTTTCTTTTTGTTCCTTTGAGGATCCAGCTGGCTTTTCACCCTCTTCCATTTTATCACTTCTTTCAGGCTCAATTTCATCCTTCTTGCCTTTTAATTCCTGTTCTTTCTCTCCTGCGTGTTTCTCAACAGCACGCTTTGCTGCCTCCATGCTTTTCAGCTTGCTGAAGACTTCTTCTACTGCCTCTGTCATCCCATGCAGGATGTCAGTAGCTTGGTTACAGGGTCCCTTGTCCCCACGCTCCCTGCAGGGGGCAATCTGCAAAACCTCAGTAAGGGCAGCTCTACGCTCCTGCTGAGCATCTCTCAGGTTCTTAACCTGTGCAGCCAGGAAACTGTTTGTGCCTTGTTGTTTAGCGGTTGCCTGTACCACAGCTCTCAGCAGGTCCTCCATTATAGCACCAAGCAGGTAACAGTCTTAAAGGTGCAGTGCTACTTATTTTTTAAACAGGTCTGCAAAAATAAAAGTCCTCAAGCAGACTACTGAATGACTGGCACACCCACAGACCCTCACTGTGCTACTTTGCTCGCATTCTCCACCATATTGTGATCCTTGTCACCAGGTAGCACGGCCCTCTAGGGTAAAAACATGCACAGTCCTTGTAATTGCATATACTCAGGCACTTTATTTGCAAATCCACACAGGATACAGCAGAAAATGAAAAACAAAAGTAACAGAAAACCCTATAAACAAACACCTAGCTCGTCTGAGCACTAACTGACATTAGTTCCCTATCTCTCAGGGTTAAACTAAACACAATATTGCACCAACCTTATTAGTTAGCAACACTCTGCTGCCTAGCCTGTTGCATTCCTTTCTGCACTCCCAGTGCTCCAAGCCAGCCTTGCCCTGACTGCTTTGCTTTCTGCACTCCCAGTGCTCCAAGCCAGCCTTGCCCTGACTGCTTTCCTTTCTGCACTCCCAGTGCTCCAAGCCACTGACTTTCCTTTCTGCACTCCAAGTGCCTAGTCACCTTGACTATCTGGAGAGAACAGCCTCTCTCTCCTACCTGCTTCCTGGGAGGAAGCCAGCAATCCCTCTCCTTTTCCTGCCTAGCCGGGAGGAGTTTATTCCCACTGCAACAGCTGATTACCTGCAGCTGAGCAGTGGGTTGGAGACAGTCCAAAAAACCCTGGCCTGGATCTAGGTCTCCCCAGAACACCACTAAACTGTGGAGTGGAGCACTGGCCCACCCTTCTCTCCAAATGCTCCACCCCAGGGGCCCATAACTAAACAATGCGTTGTGTTGTGCAACACACAAACTACACATACTCCCCCTGGGGTTAAAAGGCCTATCTGCCTTCACTTTATCACAGTGGGTAACATTGATATATATATATATATATATATAATCTTAGGTTACTGGCCAGGACTGAAAATAACTCATCATCTCAATCGTACATGCACAGCATTCTGTTTTTATTCAGACGTAGATTTGTTGTTTTGTTTTTTTGTCAATCTTTGTTTTATTGACGCATGCATGTAAGCACACATGTTTCAGATTAAAAGTTGAGACAAAACAGTAATATGCAGTATCTACAGTTTCAAGCTTTCAACATTTGCTAGCCTCTGTTACTTTTTTTTGTGTGTGAGAGGTGGATTTGTATGTTTGAGTATATGTGTGTGTGTGTGTGTGTGCGTCTGTGTGCATACACTAACTTATTTCCCATCTGTTGTCACTGTTAAAACACTGTTTTACAAACACTGTTAAAACAAATCACAAACTCCATGTTAACTCTTTAGGGCTCAATTTCGATTTATAAATAATTTGGGTGATTGGAAAATTGAGCCTTGAATAGGATATTTAATATTTTCTAACTAAACCTAAATTATGTTCACCACTAAGGCTGACATTATAAGAGAGCTTTAAATTAATGTGTCGTTTATAGTTGATGGGTGTAACTGAGCTTCCTGTACCCCAGTTGGGTACCTCCGCTGACAGATGCTCCTAGTGCTTACCAAGGACCATCAGCACTGCACCAGACACCATAAGCACTGCAGATCCCACGAACCGCCAGAGCTTGGAAGGAAACTCACTGTCCTCTACCCACCCAGGACCTATGACAAGGCTCCAGGTTCCAGTGAGTGAACCTCTCCTCCAAGAGAGAGTAGCAGGAACAAGCTCTTAAAAGAGTTTAGTGATTATAACCCTGGGGAGTATACAGAGTATAGCAATCCCCCAGAGATGCAGCCTTTTCCCCCACACATGAGTCGAGGCTCTATGTTGAGGGTAAAACAGGAATTCAGCAGAACTGAGGGTTTATGGTCTTTTATACAGTTTTCCCAACAAGGTTACCACCTATGTAGACCTTGTGGAGCACAGGACACAAAGTCACAAAACCAATCAAACAGTCTTGTACAGTTAGACACTCCCAGCTAATGTACACAAACCCTCCCCTCTGCCTGTGATACAATTAACAAAGACAATGGACTAACTCAATTAACTCTAAGCAGAAAAAACATACATTTTTACAAACTCCAAAAAGTACCCCAAAATGCAACATATCCCCACAGTCACATCCCCTGATAGCCCGATCTAGGTGAACAACATATCTAAAAATCACCCAGATTGGTTCAGGGGTTCAGGAATTTCCTGGAAGTCTTATTTTTGCCCCACCGTGCACATGGTTCCATGCCCAAAACAGTTCCATACACTCGACAACAAAACACTGCTGGACAATTTAAGATGGCCGCCGCCACATGTTTGAAAGGGGCATTGTGCTAAGTCCCAATATGCACAAATAGTGTTTTTAAAAGACAATACACCCCAGGGGCCATAGTCACAGGGAAAGAGTCTGGCAAGCAGGCCTCTCCAAAACCCAGTGGCGAGGTTACTTTCGCTACAATGGGTTTCATGTATAAGATATGAGAAAATGTTCATTACTTGAAGCCAATAGAGCCAGTCATCGTTCCCTCGTGCCATATTTTTGTAAGGTCCTGCAGAAATTGCAGACAGATTGATGAATATAAAGCTCCCTGTAAAACCATGTTTAGTTTAACAAAGAGCTTGGAACGTTGTAATTTGAGGGAAAAGCAAAGTTAGTAGGCTCCAATGCACTTTATTGGATGCTGGTGCATGTTGAATATATTTTCCAATTATACTGCCAGACATGGCCATGCAGCTTTGCTATGTTGAAGCTTTTGGTGACCTCTGATCCTGGGTGAGGCCTATGTTATATATCCTTTGTGCTGCATTTTTTATTATTTGTATTAATGTCTCTTTAGTTATTTTAGACAGCTGAATAAATGCCTGTTTGTTATGTGGACATATTATGCTATCCATTATTGCTTGTCAACTATATAATTAATTTTGTAAGAGATAGTTCTGCAAAGCTGTTAAGCATGACCATAAATAGAAGACTTTCCTAGCCCAGGGTGACCAAAAATATGAGCTTTATTAAAGACAGGAGGCGAGTATAATGCGTTTATCTTTCTTTACTATTCAGAGTAGCAAAAGTATTAATGACAGATAGGTAGAACTAAAGGAAAACATGTCACAACCGAGCATGAACAGGTAAACTCCTTGACCAATCAGCATCAAGCTTAGTCTATAGAACAGGTAGTCTAGTTATTCCTCTTTCGTGCTGCGACGATAATAGATGTAACGTTGAAGGATGTATTGGAATTAATCCCATAATGGTAGGAAACAGGAATGATGAAAACTTGAAGTGCAACTTAAAACTGAAAAGTTGGATTCTTTTAAACTGTGAAGAGAGAATTAATAGGGTGGGTTAACTGGCGGGATAATACTCGCCTCCTGTTATTAATAAAACTCATATTTTATGTTGCCTTTAAGCTAGGAAAATCTTGAATTTATCGCACACAGGAGACTCATATTATGCAAGTTTACAGCTAAATATATTTACAAAAAAAACATAGAAACATGAAAATGAGGTCTAAAATAAAATGATCTAAAGGTAGATTCTGATGACCAGTCTGCAGCTTTGAGAATATCTAACAATGAACCACCTGTTTGATAAGGCTTGGTGAACATAGCTCCCCTAGTGGAATGAGCACCAAATGTTGCCATATCTATTCCAGCCACAGACATGATAAGTCTAACCCATCTCGCTAAAGTGGGAAGTAGTTACAGGAAGGTGAGGTTTACTATATGAAATTAACAATAGGGAAAATATGGATTCCTGAAGGTTTGAGTTTGTGATTCATATGTTTGTAAACACACTACGTGTGTTTGTGTGAACCACACAAAGATTGGGATGATCAGGAAATGAAGTGTAGAAAACCGTTCTGAGGTTAGTTTTCGTATGCATGGAGATGGAGAATTGAACAGTCTAAAGCTTTGACATCAGATACCCTTTTAAAAGAAACAAGGCAAAGTAAAAGAGTCAACTTACAAAATAACAGTTTTAAAGATAATTCATTATTATTCCAAGAGTTAAGCATTAGGAGAACTCAGTTAATATCCCAAGTATATTTCGGACAAGGAGGTTTTTGAAGTCTAATTCCACTCATGAGTTTACAGATTAAAGTATGTTTACCTACCTTAAAAGAGTCGATAGGAAATGACTTGTCAAAATGGCAGAACAAATTTTATTGTACAATACGCTTTATTAAAACGCTGAATTAAAAGCATGTAACAAAAAAAATTAGTATGGAGGAGAAAAGTGCATGTACGGGATCATAAACCCTGTTCTATGCATCAATGAATCCAAAGTCTAAATTAATTGAATGGGATATTAGAAGAATTCTCAGATAATCTATTATCCTGCTCAGGATTTGAGGGAACCATTGTTGAGCTGGCTACCAAGGAGTTTTTACAGCCAGAGATTATCTCTGAATTGAAAATCGAAGTAGAATTTCATGATGAATGGGGGAAATGCATAATTGGTTCCCCGGGGCCATGTTTAAAGGAACACATCTGTGCCCAATGCTTCAGGATGTGGACACCAACTGAAATTTTGACGTTTGAGGCACGATAAAAAAAATCACCCTTGAGAGGCTCCTAAAGTGAAAGAAGTTGATGAAAAATCAAAGGATCTAATTGCCAATCACTACAGTCAACTAGGAATCAAGAGTTTCAGTCTGCCATATTATTTGATAAATCAGGTAGGCCTTTAGTATAATATCTCTTTTGAAAGACAAATGCCAAAATAGTTTGATAAGGTCTTTTAGAGGTTTTTATCTTGTACCTCCCAGTTTGTTGATGTACTGAACTGTTATATTGTCAACCTTGAGAAGGTCCCAATAATTAGTTTTGTGTTTCACAAAACTATTTTGGTCAAAAGAACCTGCTAATAATTCAAAATAATTTACATGGATAAGGAATTCGGTTGTAGACAATTTCCCTCCTGTGGACTTCATGCCACAGCGAGTTCCCCAGCCCAAAAGACTAGAGACTGACTCCATGATGATATTTGGAAACTGAATATAATTTTCCGGTCCCATGATTGAATGGGATTTTTCACGAGTAAACCAGTCCCTCTGTCAAATGTTTCACTCTGAGACAATGAAGAGCTCGATAATGGAGGAATATAGGGAATATAGATTGAACTGACACTGAAAGCAATCCTACTGTCCTTGCTAATGATTGGAGAGACATGTAATGTTTGTTTAAAACTGAACGAATTTCCTTGCGAATGGTTTTTAATTCCTTCGATGGAAGACTTAGGGTAGCTTCCTGAGAATTGACCATGAATCCTCAAAAAATCTTCTTCCGGAGTAGGTCAGATTTGTGTGTGTTTATAACAAAACCTAGACTTGTTAGGAATGAAAGAGTCCAATTCATATGTTCGTGAATGGTATGTAGGGATTGTGACATCACTAAAATATCATCGTAATAAATGATTAGATTGACTCCATAATAGGGAGACTTCAGGATTTAGTAATTTTGTAAAGCACCATGGAACTGGGAATAAATCAAAAGGAAGGCATGTAAACTACCACTTGTGGTCTTCCTGGAGGAGTTAGAGGTATTGTTGGTAGGTATCATGGATAGGAACAGTGAGACATTCTTCCTTTACATCTATTTTTATCGTCCTGTCGTTCTGGGTGAATATGTCCCAAAGTAAGTGAATTCCATCCAGTGTTGGAAACATGCAAATTTGTTTAAATTTCTTAGGTTTATGACAGGTCTGTAACACCTATTTCTCTTTTTTTACTAGAAAAAGTTTGCTTATAAAACCAGGAACATGAAGGGGATTTGAACAATAGCTCTCTTGGATTTTAGATTCTTGATTTCTATTAGAATTAGATTTGTGTCTCCTCTTGAAAATGTTATGGGTAAATTGGTTTGAATTAAAGGGGCATAAAATTCTATTTTGTAACCCAAGATGGCATTTAGAACCCATGGTTCTGATGAAAAAGGGGTACATTCAGGGACGTATTAGCCACAAGGCAAACAAGGCATTTGCCTTGGGAGGCATTTTCCAGGGGTCGGCAAAAAAAGCTGCCCCGAAATGCCCAGGGCAAGTGTCTAGGGCAGCACAAAACCAGGATACACCACTGGGTACATCTGGGTACATCTGTCTCCTAACTTTATGTGGGATCATGGAAATCCTCTATGACCTCTTGGTCTGCATTGTCTTTCTATTGATGGAAAGCAAGAAGAAGTTTGGTGGAAATTGGTGGAGAATTGTCAATTCTAGGAACTACAGCTGGAAAAGTGGCCTCTACCTTTCCCAGCCCTATGAAAACCTTCAGGTTAAAAACTTTCATTAAATAAACTTGTGCTTTGTCAAGAGATGAAAAAATACTGACGTATTTGCTGAGTTCTTCAATAAATACTTACTCAAATAATAAGACATCTGCTGGAGGAACTGGTTCGTTAATGGCAATATTAGTTTTTTACGCCTTAGGAGAGTTCTGTGTTGTTCGCAGGATAAAGCCAAATTGGCGTTTCCTAAAAAACACACAGCTCTTTGAGCCCATACTCTTAAAATTTCAGTATTTACAAGAAGTCCTGTTTTGGCTGATTCTTCAGCTAATGCAAATAGTTTTGTGAATGGTCCCAAATTACCCAGAAATTACCCAGCAATTTATCTTGACAGGATCTCATTGATCTGTTTAATCCTTTCTTTGGATTCTTCTCTGATTTACTTACAAATTACTTGTTAGGTAGAAATGGTCTTGGCCATTTTGCCCAAAGTTTGTAGCCTTTAGCATCCAAAACAACAGTCTAAGCTTTATTAGGAATAGTGGAACACTTCTCATTTTCAGAAAATGAATAAGGTGAAAAGTCTTCAACCAAATTATAATCATCATCAGAGTCTGAATCAGGCCATTCACTGGATGAAGTATGATATGAATCTGGTTTGTGTCTGGATTATTTCTTTATTTGTATTACTTCCACAAGGTTAGAGGGCCTATTGTGTGGTGTAGACACCGATTTCTTATTTCTCTGGTGAAATATCAGTACTTTGATTTTATCTTGGTCATTACAAAGCAGAGATGGGACGAGACCAGAAACAAACGGTCACACAACAAGTTTGCTCAAAGTATATCAAGAAAAAAAAGCCAAATGTAGATTATATAAATATATAACAATATAAAAGTATACACATGTCTTAAAGACACTGTGGGAATAAAACAAATGCAAGCAAAACCAATTATTTAACAATCAGGAATTATGTCATTGAGAAAATAATGTAGAATTATTAACTGTCCGAAGGAGCAGCAAAGAAAGAGGAATAACTGCCGCAGACTACCTGTTACATAGACTATACTTGATACTGATTGGTCAAGAAGTTTATCTTTTCATGCTTGATTGTGATATTTTATCTTCTTTAGTTCAACCTATCTGTTATTAACACTTTCGCTGCTGTGAGTAGTAAACAAAGTTAAAAGCATAATATGAGTCTCTTGTCTGCGATAAAACTGGGATTCTACACATTTATTATCCTTTTGATATTGTTGACTAAACTCTAGTTCCGGAGAATGTAAATTGTGTATAAAAGATGAAATTTAGACCCAGAATATAAAAATAATGAGTGAGGTACTCACATTAATTAAAGGTAATAAGTGCATACCTGACGTTTTGTATGCTCAGCATATACACAGATGAAAACACCAACAGTGTTACACAATACTAAGAAGGTTACACAAACATTACATCTTGTCAATGCTGTAACTACATGTGACAGGCCGGCTGGCACCCCGACTGGGTACCTCTGTCAGGCTCATTTCCTAGCTCTCCTCCGGGACACAGGTGTGCTTCAGCCCCCAGCCGCCACATCTTGGCTTAGGTCTCAATGTTGCTTCCTGCCCTGGAACAGGGTCCTGGGTACAGCTTCAAGTGATTAAGCTCTCCTGCAGAGAGCTGACCAGCCCAAACACTAGCCCAGACTGAGTGAAGCGTTAAAAGGAATTGGTTTATTATGGCCACGTTGCCTGCTTTTATACACAGCCCCCAGCATAAGGTCTCTATTCAATACAAGACAAGCTCCTCCCATACATATCTGTGTCTGGGAGATAATTGCGTTATAGACCGGTAAGCTAATTATCTCCCAGGAACAGAGAGGCAAACGCAAAAATATAAAACATAAAAATATATAATAACCCGCCCAAGTTCTCCAAATAACGCTTAGGTCCATGCAGTGTAGGGGAAACGCCACCATGTTAAAGTTCTGATCTTTCGGGAGCTTAGGCACGTTCCCTCCAAAAAGCGCTCTCCTGGCGGGTTGCAGTCGTTCAAAACCTTGGACCAAGTTGTCCGGGAACTGCACGGTCAACTCATGCCAAAAGCATTTCTAGTGTTTCTTTTTTCTTTTCTTCTTTTTTTGTATGGAGCAAAAACATGTTAAACATAGTTGCTTTCTCCTTTTTTATGTCGTGCCTACTGGGAGAGGTTATAAGCATTTATTAGATTTGTAACTATGTATGAGACATGTAGACACAAGCTATGAACTCAAGGTGTGGGCAGTATAATTTAACTGGTGTATGATTGACAGGTGCATTGTTTACATAAGAACATGTTCAGGTGATGGGTTAGTCATAAAGATTGCATGTTATATAATGGAAACTATCCAGATTGAGAATTATCTAAGGACAATGGAGAGACTCCATAAGTAAACAGATACCAGGAAAATGACACATTAGCACAATGTCCTCCTCTGAATAACATTGGCAAAGTTGAAGTTGGTGTTCAACATGTACAGGAGATATTGAGAAATCAAAGATTGTTATTCACTGGCTCAATCATAAAAGTGCAATAAAGATAAAGAAAAGTTGCTATAAAGATCATATGAGAATATTGAGTGAGTTATATAAAATGCTTAAAAAGCAAAGAGGACATCAATGGGCTACTGTTTCAAAAAATAACATAAAGTTGTAGAGGAAGTGAAATGGTAAAAAGATATAGAATGGCATGTAGAGGCTAGTGGCATAGTTTTCAAAAGTAGTACCTTAAATTGAGTTAAAATGGCATGTGTAAACAATGGGTTTGAGTCTGCATTCCTCGTAATGAGGAGGGGTTTTGTCAATGTACACTCTTCCAAATTTTATTTTATTTAAAATTTTCCTGAATGATCTGTTAACCTTGGAACTATTGCAAAGCTTCACTGAGATCCATATGAACTATAAACTTTTGAATATAAATGATTTCACAGATGACCTATTCCTACATTTCATCTAAACCTGTCTATCTTAACCTTTGTCTCTTTGATCTCCTTTCTCACAAAAGTCCAAGTGTGACACTTTCTATCCCCACAAGACAATGTGTGTCTCTTTCTCCCCCCACCTCTGTGTGCCTCTTTCTCTCACCCACAGCCCTTGTGTGGCTTTTTCTACCCCCACCAGTCTCTGTGTTCCTCTTTCTTCCCCCATCCCCTGTGTGCCTCATTATATCCCCACCAGCCCCTGTGTGCTTCTATCTCCCCCACTAGCCCCTGTGTGCTTCATTTTCCCCCTCACCAGTTCCTGTGTTCTTCTCTTTTTCCCCACCAGCCCCTGTGTGACTCTTTCTCCCACAGCCCCTGTGTTCTTTTTTATCCCCCCGCCTGTGTGCTTCTCTCTTCCTCCGCCAGCAAATGTGTGCTTTTTTCTCATTCCACCAGCCCTTGTGTGCCTCTTTCTCCCCCTACTAGTCCTTGTGTGCCTCTTTCTCAGCCCCTGTGTGCCTCTTTCTACCCCCACAGCCTCTGTGTGCCTATTTCCCCCGTTTGTGCCTGCCAACTCACCTCCCTCCGCCATTCAGCGTGGCCGAGCCCCGGACAGTGGTAGAGGAGCTTCTGATTCCTCTACCCGGACTGACAGGAAGCAGTTTGGCGCTCTCAGTGAGCACTTCCTGTCAGATTGGGTAGAGGATACTGTAGCACTCCCCTCCTACTGGTCACCCAGAGACTGCGTCCCCCGGGCCATTGTGCCCTAGGCAGCCGCCTATCCTGCCTAGCAGTCGCTTTGACCCTGTTTGCATGGGTTAGTGTGTGTATGTGCAGGGGCGTATTAGCCGCGAGGCAAACAAGGCATTTGCCTTGGGCGGCATTTTTCAGGGGGCGGCAAAAAACGCCGCCCCCCAAATGCCCAGGGCAAATGCCTTGTTAGCCTCGCGGCTAACAGACATCCCGAGCGGGCGGGCGGCGCTGGCAGGCGGGCGGCTGGCGAGGGAGCACTTCCTCTGAGCTGTCAGCTCAGCTCCCTCGCGCACCGCAAAGTGAGACTGGGAGGCGGAAGATGATGTCATCTTCCGGCTCCCAGCCTCACTCTGCAGCCGGCGCGCGAGGGAGCTGAGCTGACAGCTCAGAGGAAGTGCTCCCTCGCCAGCCGCCCGCCTGCCAGCCCGACCTGCAGCCACTGGACCACCAGGGAGAGAGACCCCCCCCAGCACTCCCAAAGGTAAGGAGGTTGGGGGGGGATTTAAATAAAAAAAAAGTTAATGTGTGTTTGTGTCTGACTGTGTGTGTGACTGTGTGTGTGTTTGTCTGACTGTGTATGTGTCTGACTCTGTGTTTGTCTGACTGTGTTGGTGTATGTGTGTGTGTGTTTGTGTCTGACTGTGTTTGTGAGTGTGTCTGTTTGTGTATGTGTCTGACTGTGTGTGTGTTTGTGTCTGACTCTGTGTGTATCTGACTGTTTGTGAGTGTGTGTGTGTGTTTGTGTCTGACTGTGTGTGTGTTTGTCTGACTGTGTTTGTGTATGTGTCTGACTGTGTGTGTGTTTGTGTCTGACTCTGTGTGTGTCTGACTGTGTTTGTGAGTGTGTGTGTGTTTGTATCTTACTGTGTTTGTGAGTGTGTGTTTGTGTCTGACTGTGTGTGTCTGACTGTGTTTGTATCTGACTGTGTTTGTGAGTGTGTGTGTTTGTGTATGTGTGTGTGTGTTTGTGTCTGACTGTGTATGTGTGTGTGTTTGTGTGTGTGTGTGTCTGACTGTGTGTGTGTGTTTGTGTCTGACTGTGTGTGTGTGTATTTAGAAGGTGGGGCGGGGGGAAGGGTTGGGTGGGGGTGGTGCGGGGGCAGGGGGGCGCCTGAGTTTTGTCCTGCCTAGGGCAGCACAAAACCAGGATACACCACTGTGTATGTGTCTACATGGGTCAGTGCATGTGTGTGTGTGTGTGTATGTCTGCATGGATCTTCGAAAAAGGCAAAATGTTCATGCAAAAATTAATACTTTTTAAATTGTGGGAGAGTATCATGCATGTGTACGTATATAGGCATGTACATTAGTATATGAGTATTGTTTTAATATTGTGATCCTTGTTTGCAGGTAGCACGGTCCTCTAGGGCAAAAACATGCACAGTCCTTGTAATTGCAAATACTCCAGGCACTTTATTTGTAAGTTCACACAGGATACAGTAGTAAATGAAAACAAATGTAACAGAAAACCCTATAAACAAAAACCTAGCTCGGTCTGAGCACTAACTCACTTTGAACGTCCCTCTCTATCAGGGTTAAACTAACAAAACATATGGCACCAACCTTATTAGTTAGCAACACTCTGCTAGCTAGCCTGTTGCTTTCCTTTCTGCACTCCCAGTGCTCCAAGCCAGCCTTGCCCTGACTGCTTTCCTTTCTGCACTCCCAGTGCTCCAAGCCAGCCTTGCCCTGACTGCTTTCCTTTCTGCACTCCCAGTGCTCCAAGCCAGCCTTGCCCTGACTGCTTTCCTTTCTGCACTCCCAGTGCTCCAAGCCAGCCTTGCCCTGACTGCTTCCTTTCTGCACTCCCAGTGCCTAGTCTCCTTGACGCTATCTGGAGAGAACAGCCTCTCTCTCCTACCTGCTTCCTGGGAGGAAGCCAGCAATCCCTCTCCTTTTCCTGCCTAGCCGGGAGGGGTTTATTCCCACTGCAATAGCTCATTAACTGCAGCTGAGCAGTGGGTTGGAGACGGTCCAAAAAACCCTGGCCTGGATCTATGTCTCCCCAGAACACCACTAAACTGTGGAGTGGAGCATTGGCCCACCCTTCTCTCCAAATGCTCCACCCCAGGGGCCCATAACTAAACAGTGTTTTGTGTTGCCTAAAACACATCCTACACATACTCCCCCTGGGGTTAAAAGACCTATCTGCCTTCACTTTATCACAATATGTATATGTATATATATATATATTTTATATTTATTGTTTATTAATATTGTTTTTGTATTTTATTGTACCCTAATGTAACAATGCAATGATTTGTAGACCCAGGACATACTTGAAAACAAGAGAAATCTCAATGTATCTTTCCTGGTAAAATATTTTATAAATAAATAAATAATATGTGCTGTATATATAGCATTGCTTCAGACCTGAGGAAGAGAGGAAACTCTCAAAAGCTTGTCTTTGAAATATTATGTTAGTCCAATAAAAAAGGTATCACTGCATACTGTAATACTCTGGTATTTTGGCATTATATATATATAAACAGAATATAATGTATATAAAAATATTACTGTAACACACATGCATTAATATACGTGTATAAATGAAGAGAATGTGTGGGGGCACATTGAGGAAGCTGACCTTGGGGCAGCAAGGAGAGTAAATCCAGCCCTGGATATTTTAATATTTTTATTTTTTTTCCTTTATTGGTTACTTCTTACTTAATCAGTACTCTGAAACAAAAGGAATATACTCACTAGACAAGTCGTTTTTTTTTTTTTATCGTATGGAAGTTTGGAGTTAGAAAAATGTCAGACAAATTACAATTCGGCATAAAATGAATATCCATGTCTACTTTTATTTATGTTTTATAACTTTGCTAATTTGTTTTAAACAGCATCTTTCCTTTCAATGGTGCATGAAGTTGAGGCCTAAATGCTCATTTTAAGGCCTCTGCCTGGAAAGCCAGCTATTTGTAATGAGATGGTTATCTCCCTGGGAGGTACATTCTGATCAACTATGGCCTCATTCCTTCCTCCTCCAGGGAGTTTAAGATTGTCTACATTCGTGCAGGATGTTGGACTGAATTGTTTTATGATGTTTATGAAGTAAAACGATTAATTGAGCTCCAACAGAGATAACTAATATTGGAAATATAATAGAAATTACTGGGAGATTGACTGAACTGGAGTGTGCTGAAGCAGAGAGGTACACAGTTGCATATCTTCGAAAGTATGATGTAGGGATATTTTATAATTTAAGACTTTAAAGGTCAAGTCTATTCCCAAACGCAGTTTGGAAAATAAACAAGTATCAGAACTTGCATTGCATGCCCTTTATTCACATCTGATAGAGAACTGAGCCTTAATAAGACTAATCTTCAGGCCTCTGCATCTTTTTGTGAAGTATTCCCCTTTATAATAATTATGTATTTGTTTGTCACAGAGTTTATTGATTAAAGATTTTATGTTTTCAGAGAAACAGCAATTTGACTATAGGCATGTCCTCTTTAAGACCTTTCATTTTCAAAGGTTTTCATATTTGATGTCATCACACACATAACATGATTATTATTATTATTTATATAGCTCCAACAAGTTCCCTAGCGCTGTACAATGGGTGGACTAACAGGCAAGTATTTGTAACCAGATGAATTGGACACACAGGAACAGAGGAGTTGAGGGCACTGCTCAATGAGCTTACATGCTAGAGGGAGTGGAGTAATGTGACACAAAAGGTTAGAGTAGGGTAGAAAAGTAGTTTGCTAGGAATGCACTAATACTTCTCTTTGAGAAGCACTGAATTGGCAGAGTTTGACAATCGCTGCCCATGTGTCCCATACGGGAATATCGAGAATGATTGGATTGTACAGAGTTCATCCTGACTGGTGACAGGCAAGTTTATAGGTAAACGTATTTCCTTCTTTAAGTTTATTTTCTTAAAAAGAAAGCCCTGAATCTAAAACCACAATTATGAACACTTTTAACTTTAAAGGTAATATAATAATTTTAGAGATATTTATTTTATTTATTTGTTTTATTTATTAGAGTTAGAATATTCCTTTAAAGGGCACTCCAGGCTTGAGATTCCCACCCTTTTGAAGGGGTACACAGTACTGGAGACCGTATCTTCAGAAGGATATTGATACCTTAGAGAGGGTTCAGAGAAGGGCTACCAAACTGGTTCATGGATTGCGGGATAAAACTTACCAGGAAAGGTTAAAGGATCTTAACATGTATAGCTTGGAGGAAAGACGAGACAGGGGGGATATGATAGAAACATTTAAATATAGGGAATCAACACAGTAAAGGAGGAGACTATATTTAAAAGAAGAAAAACTACCACAACAAGAGGACATAGTCTTAAATTAGAGGGACAAAGGTTTAAAAATAATATCAGGAAGTATCACTTTACTGAGAGGGTAGTGGATGCATGGAATAGCCTTCCAGCTGAAGTGGTAGAGGTTAACACAGTAAAGGAGTTTAAGCATGCGTGGGATAGGCATAAGGCTATTCTAACTATAAGATAAGGCTAGGGACTAATGAAAGTATTTAGAAAATTGGGCAGACTAGATGGGCCGAATGGTTCTTATCTGCCGTCACATTTTATGTTTCTATGTTTCTATTGTTTTATTTAGTTAATTCATAAAATATCATTCAGATTAAACACATAGTTGAGCTAACCAGTAGGGTAAGGTGGAAACCCACAAGTGTTAGACAGTGGCCTGAGTGCCATGAAGATATTTGGCCATGCATGGTCCAATTTATCTTCCCTATGCAATAAGTAAAGAGGGTCCTAACTGGAAGGCTGCATAGGGCACTGTACGATCTTAATACTTTAATCATAGTTTACAATTTATTTTTAAAGGAGCACCATCACTTTCTGTTTCTCCAACTTCATCAGCTCCAGGATAGAGGAAACTATGTGGATTTCTAATTTAATATTATTGTTTTCAACCACAAACATATTAAATGTAAAATCTACTGAGAAGGTTGTACAAGCTGGGTTACCACAATAGGCTACTTGATGACAAAATTGTAACTTGAAGGTCAAGTGATAGACACAGAGGACAAGATGTTTCAACAGGAAAGTTAAATACTAAAGGTCGACTTGTAGTAGGAAAGTAGGAGCAAATGAGAGACATTGTAATTTAGTTTCTTTTTTTTAATGTTTATTTTTGCCTTAGTCAGTGTGAAGGTTAACATTGCAATTAACATACACAGCAGGATACAATCGTGTCATCAACTGGCATGTTACAACAGCACTGATTACAGGTTTTTAATAAAAAATTTGAGGGTAGCAAACGCTGTGGTAAACCTAAGGCTGGTATGGTTGGTGCAGAGGTTCCGCCAAGGGGGCACGGGCATGAGTACTGGAAAACTGGGTAATTAAGTAGAGTAGTGGTAAAGAAGGGGAAGTGAAGCATTTAGTAGTTGTGTTGTCAGCTCCACAGTATGGGGTAATATACAGGTTTAGTAGCATGAAGTTGGGGGGGGGGGGGTAAGTGCTGTTATAGGAGCCAGCGCAACATGGGGAATTCCCGGGTTGACCCATACATGTCTCAAGGACGGAGACACGCCCTTGTCATGGATTTGGGAGATTAACATAAAATAAAACTAAAGCTATAGCAATCATGTTGCAAACATATAATGAAAACAGGTAAATTGGCAAGTCCCATTCTGTTTTTCCTAAAAAAAGGACTAAATGGGAAAACAAATGTAAAATAGGAGGAAAGTCAAGTGACTGCCACATTGGTTGCTGTTTTGTTGGCTGGGACAAATAGGACTATGGTAGCCGGATCCCATGATATTGCAATCTGTTTCAGGCCTAGTGTAGTCAGGATAGCGTCCATCTCAGAGACTTCGGTCACTTTGTGCTCCACATTGTAGTGTTGTATTGTGAGTAGTTGAGGGGTTCCCCAATGGAACTTGATGCTGTGGGTTGATAGGATCGTTGTAAGAGGACGAAGAGACTTCCTTCACTGTAGGAGAAGCCGGTGAAAAAGGACACGTTCATGTCCTCAAGCCTGTACGGGGTCTTTCCCCTTGTTGCACTCATGATGGCAGCCTTGTCCTGGCCGTTCTGAAATTTAACCTGCAGGTCGCTAGTGTTTGAGGACGTGGATGTTGGAGACTTAGGGAGGCGGAACATGCCTTCGAGTATTTTGCCTTTAGCTCTTTGGGAGGCAGAACTGAGAAGAGCCTGCGTAGTAGATGAGGCATTTCTGCCACAGTGTCATGGTGTCTCTGACCTGCTGCTGGAGCTTCAGGACTTGTGAAGCGTGTGTTTTAGAGGTTTGTTCAACTGTGTCCAGGTGTACATTGAATCTCCTGACATCCTCTCTGGCCTGTGAAATCTCCATGGAGAGACTTTGATGGAGTTCTGCTAGGAGGCCAGTCATTATTTCTGTTGTGACAAGGGAGGGTACCCCCACTGATGGTTGGGTGGGTTTGGCTGGCCCCTTGTACCTCAGATCTCCCATATTGTGAAAAGAGTAGTCCTCCGAATCCTCCAAGAAGTCCCCATGGTCCACTGCCATTTTAGGCTTCACCTCGCCACGCAGCCTTCTCAGCAAGTCTCGGACGTGAATTTGGGCCGATCCTGTCAAGGATTTTTGGTTTTGCACTCCATGTCGTGAGTGACCCTTCGGGTTGGGTAATGGGCAGAATGTATTGCGTGTATTTGTGTGCAAGCTGACGGAGATCCATTTTCATGCGTCCGACCTGGTCGAGAGCTGGCTCCGCCAACCGATATTGTAAATTTAAATCTTCTTTTTTTTTTTTTTTATCGCATTTTAAGTTCTTTTACTGTAGATCATCTGGGTTTGTGATTTCTGCAGTGAAATCTGGTCAGGCCTGTAAAGTGGCTTTGAACATGATTGTGATGGTCGTGTTACATTCTGAACTGAACTACACCTCACAGAATAACATACTGTAAAGTCTCTCAGGATGGTACAAGATCTTGTATGAGCAAAGGGTAGTATGGCTTCCTTTTATGATACATTTCTCAGCTGAGGTGATGTTTGCAAATTTCTGGAGTTATATGATACTGTGTGCCAGGAGCATAAAATATTATGGTGCTTTGAGTCCTTCTAATTCTAATCATATTTGCATTAAAAACTATTTTTACAAATAAAAACTGTGGGGTGTTCATCCCGGTTCTTCTTCTGGCATTGTTCAATGAATGAACCAAGTGGAAGAATATGAATAGTAGAAGTGCACTTCACTCCCAAAGCTGTCCTTATGGTGGCTGAGTTAACTAATAAACCTACATAGACACCTATCTGTTCAACAAGGCATGAAGGTCTGCTAGACAAGTGAACGTGCAGCACTGAATATAGAGATAGAGCCAGGGGCTCACTGGATTACACTATAAGTACTATTGCAAAACACAAAAACATTTTATATGACAGTGAAAGCAAGAACTTTGTTGACATAATAACTAATTAAGATCATGCATTAAACTAACCTAATACTAAGACAGAATACCACCCTTTTTTAATCCATACCAATGAACATGCCAACACTATAAAACCGATCAGCCATAGAACAATATGCTAACTCACTGCATTGTCTCATGGAACCGGAGGCAACTGGGTAACGATACATACTTTACATTAATACATTTAAAATTAAATAATTGTGAAAGTGCCAAGGATCAGTGATGGAAACAAACATTTATTTGTTGAATCGTAACCTTACTGCGTATCAGCAGATAATGGTCACAGGCTGTTGCAGGACTGTTAAGTTACAATGTTTTCAATTCCTTCAACACAAATATATTTTGTGTTTTGCATTTCCATAAATTGGAACATCTTGTGCTGGCAAAGATCTGTTTTCGAGGAGGATATTCGTGTAATCGCCAGAGCAATGATTCCCAATCTTTTTACACTGGGAATCAAAAAACACACATGGCATTAGCATAATAACCCATTCTTCAACTGTGAATTTATTCAGTGACTCATCCTTATTTTATTATATAATTAACTTTTATTACTATTACTATCCACACAATAGAACAGCAAAGGTGGAGCAAACAATAGTTAAAACGTTTGTAGAATGAGAAATAATGTTCCAGAACAGTCTGTGAATATACTTTCACATAGAAATATTTAGAAGTCATTTGGAGTACCAAACAAATGAGAAGTATAAAGACGGCAGTTGTGGACTTATTTCTCCTTTATAACTTCTAGAGGTTCTGTAATAATAAGAAAAAAACACATAATGTATAAGGATGTAGACATCTACCTGGATTATACCTTTAAAGGAAACACGTTTTTACATTTTTTCTTGGTGTGAGAGTTTTATTTTTCTTCTGTGCAATAGAAAGTATGCTATGCATGTGGAAATTGCGACATATTGCATCCCAAAGGAATTCATGAAAATAACCCAAAAATCCTTCACCAATGAAGTTTCCACATGCATAAGCAGAAAAAAAAAACATGTAAAATGTACTTTTGCTGATAATTTTCTATTTTGTGACTGGAAACCATATAATATTTGTCCTCTATCACCTTCTATTTGAATTTTTACAAAGAGGAATAACTGAAAGCAAAACATAGATCTCTCAGGTTGACAGCAGTGAGACAGAAATAAACTCACTAACGTTTTGTTCTGAATTTTCTGCCAAAACAAAAACAACAGAAATGGGAAAATTATTGCAAAACTAGGTTTACTGTCAGTCTCCAAAGTCACTATGTTGCATATCATATGCATCAGGTTCAACATGAACACAAAGTAGCTTTGCATCATTCTACTAGTAGATGACATCATGACTGAAAGAATGTAAGCGGATCCCATCCACAAATTTTCTGGAATCTTGACATCGCCACTCTTCTGAGTGTCCATCATTCTATCCAATATTGTGAAACAGCAGGACATCATGTAGGGATGATAAATGAGAAAAAAAACTCCCCTCTCATTGACTATCAGTTTTTGTTGGGTGAGGCTTTCAAGTCAAATGGTTTTTTTATTTCACATTTTAAAAATATACTAACAGCAAACAAAAGAAAAATGTGGAAACAGAAAAAAAAAGGGGGTAACATTTTGTATCCAAATGCTCATCATTAAGCAATACAATCATTGTAAGCTATAAACAATCGCACAATTAGCATAACACTATTAGTATATTTACATTAAAAACATTAAAGGTGTATGCTATTAAGTCTATGACATAATTAAAACTGAATGATATTACAGCTCTTATGTAGGACTTAATTATAATAATTTGTTTAAAGGACCACTATAGTGCCAGGAAAACATACTCGTTTTCCTGGCACTATAGTGCCCTGAGGGTGCCCCCACCCTCAGGGACCCCCTCCCGCCCGGCTCTGGAAAGGGGAAAAGGGGAAAAACTTACCTTTTTCCAGCGCTGGGCGGGAGCTCTCCTCCTCCGTTCCTCCTCCGTTCCTCCCTGGGCTGAATGCGCACGCGCGGCAAAAGCTGCGCGCGCATTCAGCCGGTCACATAGGAAAGCATTCATAATGCTTTCCTATGGACGCTTGCGTGCTCTCACTGTGAAAATCACAGTGAGAAGCACGCAAGCGCCTCTAGTGGCTGTCAATGAGACAGCCACTAGAGGATTAGGGGGAAGGCTTAACCCATTCATAAACATAGCAGTTTCTCTGAAACTGCTATGTTTATGAAAAAATGGGTTAACCCTAGCTGGACCTAGCACCCAGACCACTTCATTAAGCTGAAGTGGTCTGGGTGCCTAGAGTGGTCCTTTAAGTAAACTTGTTTTTTTAATTAACAATATACTTGAGAGTAAGTGCTCACACAATTATAATACGTGTTTTCAGATATCATACCATCATGTCCATCAAGAATCAAACTAAGGATAAATAGCAAGCGAACAAATGTTTAATTTTTTTTTTTTTTATTAAGTAATGCATGGTATCCAGTTCCAGTTCTGCTTGATTGTCTACTTTTCATGTATTTATGTGTACTGAGATTTTTTGTAAACTATTTATAGAGCATCTGGCATGTCGGGTGCATTAGGGTGTGAGTGGGCACACCTGGCACACCCAGTGCGCACGTCTACATTAGGTAATTATCAAAGGGTCCTAGACACTTTTCCTTTTAACTTTCGTTGAACTTTTGGCACAATTTATTAAAATTCAATTTCTGAGAAAACTGGCAAAATTTGCTATAAAGAAAACCAACCATTTTAAATCGCTTTAATAAATCCAATCAAAATAATGACGGAATTGAACTGTACCTTTTAAGAACACTTTGATAAATTTCTCCCAGGTATTACCATTTTGAGATTGAAGAATGAAATTTATATGAAGTATTGCCTCTCTTCTTCATTATATCTGTCTTCTGCTACAGATTATTTATTTATTATTTATTTATAAAATATTTTACCAGGAAAGATACATTGAGATTTCTCTCGTTTTCAAGTATAAGCTGGGTCCACAAAAGTATGTCCTGGGTCCACAAATGATCTCTTTGGCCACCTTGTGACTTTGAGACATTTTAGCATTCACATTAAACATGTTTTTACAGCTTTTCAGGAGCAACTGAATCAGAATCAAGTAAAGTCGTGATACAAAGGTTAGTTGGAAAGAATATGCAAAACAGCAAAAATGAAATCCAGATTGTTTAATAAAGTGCAAATGAGGATATGCTTTAGGACAAAATAAAATGAACATAAAGAAGGATGTTTGTAAAAAAAATAAAAAAAATAAAAGAAGTTTGTAAAATCTCCCAGGGTTAAGTAATATAACCACTGTAAAGCACAAATAAATATACATAAGGGTATACAATTATGCATCCTTAACCCCTTAAGGACACATGACATGTGTGACATGTCATGATTCCCTTTTATTCCAGAAGTTTGGTCCTTAAGAGATTAAAGGACAACTTTTACCTCACAACTATTTTTTTTAAATAATAATCATTTTATAAAGTCTTGAAAGAAAATAGATTTTTGTTTTTCAAAACGAAGTAACAATTAGAAAAACTCATCCCTAACTTTAGTATATGACATGGTCTTCAGCCATACACTTGGGTCAGACAGAGTTTGAAAACCGATAGTCTCTATGGTCTTCCTTGCTTCACTCCCTGCACACAAGCAGGGAAGACCATAGAGACTATCGGTTTCCAACACTATGTGAGCAAAGGTCAAAAATGTATTTCCTTTTCAATCTTAGAAAGGATTATTATATTAAAGTAGTTTTGAGGTGTCACGTATATTTATTTATTTCCCCTTCAATTTTATGAGTTCAGTATGCGTTACTTATATTTAAATGATGGTAATAATGTAACAGAGAATATGCACACAGCTTGAGATAATAAAACTAAATGGGGCCTCATTATAAACTATCAGTAATCTCCAAGGCTTTGCAGTTGAAGTTATAAGCAATCAGCAGACAGGATAGAGAACAGCTCTATTCCCTCCCTTATGTGCAAGTACATGGCTGCTTAAAAGACACAGGAGACAGATTTTGCAACAGCTCCTTGTACAGGAATGTGCTATACGGCTCTCCCTGCCAGGACCGGATATGCAGAGTGTAAAAACAGCATGAGCTTGTGCATACAAAACCCTACCTGGCTATGGAGTGTGGGAATATCGACAGCGCGCTCGGGAGAGATGCAGTTTGGCCAGTGATGGCATGCGAAGAGTTAACATTATTATTATTTTTATATTATGAGTTCACATATTTCACATACAGTAATTGTATTAAAAATCACAATGTCATGCTATCATCTGTACAAGGTATATCGTAATTTAGTGTGCAGAGCAAACAACTCCTATTATTATTATCACCATTTATATAGCGCCAACAGATTCTGTGGCGCTTTACAATATTATTAGAGGCGGGATTTAACTATAAGTAGGACAATTACAAGACAACTTACAGGAACAATAGGTTGAAGAGGGCCCTGCTCAAACGAGCTTACAGTCTATAGGAGGTGGGGTATAAAACACACTAAGACAGGAAATAGCAATCAAATAAGGTGGGAGTGAAGCAGAGCTGGAGGAGAGAGTAAAGTGATGCCCTTTAGGAGAGAGCAAGAGACAGGTATGTGAGGTAGAGGTTACTCTGGGAGGCCATAAGCTTTCCTAAAGAAATGGGTTTAAAGGCACATCTTGATTGAAGACTAGGGGAGAGTCTGATGGCAGTAGGCATGCTATTCCATAGGAAGGTAGCCGCCCGCGAGAAGTCCTGCAAGTGTGAGTTGGCCATACAGGTGCGAGCAGCGGACAGGAGAAGGTCACGGGCAGAGCAGAGAGACCAAGAAGGGGCATAGCTATGGATCTGTGAAGAGATATAAGAGGGGCTAGAATTGTTCAGTGCGTTATAGGTATGGGTTAGCACATTAAATTGACTCCTATAGGATACAGGAAGCCAATGTAAGGACTCACAGAGGGGTGAGGTGTGAGAGGACCAACTAGAGAGGAAAATCAGTCTGGCGGCAGCCTTCATTATAGACTGTAGCTCCTAAGTAGCTAGTATTTGCGTTCTCATGACAGAGCTTGCCTAGCAGTCATATGCATTCTATTCTGTGAGCAATGAATTAAAAACACACCCCTAGTGGCTATCAGACAGAAAGCTGCTAGAGCTACTTCCTTCGTACATCCTTTGATATTTGAAGGACTTCACTTTCCATATCATCACATTCTGCAAGTTGACACTGAATTCAGCGAATGTCTCTGAGAAGCAGTGGATTGACGGAACATGGTGTCAATTCCCTTGCATGCAACGTATGACATCAATGATTTTCTATGACAAGCTTCTGAGGAGGATCAGCTGTTATGAGGAGCCTTCTCAGTTACTCAAAGTTGAGTTTTATGATGTTTTTAATTATTTAAAAGAAAAGAAACAATGAGGCCTAGTAATCTACTGTAAACATGAAACAACCCAAATTAAAATAAAACTATTTTAATTAAAGGGAACCTATATTCCCAAAAATATCAATCTATTTCAGGATTATAGCTTCCCTCATAGCTTTGTGATCACAGTCCACCTCCTTTGCTTAGTAAAATTAAATTAAAAATAAAGTTTATTCACCTTGTTTCCAGCACTGGGACTCTGCTACAGCCTTCAGCTTCTCCACTGGTGGTGTTAGCTTCCATAGAGAAGCAACGGGTTGAAAATAGGCATGCGCGGCTGAACGTTACACTCCTCCAATCTAATACAGCTATCAGCAGCATTTGATTCCAGGACCGATATGCACTCAATTCTGGAGGAGAAGGTGTCTCTAGTGGTTGTCAGAAAGACCTCTACTGTATTTAAGCGCGCAATGTGAACATTGCAGTTATACATTGTATCGTTAAAATGACAGGACCATTGCACCCAGACCACTTCATTAATATGAAGTGGCCTGGGTGACATTAGTAGTCCTTTAATTAGTGTTCTTTTGGTAGAAGCTGATGAACAACTGCTATTAACTTGATGAGTAGTTTCATTTTCTCTGCTTCGAGAGTCTCTGTCACACATAGGATAGCCTTAGTCCAAGTCCAAATGCGGAATTGCATGTAAAACTATTTAAAGTAAGCCACTCATTGTCCCCCTAGTTTGATTTTACATATAGTAAATTTCAATGTGGTGTCTTGTTTATGCTCTGTTTAAATTCATAAATAACTAGATTCCATTTGAATGCTGGCATCAGTCACCAAATGATTCTCAAAGGACCATCTCAAGGAATGCTACTGCTCTCCTCCAGTTAATCAGCTGCAATCTGGATAAGGAAAATAAATTACCCAGATGTTAGAAAATATTTTAACGAATATATGGATATCTTAAAATTAAATGTTCTTTTTGTAAATTAGTAAAGGCTATTTTTAAAATTTATAGGAAGCTCAGATCATGGATACTATTAAGTCCTAAACCGTTTTTAGAAACATTTGTTTATCACACTTGATCAGTTGCTACATGGAATCTGACCGTCTACCAAATAATTAATACTGGATATTTTCCAGGAAGCTTCAAAGTTGCGCATCTGACATTAACTTTACTTCTTGTAAAACATTCCTATAAAACACTTAACTACATTTCTAAGTGAATATCTATTTTCTTTTACATAATGTGTTTCTCTATAAAATAGTATAGATACTTCATTGTGCCTGGCTCTGCCCATATTTAAATGGCTTTCTTACAACAGACATTTCTAGTAAGAGTTGAACTCCAATGGTTTGATTACAGCATTAGAACTTGGGCTGAACTCGTTTTTTACCCTCGGTGGGTGCATCAGGATATCAGCAGTAGGTGGAAAGGTCTCCACACCAGGGAATTAGAGACATTCCACAATTAAGTAAATAAAGTTTTGCATAACTGAAATTGAAAAAAAACAAAAAAAAAAAACTTTATTGTCTTTTAAGTGTTAATGTTGTAATAAACATGTCTTTCAAAACTGCAAGCTCGACTTTTACTTGGTCGTCCAGGTATTAACATGCTTGGTGACACCAAACAATTATGCAAGTACTGCATATGAGAGATTGGGCTGTTACATAGCCTATCATTTTACATAGTAATTTAGGCTGAAATATATTAAAAGGGTGTCTATAGTCCCAAAAATTACAATTGTTATTTCGCGACTTTGGGTTCCCTTCAGTCCACCGCCCTTTGTCCAATGTCCCTTTGCTTTAAAAAAAAATAACATTGATAAAGATTCTTTTCCTCCTTTCCAGCTACTTCGGGACTCCCCCACTGCAGCCGCCTACTCTAACATAGGTGTGCTGACACCTTCCACAATCTCCTCCAATCCATTGCTTCTCTTATAGATGGCATGTACTAGGTATTGCAATCAGTTCTGGAGGAGGAAGTGCCTCTAGTGACAGCCAGGAAGACGGCAACTAGAGGTGTATTTAACTCTGCAATGTAAGCAATGCAGTTTCTAAAAAATGGCAATGCTTTGCATTGCCGGGTAAAAATGACAGTACCAACATCACACCTGTAGAGGCAAATAAATACAAACCACAACAATCCCCCATATGTTGGAGATGCGGGGCAGAACGGGGAACATACTATCACATTTGGTGGGAATGTAGAGGAGTGGTAGGATTCTGGAAGGAAGTCGCGAGTCTAACGGAACACCTTAGCGGGATACCCATAGCATTCACACCTGAGGCACTACTTTACTTCCACATCCCCATTTCCCTGGCCAAATTTAAAAAGTCTATATTATATTTTCTCCTGACAACAGCGAAGACGGTAACAGCGGGGCATTGGAAATCTCAAATTAAACCCTCACGCAGGGAATGGTACCTCAAGATAGATTATATTCATAAGATGGAGGAGCTCAGAATGTCCACACTAGGCAAGCAACATTGGTTCAACACAATATGGACTCCCTGGAAACTATTTACACAGGAACACCAACACCTCACTAAAAGCTTCAATTGACCCAGGGAATACTAAGGGACGGCTAATTCTTCAAACCCCATATACAAACCATCCACCACAAAATTCGCGAGTGTACCCGCAAACTCTAAGGAATGAGCGAGCCTTAAACAGGGCGGGGGGAGAGGAAGGGTGGGGGACGATCCACTCAAGTCTTGGGGGACCGGGAGCAGATCTCATAGGATTGGGAGCGAAAAACCCCACAGGGGCCGAGTTGATCAGGAGAGTCGCTACACTTTGGGAGTGTTTGTGGATCCGAAACATCGAGAATGGAAGGAACCTGTTCCCAGGGGTACACTGACCGTATAGGTGGCAGAACATTCTGAATTTTAGATTGCACAACCTACATGTTAGTGGTTTTGTCGGTTTTTGTTGTACTGATTCATATGGATATTTTTTTTTATGTGAACTACAGATGTATCTAAGTTACTTTGGATTTATATGAAATGTGTTCATAATACATGCTCTCAAAAGAAAAGCAATAAAAAAAAATAAAAAAAATAAATAAAAGAAAATGACAGGACCATTGCACCCAGGTCACAACATTGAGATGAAGTGTCCTGGGTGACTTTAGTGGTTCTTTAAGTTCATAAGGTTCAGCCTCTCACAACAGAGTATGCAGAGTATGCAGAGTATGTGTGAGGGGTGCAGTGTGTGTGAGAGGTATAGTGTGTTTGAGGGGTGCAGTGTGTGTGAGAGGTATAGTTTCTTTGAGGGGTGCAAGGTGTTTAAGGGGTGCAGTGTGTGTGAGAGATATAGTTTGCTTGAGTGGTGCAATGTGTGTGTGAAGGGTGCAGTGTGTGCAAAATGTATAGTTTGTTTGAGGGGTGCAGTGTATGTGTGAGGGGTGCAGTAAGTGAGAGGTATAGTGTGTTCGAGAGGTGCAATGTGTGTGTGAGGGGTGCAGTGTGTGTGTGAGAAGTACAGTTTGTTTGAGGGGTGCAAGGTGTGTAAGGGGTGCAGTGTGTGTGAGAGGTATAGTTTGTTTGAGTGGTGCAATGTGTGTGTGAAGGGTGCAGTGTGTGCAAAAGGTATAGTTTGTTTGAGGGGTGCAGTGTATGTGTGAGGGGTGCAGTGAGTGAGAGGTATTGTGTGGTTGAGGGATGCAATGTGTGAGTGGTGCAATGTTTGAAAGTGATGGGAAGTAAATGGCCTAAATTGTGTGTGTGTGGGGAGATAAAATATGCCTTTTTCACACTCCAGTTCCAGAGTTCACTCTCACAAGATTCAGCTCATGAGAGGAAGAACCCGGCAAAGCTGCTGGTTAGAACACCCGGGTCCTTTCCAATCTCCTCCCTGTGCCACAGTGAAGTTCCTGTGGGCCAGCTCATGGCACACAGCAGGGCTGGTGCTTCAATAGTGCCATCCCAGCATGGGCCAAATCTGATCCGTCTTTGGCCCATAGCCATCGCAGCCCAGCGGGTATTTGCCCGATGGCCATTCTAGACCTGGTTTCTACTCAATACTCTCTATTCAATTAAATTACAGGGACAGCATTATACCTGGGAGTCAGATTCTCTCATTTGCAGATTTGGTTGACAGACACTGCTTGCATCCATCTGAGATTGGAGCGCTCCATGCCATTGTCATTTTTAGGGCAATATTTAGAACACTAATACATCTAACCTTTAGCACCCTTGGAAAACTAGATAGGTTCCAAATGTTACAATACCGCTAGGGCTGATGCTGCCTCTTCGTACTTGCATCAGGTGGACACGTACTTGCTACATCACTTCCGGATCTGAGACTCCTGCATCTTTTCTGCAGTAGCATTCACATATCTTTTGTTCTCACTGAAATTACATGGACCAATCACAATCCACATAGGGCTATATAATGTCCACTTGCTACCTGACATTTGCCCTGCAGTGATTTCCACAGTGGTGATCCGAGACTGCATTCTTTTAATTATCAAAATCTGCAAAAATCATCAGAAAATTAGATGCCAAGTGCTTTGGAAAAGAGACATGGGATTCAAAATTAATACAGAACTTGGGAGAAGATTTTTTTGATATATTTTATTATAATTAGATTTTTAAGGAAGAATTGCTGTAAATCTATTTCAAGATGGTAACTAACTAGACCTTACAAAACTATGTAGCATTTACCCAAATCACCATCAACTGTGTTTCAGAGGATGTGCTAGCAAAGGCCACCCAATTACATATGTGGCACCTGGGTTCTATTTGTCGCAGTCATATTCTCTATGTACTGTCTCTCATCCCCTGTCTTTTTTCCTTTTTTTTGCTTTATTTCTTATTTATCCATTTCCTTGCAGGATTGAAAATTTAGTAAAATAGAGAGACTGGCCTATATTATATAGTACCTGTTGAATCTATTCATTATTGACAGTGATTGTTCATAGTGTATCTCTCATTATTGTTTATTTTTCAAACGTAACTTTTTTAAATGTATATATAATAAATTAACATTAATTGTCTTCTGTTCTTTTCTCTTCTCTTCAATAAATTTTTTTTTAAAATAATAAGCATGTGTGATATTATACATTTTAGTATGTTAGTTAAATTTGCTCTTTAAATCATTGTAAGACCATTCATTTTTTGCCAGGTCTCAGCTAGTTCCTGGTTCAAACAGAGATCACCAGAGAAATATCAGATCCCTGGAACATCTGCAAAAGAGGGGCATTCAGGAGCAGGTATCTAGCTTCTAGGTTCTGCATTGGACTCAGTCCATATTAATAGAATGTAACCCTTGTACACCTACACCAGTGCAGTATTATAGATAGCGTAGAGCCAAGGACATTATGGCATTTCTCTGTTAAATACCTCATTGTTCATGTGTCCACTTAAAACATGTCTTTATTGTTCATTTAATCCAAGTTCTATGCAATCTATCAGTTATACATCTAGTTCTCACAGCTACAATGACATTATGGTAATAATTTAACAAAACAAAACAAAACCTACACAGATTGAGATGACAGGATTAAATGGAAAAAAATGCAACCTCCCTATTCCCTCTATGTGATGTCCAGGACTTTGCTCATTTCACACCCCTGTGTTAAGTACTTTTCTCAAAATAAGCCAGAAACATAATTTTTCTCTCAAAATAAGCCAGAAACACTTCTTTAGTACACATGATAGTATCTAGAAGACGGTTACGGTGATATCTTCTAGATGTGCACACAAGGAAAAAAACATTTTTATTTTAGTTTCGATTCGTTAATTTTCAAATTAAATTCTTCCAAAAATGTCTGAAATTTGGACACCCGTTATCAAGGTGGCAGGCACAAAGTTTAAAAGTGCCAATTTAGGGAGTTAACTGCTAAACTGCTGAAAAACCTAAATGAAGAGAAGAACTTTAAAAGCTCCCTAATTTGGTATCTTAAATTATGGTAATCCGACATAAGGATAGTGTGACAGAACAAAGGTCCCCTCACACTAAGTGTAGAAATTCAGGACAAACTCTCCAAAAGAGGACAAACTCTCCAGGACAGACTTCCCTCCTATATTAGCCCACACAACTCAGGGTAACCAGAGCCAACTAACCAGCACCTTAGCCAGCTGTATGGAACCCTTAATCGGGTAGGAACTGCGCCATTGTCCAGGATAACTACAATCAGGTGCGGCTTGGATCCACAGGCAATCAGCACAGCGCTAGCTTGAAGGGAGGTCAAGGAGCCATCCAAACATTCCATAAACTTTTGAGAGCTCCCTTCTACAGGGCTCCGGGAACAACCTGCTGATTGCATGACTTAATGTCATGATTGGCGATGTATTCAGAGCCAATATATTTTACAAATATAATATTTTAAATGTTATTTTATATCAAACTCTCCTAAAAAACAACCCTTGCAATAAATGTTTTAATATTTTTTTACAGGTTGCACAATTGCATGCTAGGGACATTTCCTAATGAACAATTCACTCAACTCCTGCACCAGTTTAAAGAGTTGCTCAGACACACAGAGCAGTTGGGGAGTTTGGAAATTCTCAATTGTTATGAAATCTGTAATAAAGCACTTTGCTGCTCAACTGGAAAAAAAACACTATCAACTTTCACACTTATGGGCATCCATGCGAATCAGTGAGCTTTGATATTACATCCTTATCCTGTTTACAGTGATTTATGCCAGCAGAGACACTGAATATTTGCTCATAAGGCTGGCCCGTCAGGGTTGATGGCTACATCCAGAAATAAAATCTGGCAAAGTGTGTTTAAGCCAAGTTCTGTTATTAATGTACCAGAAATGTATTCATTAATTAATAGTTTTAAGTTGATAATGTTTTCGAACCTTGGAAACTATATCGAATTGAGTGCCACAATACCCACTGACAATTGAGAGGGAGCTACAGTCTCCAACAGAATTCACACATTATAAATTTTTGGTGCCTTGGCTGTATTGCTGCAAATGTCCACCCGTTTTCAATTTACTAATGTATGTGTATGTGCAGTGTTTGTATTATAGTTGTGTTTCTTGCATTGATTGGGGTCTGCTTGCGTATTGCACATGTTGTGAATATTTCTGAAGTTGGGAGAAGGTTGAAAAATGTCAATAATGATGTTTTCAATTTTTAAAACAAATGAATTATAAACCAGCTATTTGATAATACCAGAAAAAAGGCAGATGTAGGCGCTTGCTATAATGTGAACAGGCAGCAGTAAATCTACAAGGATTCCCAAACCTTGCGTAAGATACAGAAATGTGACAAGACAACAGGTGATAAATAGAGCTGAGCGAACACCTGGATGTTCAGTTTTTTTTTAAAAGTCCGGGTTCGGGCTCGAACCTGACCCCGACCCCGAACCCGAACCCGAACACCACTGAAGTCAATGGGGAGCTGAACTTTTGGGCACAAAAAGGGCTCTAAAAAACTCCTGGAAAGGGCTTTATACCACTATAGCAAGTTTATTGCTCTCCAAAATGTAAGTAGGATACTTTGCTTTTGTACATCTTATATATTTTAACATATTGCACTATTAGATCCTCTCTGCTTTATTTTATATGCTGGAGTTGTACTGGACACATAAAATTGTGGATCTACATATATCCCAAGACGGGGATTGTACCGTCAACGCGCTAAACAGCAGAGCTCTCAGTAGCTCATAAAGGTATGAGTGAGACATCTATATACTTAACTGTCTGTAAAAAAAATTAATACATATTACACTATTTTTTGTTGTATTTCAGATTTATTTTGAGGTTTTCCTGGGACCAAAATACAAAATCACTTTACTCCAGAGAGAGTACATATATACATAATTTATTACACATTATTGGGTTATTGTTAAGGCTGAGTATAGCCGTGTGTTTTTTTCAGTTCTGTTTGGTGTGGTTTATCACCTGTTGTTTTGTCACATTTAATAAAACCAACCAAGAAAGGGCCAGATAACGACGAGGGGCATCTCACTGAACCCACCGATGCCGTTCTTTCATACCGCAACAAGAAAAACCCGCAGCCGCAGCCCCAAGGCCTACCACGCGGGAAGCATCCCACTCGAGGCGGACTGGGCTCCCGAGGTGTGGAGCAACCTCGGTGCATTCGACCCGACCCCAAAAGCACTTCCTACGATGGAGATGGGGAGGAAGTCCCAGAAACAGCCGCTAAAAACCTCTCTGACGCACCGGGACATTGGGCAGCTGCTGCCTTGGCCCAGCCCCAACAGGCGGATGAAGGGGAGTCCCACCGCTATCAAACCCCAGCAGAAACCGGGAACTCTACCCCACACAGGGCGGAAGACACAGCCCCTGCAACAAAGGGGAACATACAGGATATGCTGACCACCCTTCAACGAAACCTCCGACAAATATGGGAAGCTGACCTGGCAGTACTCAAAACGCTGACAGCTCGCACACACACAGTTCCCACAATTCCCAGCACAGGATGTGGGAACCGCAAAGGAGCATGAGAGGGAGATATGCTCCTCCCTCCTTCCGTCCTCAGTGTTAGTGACAGGACAGGAGTGCCGCCGGACTGGCGAGGCTGCCACCCGGCCCGGCAGCTCCAGCGTGGAACACGGCCAGCCCCCTCTGACTTCTGTCGGTAAATGGGAGGGGGAAAAATAAAAGAGAGAGAAGAGGGAAGAAAGAAACAGTGAGAGAATAGAGAGACATGGGGAGGAGGGAGAAAGAGACAGAGGGGGAAGAATGAGACACAGGGGGAGAAAGAGGGGGGAATAGAGAGATGGGGAGAAAGAGACAGAGAGGGAAGAATGAGACACAGGTGGAGAACGATGGGGAATAGAGAGATGGGGATGGGGGAGAAAGAGACAGAGAGGAAGAGAGATGTGGGGGAGAGAGAGACACAGGGAAATGGGGGAGAAAGAAACAGTGGAAGAGAGAGACACAGGGAGAAAGCAGAGAGACACACAAGGGGAGGGGGATAAAGAGGCAGAGGGGTAAGAGAGACTGGGAAGGAGAGGGGAGACATGGACACAGGAACAGTGAGGGGGAGAAAGAAACATACAGAGGGACTGGAGGGAGATAAAAAGGCACACAGAAGGGCTGGTGGATCCAGGGGGACAACAGGGCAATTGCCCCCCCTCCCCTGTCCGCAGGCACCGTGCGGGCAGCCAGCAGGGGAGGGAGGAAGAGAGGACCCGGAAGCTCAGCCTGCAGCTCCTCTGGGTCCTTGTTGCGGGAGCACAGAGCGTTGCCGCAGTTACCACAACAACGTTACGGCTCTTGCGAGAGTCAACTCTAGCCCTGGAGCTACGGGCTAGAGTTCACTCTCAACACTGTGACCCCCAGGGATTCCTGGTGGTCGCAGTGGTGAGAGTGAACTCTAGCCCCATAAACACACTGCCCCCACACACACACCATACACATTCACACACTGTCCCCACACACACACCATACACATTCACACACTGCCCCCCGTACACACACACTGCCCCCACACACACCATACACATTTACACACATTGCCTCACACACACACATGCACTGCCCACCCATACACACACAGACCCCCATACACAGCCCCCCATACTAACATTGCCACACACATACACAGCCCCCTGATACACACATTGCCCCACACACCTTACACATTCACACACTACACCCCCTCACACACACTGAACCTTTCACACACACTGCACCCCTCACACATTGCACCACTGCTCCTATACCCTACTACAGCCCCACATCCCAGCAGACCCCAGGTAAGTTGTCAAACTGTTCTTAAATGGTTTGACTACTTACTCTGGGAGGGGGGGCCAGCCCTCCAGGCACCATAAACACTACACAGAGCAGTAGTGGTTATTGTGCATGGATTATTTCTTTAAATAATTTACAAGTGCCCCAGTAGCCAGCAAGCCAGCCAGCCCACAGGCCAGCCAGCCAGCCAACCCACCCGCAGGCCATCCAGCCAGCCAGCCAGCTCACAGGCCACCAGTTAGCCAGCCCACAGGCCAGCCAGTCAGCCCACAGGCCAGCCAGGCCAGTAGCCAGCCCAGAGGCCTACAGCAAGCCACAGGCTTACAGCCCGCAAGCCCACAGCCTGCCAGCCGCAGCCAGCAAGTCACAGCCTGCCACCTGCAGCCAGCAAGCCACAGCTTGCCAGCCGCAGCCAGCAAGCCCACAGCCTGCCAGCAAGCCACAGTCTGCCAGCCGCAGCCAGCAAGCCCACAGCCTTCCAGCAAGCCCACAGACTGCCAGCCAGCAACAGTAATTAAGGTAAGAGGAACCAACTTGGCCTAGGTATCAGCGAGCTATGTTGTGTTGCTATATTGTGAATAGGAACCAGAGTGTTGGAGAGACCCCCCTCCAGGCCCCATTAGACTCTATTGTAGTCTCTAATGGGGCCTGGAGGAGATTCTTCCTAACACACTCTCTAAAGGACACTGAGATAGCCTCTGCTAGAATGACCCCCCCTCCATGGCCCATTAGCCCTCAATTGTAGTCTCTACTGGGGCCTGGAGGCGACTGTTTCCAGCAGAGGCTATCTAATGGATGCTGAGATGGCCTCTGCTAGAAAGACCCCCTTCCAAGCCTATTAGACTCCATTGTAGTCTCTAATGGGGCCTGGAGGGGATTCTTTCTAACACACTCTCTAAAGGACACTGAGATAGCCTCTGCTAGAAAGACCCCCCTCCATGACCCATTAGCCCTCAATTGTAGTCTCTACTGGGGCCTCAAAGGGATTATTGCACTTTTGTTCCTTGTGTCTAAAGATTGTGTAGGGTGTGGCTAGAGGCGGTGCATGGAGGAGGGACAAGGGTGGCGCATGCTGCGGAGTATGGGTGGGGCCTGTAAGGGGGCCCTTGATTTATTTTGCCTGGGGGCCCTGAGGGTTCTCAGTCCGCCCCTGGCACTACACGACCAGTTACAACAGCTGCAAACTAACCAGGCCCATCCTTAAAGGACCACTATAGTGCCAGGAAAACATACTCGTTTTCCTGGCACTATAGTGCCCTGAGGGTGCCCCCACCCTCAGGGTCCCCCTCCCGCCCGGCTCTGGAAGGGGGTAAACTTACCTTTTTCCAGCGCTGGGCGGGAGAGCTCCTGCCTCCTCCGCCTCTCCGCCCGCCCCTAGCTGCGCCCATAGGCGCAATCTTTTCTATGGACGCTTGCATCTCGTGAAAATCACGAGAAGCACGCAAGCGCTAGTGGCTGTCAATGAGAGAGCCAATAGATTCATAACCCATTCAGTTTCTCTGAAACTGCTATAATTATGAAAAAATGGGTTAACCCTAGAAGGACCTGGCACCAAGACCACTTCATTAAGCTGAAGTGGTCTGGGTGCCTAGAGTGGTCCTTTACCTAGGTCAGCATATAAGCCGACAGGGGCAGAAGGAAAAACATTAAACTCAGAGGAGTCTCAGAGACAGTGCCCTTGGAGGAACTACCACACTTTATTAGAAGGCTGGTGTCATCCCTCCTCCCAACCCGACAGGCGAAACATTTTACTTTCGATGGGGTCTACAGGATTACTAAATCCCCGCAGGCCCCCACCGCAGCACCACGCGACATCGTCCTGCAATGCCATTCATTAACGGACAAAATGGGCCTAGTAACCGCCCTTAAAGGTTAAACACTGTACAAGTTCGAAACTAGCCACATATCCTTTTTTCAGGATTTGAGTAGATCTACATTGTTGTGGCGAAAGGAAATGCAGCCTGTCACTAAAATCCTCCAAACCGCAGGACTAACATGCCGATGGTCAACCCCCATGTCATTGTTGGTCACAAAGAAAGGGAAAACACCCAGTACCCGTCCGAGAGACACTGACGACTCCCCCTCCCTCACGCAGAGTGAGGAACGAGGCCCAGAAACCTGAACGCACCCAAACCAAAACAGAACACAATGTTTATATGTTTACAATGTTTATGCTCTCACAATGTTTCTAATTTCACAATGTTTATGGCCCTGAGATACCACCCGCACTCTTTGTCTCTCCTAGTTCCACACCGCATGGCGGCAGCTCCGCGCTCTGACTCCATCACTCCCCCCCCAATTCCCCCAGGGTTAAGGGACACAGCCGACCATGGAGCGGTGCACTCCTTACCTCTAGCCTAACATATAGGGGGGACACATAGCCACAGCGACCAGCCACAATAAGCGTACCCTACTGAGTAAATGGACAGCCACACTCCGAGCTACATCCCGTCCCCAAATAGACAAAATCCCATTAGCTGGGCTGGGGACCACCCTGCGCCGGCTCTACACGTTTGGGAACAAGTTAGACCCTGTCGCTATAAAGTGACACAGGTCTGCTAGACAACTGCGCTAGGGCAACACAGGTCGCACCTACCCCATTTTCCGGCCCCTTAATTTCCATCTGCAACCCAGCAGCCCTAAGACAAAGATCACCCGACACAAAAGGGGAAACCATGCGTCAACTATCACATGGGGTTACCAGGCAAGCAGTACAGCGTCCCAGGTCCCCAAGGTTACCAACGCCATGAAACGGGGCAGACGGCTTATTAGCACCAAGTCCAAACCAGACACCACCCCACCATCACGTGGCTGAGCTGCTGCCCCGCGGTTTCTAGTCTAGCATTTACCAGTACTAACGAAGGCAAATCGATATAACCCTCCAACCCATCATATAAAATAACGTGCATTATATGTTTTAGCTAATTCACGGTACTGACAGGTTCACTATACCGACTTAATTCTACGCTGTTGTGGCAAATACACAAATGTCTGTACCACTGTTATTGCACTGAAAATAAAGATTTTTTAAAAAGACCACCAAGGTGAAAAGAGCATGGAAAAATATAACTGCACTATCAAGTATAACTGCTTATCAAGAAATGCCACAAAGCGTCACTTTCTGACACATTCTAGTTGAATGAGGAAACTATAAGGAGGGAAGAGAGATAGTTCAAGTGGAAAAGAAGATCGATTGTGAGTTGCAAGATGTAGGAGTGTTGCAGAAGACGTTTGCAGAGGAAGAAACACAAATAAGACACAAGGTAAACAAAAGTAGAGCAGAAATATATTATACTCACTGACAAATAGAAATATCTTCTGTAGTCAACTGTGCTATTTAAAAGAACATTCACCAATCTCACTTTAATTTACTCGATGGGTTCTAAATGGGAATTAGAAGCCTTGGAGATTTGCATCAGTTATTTTTAAATACCATAGCAAATAGACATACGCACAGAGAATTTTCTTTTTCTGTTTTCAGTCATTCAGTCAAAGAGTAAAACATTTTTTGATTGGACCAACTTTTACCACTTTCTCTCAAACTAGTAGAAACAGACTGCACATTGCAAGAAGTAATGGCACAATCCGATCCGACAACCAACTCAACACAATGCTGTTGGCTCACTGTCTCAGTCAGTGATGTCCCTGCAAAACAGTTTTACAAGAAAATAAATAAATAAAATGTTCGTCTTTAGACAGAGGTAAAACAAAAAGTGCATATCCAACAATTCAGCAACAGACAGGCCGCCCTCTGATTGACAGACTGACACACTACGTTACCTATCTTAGTATCTTTAAAGGGATTCTATAGTGTAAGGAACAAAAAGTTGTATTCTTTACTCTAAAGTTCCCTCCTGCCCCCTCATAACACATATCTCCCCCACCTATCCCTCCCTCTCCCCTCCCCCCACGGCCAGGCATGGAAAGAGTTAAAAAAAAACCTTTGTTTACTCGATTCAAGCGCCGATCTCCCTTGGCACTGGGTTGGCCATCCGCCACCTCAGACGTCATCCGACAGGCTAATGCCCATGCCCTGAGAGCTCATTAGGCCCTCCTGCCACTCTGAATGAGTGCATCGAGCTTCAGTAAAACTCCCATAGGAAAGCAATAAAGCAATGATTTCCTACGGGGATTTTACTGAAGCTCAATGTACTCATGCAGAGTGTGAGCATGTCCAGCATCAGTTGCATGACCAAAAAGTTGCTTAACCACCAGGAAGTGTCTTATTGCCAACCACTGGAGGCAGTGTTAATTCTGCAGTGTAATTATTGCAGTTTCTCAAAAACTGCAATGGTTTTACATAGCAGGACTAAGGGGAACAGGGACACTGCACCCAGACCACTTCAAAGAGATGAATTGGTCTGGGTGCCCATAGTGTGCCATTAAAGGGACAATGCAGCTCTAAGTTTTCCTAAATTGAAACAGACCTTTGGTCCGGTATCTGACGCTACAGTCTTCGTGCTCTGCATGAGGACCTCCAGAGTCATATTTTTCCCCATAGGAAAGCATTGATTCAATGCTTTCCACTGGGGAGGTCTATTGCATGCTCAGCATTTGCCGCGCATGCGCATTAGAGCCTGTTCATCACGGGACGTCGGAGGGGGCAGAGCACAGCCAATGCCTAATGCCATTGTTTGATACTGATTATATATCATTTGCAATTTTGGGACAAATTCATTACAATGAATCAATCGCCATACGTTTGGCTTCCAGCGCAAACTTTACAATAGTTCTGATACGATTATCTTTGGGGGTTTTTTAATATTTTTTCCCACCTCTCTAAAACGTTTGAGTATTTCATTGAACATGACTTAACACCAAATATATAAGTGCATTGTATTTGTGTGTTTCTGTGGTTTTTAATCGTCTTTCCATGTGATTAGCTGGCTGGTTGGATGTCAATGAGTCTGTCAGCATGGTCCCACACACACTATTTTCCCATTCTGTGTCACAGATTTTACACATTTTACTGAAATAACCCCAGTACGTTCATTATGTTCAATCATTTCTTGTTATTGCTTTATGTTTTTATGTGGGCAGTAACCACTACATAATTTTAATGGAAAACCAGATTAAAGGAAAATTAATTTGTTGGCAGTTTGTGGCTCTTTTCAAGCAGATTAATTAAAAAATTTTTCATGATTATTACAAGAAGGCTTTCACCAAATCAAAACCACGATCAGGATTCCAAGTGTGTGGCACTTTTTTTGTTAGTAATGAAAATAATTTAGAACACATTGCTATCACAATAAAGGAGCTTAGAAGGGAAATGTTTTACCCATAATTAGATTAATTGTCTTGTTTTTTGTTTATTGTTTTTTTTATGTTGTGAAACAGAATGGCATTTTATGTAAATTAATGTTAACTGAGTACACCAAGCTCATGGTTCATAACTGCACATGCACATTCTCAATATCAATGCAAGGAAGAGCACAATTATTGGATGAGAATGTGTAGATGCATGGTTTGAGAATTTAATCAAAGCATTTCATCAAAGTACTTCCACTGAACAACTCATTCAAATAAGGACTTTAATATTGTTTACTGGAAAAAAGGAAATTAAAATTGCCAGCCAAACTAGCAACTTAAAATTATGTATAATGCCTTGTCCTTTATATTTGATATACTATGATTTAGGAAGAAGATACTCACAAAGGTTGAACTTGATGGACTTTTTTCAACCTAGACTACTAACCAGAGGCATGACTAGAAACCACAGGGCCCCAGTGCAAAAACTGCCCTGGGGTCCCTGCATTCATCTACCCGCCACCCCATATGTCCCCGCCCCCCATACATCTACCCCCCATCCCATACGTCCCCGCCTCCCACGTCCCGGCCCCTCACACATGAAGACAAACAGATACACACGGAGACACAAACACACACACATATACATACAGACACACACACAGAGACCCATACATACAGAAACACATACATACACCCACACACATGTAGACACATACACATACAGACACACACAGACGTATACATACAGACATACAAACACACAAACATACATACAGACTCACATACATACAGACACACACATACACACAGAGACACATACATACAGAGACACACATACACACAGTGACACATACATACAGACACACACACAGACATACAGACAGACACACACAGATATAATGATACAGACATTCTCTGTCACACACTCACACACACACACACACAAACTGTTAAAATAATTTAGTGACTTACCTGGGATCCAGTGGCTGCCTCATGCTGATGGGAGCCAGAGCTCCCACTCTGACTCCCTCCTCTTCTCCTGCACGGCGCTTTGTTGGCTGGGAGGAAGTGACGGCTTCCTCCCAGCTCTGACATCATCACTGGGGCCCTGTCACACTCTTAAAGTGCCGCAGCGCTGATCGGGTGGCCCCAAGAGCATGGCTCCTTCCAGTGGCGTACATACGGGGGTCGCAGGGGTCGTGGCTGCGACCGGGCCCGGCCCACCAGGGGGCACGGCCACCCTACGACCTGGTATGTATGCCAGTGTAGCCTCTTCCTCTTGGGGGCCCAGGAGCTGGCCACATCAGGGCCCCCCGGTGGCTGGCCCTGGTGTCACTGGGCTGGCTGGCTGGAGGGCGCGCAAGGGAGCACTCTCCCCTGAGCTCTTTCTGCCCAGCTCCCTCACGCGCCGCGTACTGATGCCGGAGCCGGAAGATGATGGCATCAGTGCGGTGCGCGAGGGAGCCGGACAGAGAGCGCTCAAGGGAGAGTGCTCCCTCGCGTGCCCGCCAGCCAGCCAGCCAGCCTGGTGACCGGCCACCCAGCAGCAGCACTGGACCCCAGGGAATCCCCTCAGCTCTCCCAAAGGTAAGGAGGCTTGGGGATTAAATAAATTTAAAAAAAACAATTGTTTGTGTATGTGTGTTAGAGTGTGTGTGTGTGTTAGTGTTAGAGTGTATGTGTGTGTTAGTGTTAGATTGTATATGTGTGTGTGTGTGTGTGTCTGCCAGTGAGTGTCAGTGAGTGTGTTAGTTTGTGTGTGTCTGTTATTGAGTGTGTGTCTGCTAGTGAGTGTCAGTGTGCATGTTAGTTTGTGTGTCAGTGAGTGTGTGTGTGTCAGTGAGTGTGTTGCTGTGTGTGTCTGTTACTGAGTGTGTTTGTGTGCGTCTGTTAGTGAGTCTGTTTGATGTCTGTTAGTGAGTGTGTGTTTGTCAGTGAGAGTGTATGTCTTGTAAGTGAGTGTGTATGTGTGTCTGTCTGTCAGTGAGTATGTATGTATGTCGTTGAGTTTGTCTCTGTCAGTAAATGTGTGTGTCTGTCAGCTAGCGTGCATGCGTCTGTTCGTGAGAGTGTGTGTGTGTTTAAAACCCCTTCAGCACTTACCTTTCTACAGCTCCGGACTCCCTTGGCACTGGGGATCCCACCGCCCCGTTCCGCCTCTCAGCTCTGAATGCATATGCGCGGCAAGAGACGCGCGTGCGCATTCAATCCCCCCATAGGAAAGCATTACTCAAAAGTTCAAAAAGAAGGTAATTTTTTAAAGGGTAGTAAAGGGTTTCATTATTGTGGTGTATGCAGAGGATGTAGTTTTAGAAATAAGAAGAATAGAAAAATAGAAAAGTTTTCTTCATCAGTCACAAAAAAAGAATACCCGATAAAATCGTTTATTACATGCTCAAGTAAAAATTTTATTTACATGTTGATTTGCCCGTGTGGATTTCAATATGTGGGCAAGACGTCACGTCTTTTAAAAATAAGAATAAGGGAACATATTTATAATACACAGAGAAAATTTAATAACCACAGTGTATCCAAACATTTCCTAGAGGCCCATAATGGAGACCCAAATGGATTAGATTTTATTGGGATAGATATAACTCAAGTTCACTGGAGAGGAGGTGATAGTGACCACATTTTGGTTTTAACGGAAATGAGATGGATATTTGAATTGGATACAGTAATACCACAGGGTCTAAATGTTGATTTTGAGATTAACCAGTATATATAATAACTACTTTTATTTGTTTCCCTTATGTTTTGTCTTATTAATAATTTATATTTTATATCTATGTATTATCTTGTTATTTTTAGAAAATATATATGATGTAATTTATTCTCTTATTTATTCTTTATGTATTTCTCTGATTGTGTAATTCTCCTTTTTTATATTACATAATAACAATGGGTTTTAATTTTTAATTTGCACTATAAAAGTATAAGAATATAGTAAATTATGTTTTAACATTATATTAGATATACAAATCAGTAAGGTACTGTTATTGAAATGAATTCCAATGGTGACGTAAGACGCCACGCAGTTGTGGTACGTCTGTACGTCCGAGACATAAACACGTGACCGGAACCGGAAATAAGTCATGACGCCGGAACGTAATGACGCAGAAGGCGTTCCGACGTCAGGATCGGAAGCGGAAGGAGGCGGCTACAGCGCGGGAAGGAAAGGGCGCCAAATTCAAGTATTTTAACCAGGATGCCTTGGAACTTAATATCACTTCGGATGAAGGCAAACAGCCGAAACGCGTCAAGTGATTGGACTCATATTGTGGGACTTACTTATTTTATCTTTTCTGTTTTTAATTCACTTCAAGATTTTTGAAGAATAAAAAGTGTTGTTACCCCCTGTTATTCTGCGTCCTGGAGGTACTATACATAAAGAAATCAGAAGTTCCCAGTGGAGGTCCTGTTATGTATTCAAGGCATTCAGTTTGAGCCAGCTAATCAAATGGCTCTTTCCAGGAGAGTGAGACTAACACCCATGTTTAATTTATTGTGTCAGACTATACTACCCTATGTCTTTCTTTTTTGGTCTTTTCTAGATTGATTGACTGCAGTGTGGGTAGTATTTCTTATCGTGTGTGCTCTCACAAATTTGTTATTATTTATTGGAGGAAATTAAAGTAAACCTGTCATGACATGTTTACTATAACTGCGAAAATAATCCTAAACACTGAATGTACAATTTATAAGAAAGACACTGTGAAGAAATTCCCCTCTTTTGCTTTAAACTGACAATTTGTGTTCCCTTCTTTTATGTTAGCTTTCCCTATGGCATTCGGTAGGTAAAACTACCGAACGAGACCACCCTGTTGCCCATTATGCATACTTTACCTCCCTGCTTGCTGGGCATGTTCGACAAAAGTTCTGCACGAACGATATGCACCGCCGCCATTTCGGGACTTCCACGTGTTCGCGGCCATTTTAGCTCCCGAACAGCGGTGTTTGCCGTCGAGTGTCTGGAACTGAAAATGGACACTCAAATAGGCGAACACAGCTGAATCCTCCATACCTTCGGTAAAACCCCATTAAAACTACCGAACGACCGGGCGTTCGGTAGAAAGACTCACTAACAGATGGGGAATCAAGCGAACCAAGGATCGTAGCTGAATGGCCGGCCGTTCGGGAGGTTTTTCATGCGACCTAAGACCGACTGCAGGGCCAGAATTCATGGAACTGTTTTCGGCTACTTTGCCCATGCAGTCGGTCAAAACTTCTAAGTCCCATATCTCCCGAACGGCTGAACTGAATGGACTGATTTTTTTCATATGTTGGTCCCTCAGAGTATCTGGGGATACTTTGGAGTATCCAGACTTTGGGGAAATTATTGGGGAAATTATGTTCCGTTTTAATTATGTTAAATGGTTATCTGAGGGGAGGAGATGTACAGTATGTATATTGTTATGATTATATATTGTTATGATTGGTTGTACAGTTAATTATATGGGAGGCTCCCTTGCATGGGCAGAATCCCATAAAAAGAGAATGCCTGTCAATAAATCGTTAGTTCATCTTTGTACCCTTCTTCTGACTACGTATGCTGTTTGGGAGTTCGTGTGTTTTACTGAGGGAATTATCCAGGGACACTATTGGAATTACACTGGGATTCGTCTACCATAACTACCGAATGGAGGGCTATATTCACTGGGCTCTGGCGGTTCGGGAGGAAACTACTGATTAAGGTTTAAATGTTTCTTTACAGACACATTTTATATTGCATTGCTAAGTTTCAAGCAAATGCTTCCTCCCTCTCCAGTGATCCCTACATATTTTAGTTTTTGTAGATGTTCCCCTGTTCCCTCCTAACTCCCACTGTTTTAGACAATTTGGGGAATGCTTCCCAAAACAGGGTGCATCTGCTCTAAAAGCCAACATAGTGGCATCATTGTCAGCACATCAACTTCTGAATTAAGTGACCACTGTCACTTATTTTGATATTCCTCTGTCAAAGCATATGACATGCAAGACAGGGGAATAATGACAACATGCATTGTAGTTGCTGTGAAGAAGAATAGGTTAACCATCTATAGGAGGGTTCTCCTGCTTTGACCTGTCATTCTGTTCTTGGCATAAAGGGTTATGCCATCATTATAGCCCTGTTTGCAGAGAAATTCTTGACAAGGGGAGGGACCATATTTTTTTTATTGTTTTTAAATCTATAGTTTGATAGTTATTCTCCTAGCACAATGTATAGATGAAATGTTATGGTATACTATTAAATTTTAGAATAACAGATGTGTACCATTTTAAGTACATGTTAAATATTTATTTTCTGACCCAAAAGCAGCAAGGAACACCAGATAAAAAATAAGTGTAGAACAGGAGTCCTCAAACTTTTTAAACAGGGGGCCAGTTCACTGTCCCTCAGACACTGATGGGGGATAGAGCATAGTTTGAAACACATTTGAACTAATTCCTATACATACTGAAACAGACACATAGACATATACAGACATACAGACACATACTAACATACATACAGACACACACACGCATAAGGACATACATACTGACATACATATACAAAGACAGACATACATACATACTGACATACATAGACAGACATATACATACTGACATACATACATACTGACACACATACAAACACATACATACACACACAGACAGACACACATACAAACAAACACATACATACACACACAGACAGACACACAGACACATACTGACATACATATTGAAATACATACACAGAGACAGACATACATACATACATACACATACACACACAGACATACATACTGAAATACATACACATACATACATACAGACAGACAGACAGACACATACTGACATACATACAGACACATACATACACACAGATAGACATACATACAGACACAAACACACATACATACATACATATACATACATACACACAGATAGACATACATACAGACACATACTGAGATACATACATATACATACATACATACATACATATACATACATACAGATACATACACTTACAGACATACATACATACATACATACAGACACATACATACACACAGATAAACATACATACAAACTGACATATACTGACTGACATACCTACATACAGAAACATACATACACAGAGATAGACATACATACAGACTGACATACATACATACATACATACAAAGATACAGACACATACTGACTGACATACATACAAACACAAACATACAGACACATACTGACATACATACAAATAGATACATACATACACACACGCACACACACATAATGACATACACACAAACACAGCCAAATATTCTTACTTTTTTTGCAGGAGGGTTGCTGTGGCTGATGGGAGTCTGCGTGGCTCTCCCGTCCTCGCCTGTCTTTCTTCCCTCCCGCGTGGAGGGAGGGGGGAGGAAGTGACCGGTTGTCACTTCCTCCCAGCACTACTTTGCGGCTGAATTTTTTTAAAGGGGCCCGGTCTCGCTATTGCACAGCGGCAGTGCTGACCTGGTCCCTGAAGATACAGGGCCCATCGGGTGGCCATAAATGCTTGGGCCGGGTTCAGGACCCTGGCAGGCTGGACGCGGCCCGCGGGCCCTATTTTGAGGACCCCTGGTGTAGAACATTAACAAGTACAACCAATCAAACCGCAGCATAGTCTATAAAATGCTATGCAATTATGTTTTGCAAAAGCATGTTTGTCCTTTTTCTTGTGTTGTGACCACTAAATAAAATCAACTGCTCCATAGCAAAAAAACAAACAAAAACATCATAACCTGTAATTGAACATGTTCTACGCAAAATCCTTTATCAACATGTTCCTCAAACTATATCAGAGAAAACTTAAAGGTTCACTATAGTGTCAGGAACACAAACATGTATTCCTAACCCTATAGTGCTAAACCCACCATTTATGTGGCTTGCCCCCCTGCCCCCCTTAGCTCCCCTATAAAAGTTTAAAACTCCCCTTATTTCCAGCGTCACGCGGATCCGCCGGTGTGTTCCAGCACATCCCACAGATGCTCACTCGAATTGAGATCTTAGGAATTTGGAGGCAAAGGCAACACCTTGAACTCTTTGTCATGTTCTTCAAACCATTTCTAAACAAATTTTAAAGTGCGGCAGGGTGCATTTTCCTGCTGAAATAGGCCACTGCTTTTAGGTAGCACCATTGCAATGAAGGGGTGTACATGGTCTGCAGGAATCTCTAGGTGGGTGGTATGTGTCAAAGTAAAATCCACATGAATACTAGTACCCAAGGTTTCCCAGCCGAATATTGCCCAGGGCATTAAACTCTGCTTTTGCCGGCCTACCTTCTTCCCATAGTGCATCCTGTTGCCAGGTAAATGATGCAGATATCACTGCCCATCCATCATGATGCACGATCTGACGCTGACAGACTACAGGCACTACAACTTGAAATGGTTATGGTGCTGACAGTGTTAATTTAATGATATTAACTAGTTAAACCCTCTTTTTGTCTTTTCTAATTCCTGAGTGCTACACACGCAAATCCATGTATTCATTAATTAGCAAAAATGTTTTTGTGTTTGGTATTGTTTTTTGACCTGCCTTGGCATTTACTGACCATGCCAGATTTATTGAGATACATAAACACCTAAAGGATTATATATAAAGAAAATTTCTAGTATAAAGTTGTAAAATTGGATGTGTTAGCAGGAATACTGCCTAGTGAATATTGAAGGAACTCTCTAACCTAAGCAATGTTTACCATAAAGATCTTATCTTAATTTCGTTTATCTTATCTCATCTCATCTCTTATTATAGTGTAACACTGAATACAAAACACTAAATTTAGGCAAGTTGACACAACTTGATAACAATAACGGTTATATATGAAGAAATGTGATGTACTTGAACCATTACTTCATGGACTTTGGATTTTATGCATAATCAGTTTTTGAGATCATCTGATGAATTGAGGTTCTTCATGAAACATGTAATGTGTGATACAGTGGAGTTTACACTCTACAGAAAGTAGTTGAAATGTAGAGGATTTTGCTGGTGTTTTTTTTTTTAATTCTTTGTTTTTCATGGCGCATAGTCAGAGGTGGCTCTCTAATTAGGCGGTTTAGGCGGCCGCCTAAGGCCTCGCGCTAAAAGGGGCCTCGCGGCTGCCTAAACCATGTAATTAGAGATCCGCTGTGGTAAAAAAATAAATTATTAAAATCCTTTCATGTCCGGCCGGCGCCCACATCCGCATTGCTGTGGCACCGGCCCCAACAAGATGGAACCCTCTCACATGGGTTCCGTGGTGGAGTGAGTCCCCTCCCCTCCTCCTGCCACTAACCTGCTAATCGGCCAATCCGCAATGCCGATTATCGATGACGTAACGACGCAATGACGTAACCCCTCCCCCTGCATTCCCCTGCCTGCGGTACCAAGAAGAAGAGCAGAAAAAGAAAGAATAGCTGCTGGTGAAGAAAAGAGAGCACAGGAGAAGAGAGAAAACGGAAGGAGAGCAGAGGAGAAGAGAGAAAAAGGTAAGGACAGCACATGAAAATAAAGTAAAGGGGATGGAGAGCAGATAAAAAATAAAGGGGAAGGAGGGCAGATAAAAAATAAAGAAAAGGAGAAGGATAGCAGATTAAAATAAAGGGCAAGGAGAGCAGATAAAATAAAGAAAGGGGGAAGGAGAGCAGATAAAAATAAAGGGGAAGGAGGGCGGATGAAAATAAAGAAAAGGGGAAGGAGAGCAGATAAAAATAAAAGGAGAAGGAGGGCGGATGAAAATAAAGAAAAGGGGAAGGAGAGCAGATAAAAAAAAAAAGGAAGGGAGGATGAAAATAAAGAAAAGGAAGGAGAGCAGATAAAAATAAAAGGAGAAGGAGGCCGATGAAAAAAAAGAAAAGGGGAAGGAGAGCAGGTAAAAATAAAAGGAGAAGGAGGGCGGATGAAAATAAAGAAAAGGGGAAGGACAGCAGATAAAAATAAAAGGAGAAGGAGGGCGGATGAAAATAAAGAAAAGGGGAAGGAGAGAAGATAAAAATAAAAGGAGAAGGAGGGCGGATGAAAATAAAGAAAAGGGGAAGGAGAGCAGATAAAAATAAAAGGAGAAGGAGGGCGGATGAAAATAAAGAAAAGGGGAAGGAGAGCAGATGAAAAGAAAGTAAAGGTAAGGAGAGCAGAGCAGAAGAGAGAAAAAAAGCAGGAGAGCAGTACCCCCCCCATCTTTTCACAGAATAATGGTGGTATATCATATACAATATTACATAACAATATTAAATATGAATAATATAATTATATTATTTACTATAATTATAATATATTATATAATATATAATAATTATATTAATTATTATAATCATTAATAATATATTAATTCTTAATATTAACAATAATATGATAATATGTAATATATGTTATAATTACAGTATAGTATTACTGTAGTATTATCATATTAAAAAATCAAAAAAACAAAAAGAAGCCTGTAAAAGGCAAAGGCAGCTGTCTTGAGACTGTACCGTCTCTCAGTCTCCTTTTCAAGCTGCTCAGGACTGCATGGACACCGGACATCAAATCGCGAGGTCCCTCTCATTTCATCTATTTCAGGTAAGAAACCTTTTTATCTCACTACTTCCAATGTAGTTTAATGGTTGAAACAGGAAGCCGCTGGCTGGCTCAGCCAATCACAAAACAGAGTGGGAAACATGCCCATGCACACATGCACACATATTTTTCTCACTCTGTTTTTGTGAATGGGGAACTACTTCTAGGCTGAGCTCTCAGATGATGTTCTTAGCCTATCATTGGTGCCCCAATCAGAAGGTTAAACCAAAGTATTAATTGGCGTTAAGAAAAAATTAAGAAAATCTATATATATATATTTAATTTATTTGTTTTTAGAGAACATTTTTGTTTAAACTGCTTAAGTCGTGTCTCTTTTTTCAAAAATCATTTTTTATTATTTTGCAGGAAGAAGCCTGTAAAGGGCGAAGGCAGCTGTCTTGAGACTGTGGACAAGTAAGCCGTCTCTCAATCTCCTTTTCAAGCTGCTCAGGGCTGCATGGACACTGGACACCAAATCGTGAGGTCCCTCTCATTTCATCTCTCTTAGGTAAGAAATGTTTTGTTTTTTATGACTTAGAAAATTAACCATGGCAGCCGCCCCTGACTTGATTCCTTGGCTGACATCAAAATTGAAGATCTCAGCCAATCTGATGCTTTCCTATGGGAAAGCATTGTGATTGACTGAGATCATCAGTTTAGATTATGTTAGCCAATTGGGCGGATCCAGCACTGGCGGACTTGTGCAGCTCCAGAAATAAGGTACGTTATTGCTACATTGAGGGGGTGGGGGCTAAATAGTTTAACACAATAGGGTCAGGAATACACATTTGTGTTCCTGATGCTATAGTGTTCTTTTAATACACTGTTGACAACCAGTGGCGTACACATGACCCATGGGGCCCCCGGTGCAAAAATTGATCCGTGGGCCCCCCCCCCGGCGCTTACTCAGCGCGGGTCGGGGCCGCAACACATGACGGCGGGCACCTGCTGCACACACACCTAAAGGACCTCTACAGACACCCAGATCACATCAGCTCAATTAAGTGGTCTGGGTGCCAGGTCCCTCTAGTTTTAACACTGCAGCTGAAAACATAGCTGTTTCAGAGGAACAGCTATGTTTCACTGAGGATTAATCCAGCCTCTGGTAGCTGTCTCATTGACAGCCGCTAGAGGAGATTCCGCGATTCTCACTGTGAAAATCACAGTGAGAAGACACTGAACATGCATAGGAAAGCATTGAATAATGCAATGAAAATCACAGTGAGAAGACACTGAACATCCATAGGAAAGCATTGAATAATGCTTTCCTATGGGCGGTTTAAATGCGTGTGCGTGCCTCTTTACATCAGCGTAAAAGGATAGTGAAATGCTCTCAAATTGAAAGGGTGTGTTCTCTGAGCTTCAGTTTAGTGAGACCGCTTGTTGCAGAGGTTAGGCTCCGCCCCCGGTGTTTGAGCCTGGTGGGTTGTTTTTTTAATGCACTGTGGGATTACAGGGAGTGCAGAATTATTAGGCAAATTAGTATTTTGACCACATCATCCTCTTTATGCATGTTGTCTTACTCCAAGCTGTATAGGCTCGAAAGCCTACTACCAATTAAGCATATTAGGTGATGTGCATCTCTGTAATGAAAAGGGGTGTGGTCTAATGACATCAACACCCTATATCAGGTGTGCATAAGTATTAGGCAACTTCCTTTCCTTTGGCAAAATGGGTCAAAAGAAGGACTTGACAGGCTCAGAAAAGTCAAAAATAGTGAGATATCTTGCAGAGGGATGCAGCACTCTTAAAATTGCAAAGCTTCTGAAGCGTGATCATCGAACAATCAAGCGTTTCATTCAAAATAGTCAACAGGGTCGCAAGAAGCGTGTGGAAAAACCAAGGCGCAAAATAACTGCCCATGAACTGAGAAAAGTCAAGCGTGCAGCTGCCACGATGCCACTTGCCACCAGTTTGGCCATATTTCAGAGCTGCAACATCACTGGAGTGCCCAAAAGCACAAGGTGTGCAATACTCAGAGACATGGCCAAGGTAAGAAAGGCTGAAAGACGACCACCACTGAACAAGACACACAAGCTGAAACGTCAAGACTGGGCCAAGAAATATCTCAAGACTGATTTTTCTAAGGTTTTATGGACTGATGAAATGAGAGTGAGTCTTGATGGGCCAGATGGATGGGCCCGTGGCTGGATTGGTAAAGGGCAGAGAGCTCCAGTCCGACTCAGACGCCAGCAAGGTGGAGGTGGAGTACTGGTTTGGGCTGGTATCATCAAAGATGAGCTTGTGGGCCTTTTCGGGTTGAGGATGGAGTCAAGCTCAACTCCCAGTCCTACTGCCAGTTCCTGGAAGACACCTTCTTCAAGCAGTGGTACAGGAAGAAGTCTGCATCCTTCAAGAAAAACATGATTTTCATGCAGGACAATGCTCCATCACACGCGTCCAAGTACTCCACAGCGTGGCTGGCAAGAAAGGGTATAAAAGAAGAAAATCTAATGACATGGCCTCCTTGTTCACCTGATCTGAACCCCATTGAGAACCTGTGGTCCATCATCAAATGTGAGATTTACAAGGAGGGAAAACAGTACACCTCTGTGAACAGTGTCTGGGAGGCTGTGGTTGCTGCTGCACGCAATGTTGATGGTGAACAGATCAAAACACTGACAGAATCCATGGATGGCAGGCTTTTGAGTGTCCTTGCAAAGAAAGGTGGCTATATTGGTCACTGATTTGTTTTTGTTTTGTTTTTGAATGTCAGAAATGTATATTTGTGAATGTTGAGATGTTATATTGGTTTCACTGGTAATAATAAATAATTGAAATGGGTATATATTTGTTTTTTGTTAAGTTGCCTAATAATTATGCACAGTAATAGTCACCTGCACACACAGATATCCCCCTAACATAGCTATAACTAAAAACAAACTAAAAACTACTTCCAAAAATATTCAGCTTTGATATTAATGAGTTTTTTGGGTTCATTGAGAACATGGTTGTTGTTCAATAATAAAATTAATCCTCAAAAATACAACTTGCCTAATAATTCTGCACTCCCTGTAGTTCTGGCAAGACATTATGTGTATCGGTCTAGAACCAACAACTCATCTTACCAGTCAGAGAATGCACTTATCTTGCTCTACGATTTAAGAGAGAAAAAGGAGCATTGTCAATTTTTAACTGCCAGCATCAGTTTTGAACTATTAAATGGACTTTTTACATATGGCTTAAAGATGCTGTGTAACCCTCTATTGGGACTCACATCCGTAAAATGTATTTATTTTACCTTATTTTATTTTTTCTTTGCCGTTATGCTAAGTATAACTTCAGTGTCATTAACTTAAGCTTATGTAAGTTTAATTTGTTTTATATATATATATATATATATAGATAGATAGATAGATAGATATTTCTACAAGTTGAAACTTTGTTTCTGTTTCAATTATGTCAATTTTATCCAAGTTTTGTGAGTGCTACACACGCAAATCCATGTATTCATTAATTAGCTATTTTTTTTTGTGTTTGGTATTGGTTTTTGACCTGCCTTGGCATTTACTGACCATGCCAGATTTATTGAGATACATAAACACCTAAAGGATTATATATAAAGAAAAATTCTAGTATAAAGTTGTAAAATTGGATGTGTTAGCAGGAATACTGCCTAGTGAATACTGAAGGAACTCTCTAACCTAAGCAATGTTTACCATAAAGATCTTATCTTAATGTAGTTTATCTTATCTCATCTCATCTCTTATTATAGTGTAACACTGAATACAAAACACTAAATGTAGACAAGTTGACACAACTTGGTAACAATAACGGTTATATATGAAGAAATGTGATGTACTAGAACCATTACTTCATGGACTTTGGATTTTATGCATAATCAGTTTTTGAGATCCTCTGATGAAGTGAGGTTCTTCATGAAACATGTAATGTGTGATACAGTGGAGTTTACACTCTACAGAAAGTAGTTGAAATGTAGAGGATTTTGCTGGTGGGTTGTTTTTTGAATGCACAGTGGGATTAGTTCTGGCAAGACACTATGTGTATCGGTCTAGAACCAACAACTCATCTTACCAGTCAGAGAATGCACTTATCTTGCTCTACGATTTAAGAGAGAAAAAGGAGCATTGTCAATTTTTAACTACCAGCATCAGTTTTGAACTATTGATGGACTTTTTACATATGGCTTAAAGATGCTGTGTAACCCTCTATTGGGACTCACATCCGTAAAATGTATTTACTTTACCTTATTTTATTTTTTCTTTGCCATTTTGCTAAGTATACCTCATTACCTTAAGCTTATGTAAGTTTTATTTTTTTCTACAAGTTGAAACTTTGTTTCTGTTTCAATTATGTCAATTTTATCCAAGTTTTGTGTGTGGCATCTACACAACGCAAGCACAATATGGGTGGAACTCGCCCTCCTTCCTGCTGAGCAATGATTTATGTATTGTGGGTCTTAAAGGGATACTGTAGGCACCCCGTCCACTTCATCTCAATGCAATGAGGCTGTCCCCTTAAAGGAAAACATTAGTGTTTGGAATACAAGGATGTATTCCTAAATCTCAAGCATTGCTCTGTCATCCCCCCTCAGGACCCCACCCCCGTAGCAAGTTAAGGGTTGAAAAAATCTTTATCCACTTACCCGACTCCAGCACCCATGTCCCTCAGCGCTGGGTCAGGTTTCTCCTCTGTCAACCTCATTGGATAGTAGGAACCTAAAGTGTAAGTGTGTGAGAGCTGTGCGCACATTAGGCCTTCGCCATAGGAAAGCAATGAATCAATGCTTTCCTATGGGGCTTTAGAAGACATTGGACATCCTCAGGCATGGGTGTCCGCAGGAATATTTTCAGGGGGAGCATAATTGTAATGACATCCATGCTCGGCCCCATTTTGACAGTGTCATTAAGGGGAGGCGCATAGTCATTATCACATGAAGCGCAAGCAAAGACTTAAGAAACCTGATACAAAATCTTATTAGAAGAATCAAATTGACATTGTCTGATTTAAGTATTGCAATGTCTTATCTGTTTTAATATTAACACTACTCAATGCACCCCATTAGTACACCCATGATCAAGGCACTATCACTGAATTAAAAGGTGGTATGCACAGCACCAGATTGCACCCACAGCACTTTTCATTTCACAGCACCAGATTGCACCCACAGTACCAGATTTCACTTGCCACAGTCCCAGACTGCACACAAAGCTATTGCCACATTAGAAAGTAGCATACACAGCGGTTACTACAGAACTATGAGACACTCACAGCACCAAAAAGTACCAACAGTACCAGATTGCACCCACAACACTTCCCGTACCTTATAAAGGCCAGTACTACTACTACTAATAATAATAATAATAATAAATATCCCCTACACACACACCTTCAATTTTTTTCATATCCCCCGACCCAACTTGTGCCCCCTTCTCTTATATCCCCTTCATACAAACCTGCAACGTTTTTTGTATCCACCGTCCCAACTTGTGCCCCTTCTCTCATATCCCCTCCACACACACTTTAACCTTTCTTCATATTCTCTTAATGTTTCCATGCTCCATACTCTCCATGTGTCCATTTTCTAATAACTCCCTACAACCACCTTTATATTTCTCCATATTCCCCCCTCTATCACCCCTCATTCTGTCCCTTTCTTCATATGGTGGTCTTTCACAGCAGATGATTTTCTAGGTACTCGGAGAAGAAGAAATAGTTCTCAAGAACATCCTAGGTAGGTTTCATACCACTAACGCTGTCACCATAGAGCAGTGAGTCTGCTCCACTTGTGAGTAATGTTCTGCTTATTTTAATATACTTGTATTATATTACTGAGAGCACTATTTGTGACTATTTCTTCTTCTCCGAGACCCTAGAAAATCAACAGCTGTGAAAGATCACCATCATCATATCCCATAAGTGGGAATTATACCCCTATATGCGATATATACTATAGCTGGTCATAGCTCTTTTATATGTGAGTGCAATATTTTTACTTCTTATGTGTTGTCCGTCAATACCAGACATATTGCACTATTAGGCGGCTCTTTCTTTTATCTTTCCACATACAGAGACTGAGGAGACCCAAACCTTCCACATCCCCTAAGTACAAAGAACCCAGAAGCCACAGCTGCATATATTTATTTATTTTTAAGAGACATTTTATATATATATTGCAATATCAGCCCTTCTCTGTTTCCCTTTTTCTGTATGTTATTTTGAAGGGTTGACAGGGATCACCTTCTTAGGGTTGCTGCCTTATCTTACTCTTGTTATTTAGCGCTGACCAATTGTGTTTTTTAATTTTGTACTTTGCCATATCCGTCTGTATGAAAGACCAACCAAGTTTCATTTTTATGCTGAATTTCTTGTTTTTCAACTTCAAGGTCTATGTAATATTGTCAAAACCTTTTTTGTGGATTAATCTCTGCTGTGCAGCATGTTAATGTTTAAGCCCTGATTTTGTTGGAGGTACCAATAAATATAAGCTTAATTATTTATGATAATTAAATTTTTTATTCCTGTGAGGGGTTGAGTAGAGTATAGGTCCCAGTGCACTGTGTTGCCCAGGGCCTATAATGCTGTTAAGATGGTCCTGTCAAACATTGCTTGCCTTGCAGGGTTAAGACAGTCTCTAGCTGCTTTCCTATGGGAGTTTCTAATGGACGCACGGCACTTGCCATGCATGCTGCTTTGGATCCTCCATCTGAGTGACGTCTCTAGAGACGAGACAGAGCCAGTGACAAGGGACCTCAGCGCTGGAATTAAGATAATTCTTAAAAGGATTTTTAACCCTTTCAACATGGAGGGCAGGAGGGCACAGAGGCAGAGAGACACTGGAGCATTAGGAATAAAGTTTTGTATTTTTAACACTAAAGTGTTCCTTTAACATAGCCACTAACATGCTGTAGAACAAATCAGATCTGTGCAAACTTCTAGTACCTTCTAGATATGCCCGACAAAGTCACACAGATTAAAATGACAGGGCTGACACAGATTTGCAACAGATGGTAAGTAAATGGGGTCTCCTGGTACATTCTGGATGAAATTATGTAAATCTATTTTTCTTTGTAAATACAGAATGTAAAACTCTTGTACTTTTCATGTTGCCTTTACTTATAAAAAAATAAAAAAATAAAATTTTTAAAAAGTATCTAATTCACTGACTGGCTCCCAAAGTTGCAGTGCATGCCTTTTATCTGAGATTGTCGAAGTGGTGAAATCGTGTAAAATAAAAGGACTATTTTGATATGGTCGTCAAAATAAGCAAAAACTGTTGTTGTGTTTTTTTTACATTAGCTCTTTAAGTACGGAATGAAAGTGAATAGATTTACAGTAAATGATTGCTATCTTACATTAATACCCAATAATCCAATACGAGATAAAGCATTGATTCTATATATACACTGACATGCATTCAGAAACCACCAACATATTACAAAGTTCAGTGCAAGCACAGGTATTCGTGCCGAGATTACACTGAATTGAACAATGTCAACTGCAAATTTAGTAGCAAGTGAGCGCCCTCAGGTGAGCAAACTCAATGACATTTTTAAAATCAAATTACATGACAGATCTTAGGTTTTCATGCTGCTCTTTGTCATGAGAACAAGGCACCATAATGAAACACTAGCTCATTGGTTGAAAGCATTAGTTGATTGCTCTTGACTCATGAGCTAAGCCCTGCTCCAACGGGCTAAGCAGGGAGAGAATTTTGGTTCTCCAATAGCTGTATTATAGGGAATGGTGCTTGACTGACCCCACATAAGAAGTCAAGCCATGAGCATACCTAGAGGATTTGGTACCTGGCCCCGGGATGGACCCTGTATTTGGCACCCACATACTCACACGCACACACATTTTAAAATGTACAAAACATTTGCAATTTTTTTTAAGTGTTTTCAAGAATATTTATTGCACAAATCTATAAACTCTATGTTAGAAAGAGTCCCCTCAGGGATCCATTAGACACTACAATGGAGTCTACTTCTATCTACTGGGCCCTGGAGAGGATTCACTCTAAAACTCTGGCCCCATTTATTATATAGTAACATTAGGTCTCTGATACCCAGCCCACGTTTGCTCTTCTCACCTTAATAACTGTTGATGGCTGGATGCTGTGGCTGGTTGGCAGGGACTCTGGTTGCATCTGGCAGCTGTGGCTGGCAGACTGGTGTGGATGGCTGACAGGACTCTTACTTCCCCCAGCCCCTTTGTTTGTCTAACCCCTTTGTGTATCTTTTTTCTCTTCCCCCCTGTGTCTCTTCTCCCCTCAGCCATTATGTGTCTGTTTGCCCTTCCCAGTCCTTCAGTGTGCCTATTTATCCCCCAGCCCTTCAGTGTGTCTCTTTTCCCCCCTCAGTCGCTCTGTATGTCTCTTTTTGCCCCTGAGAACGTCTTTGTGTGTCTGTTTGTCCCCCAGCCCCTCTGTGTGTCGCTTTTTGCCCCTCAGTGTGTCTCTTAGTGCCCCTCAATGTGTCTCATCTCCTTATGCATCTCTATGGGGAATGTTCAGCGTCTCCACATGCTGTATGTGCAGCACTGGCACAGGAAGCACCTCTAGTAGGCGTCTAAGTGACTGACATTACATAGAAACATGGAATGAGACAGCAGATAAGAACCATTCGGCCCATCTAGTCTGCCCAATACTATACTAGAGGTGTTTCTAGACAGTAATGTAAACACTGCCTTTTCTCAGAAAAGGCACTGTTTACATTGAAAAGCCTGAAGGAACAGACAGTAGACACAATCATTTTTTTAGATTAAGCTTTAGTTGATCTATTGACTATAGAGTCCTTTTAATTGAAAAGTACCCATCTTCTATTCACACAAAATTTGTTTCTTACATCTGAATATGTACTGATAAATATAGGGAATGGGGGGTTAGGTAAAATGTGTGCAGTGTACATGTTGTAAAATTATCCTAAAAATAATGACACAAGGTACATGTGGTATCGTATTTGCTGAACACTGTGTAATACACTTCATCCACTTCTGTGGTTAGACCCAGTTTATTTTTTATGAATCACATCTATTTCTCAACCACAGTCACCACAAAATGATGAAATCGGTACTGGTACCAGTCATTTCTGATACTGACAATGTTACATTTTTTTATATTTTTATTTTGACATCAAAAACATGTCCAGGAAATGACCTGTCCATTTATACACTGTAAAAGCTAAAATAGTTATATGTTTCTTGCAAAATAAAGAAGGGGCAATAAAAATTGCACATTCATCAGCATTCCAGGTCATAGCAGCAATTTGAAATGTCAGCATACTCTTACTTGAAAAAAAAAGACTCATATTCAGTTAGATTTTCAAAGTGATTGCGGGTGAATGGGAAAGGTGTTGTAAAAGACAGAACACACAGTGACTGATTTTACTGTACCAACATTACTACATAGATTGCAGGATCTGATTGGGGGATCTTAACTCTAAGTTAGGGGTTTCACAACTGGTATTCAGAGGTTTCTGGGGTTGCAAGAGTGTCCCAACAAACCCAGAGGTATAATCAAAAGGACACTCCAAGGGCCAAATACAAAAAAAAAATGAAAAACATGCATGCTTGCAAATTCTTATGATCACTTGTCTGCAGCTTTTCAAGTCTTCCCTTTCTTTTCCTGCTAGGACTGGCATTGCCACTAGGTAAACAAGGCAGTCGCTTAGGAGGCACCAGCCTGGGGGACACAGGGTCCAGGTGAGTAATAAATTGTATATATTTCCTCAAGTAAAGTGGATCCTTCATAAGTTGCCATACTGAGTTCTGGAGAAGAGAAGGCAGGGCCGGACTGGGGATACAAAGGAGCCCTGGCAAAAAAATCTATGCCAGCCCAATAAGTCATTGTGCTATGTAGTATATTGGTATATATATAGAAGGCGTATGCCTGTAGTTGTGGGAGGGATTTAAGGCCTATATAAACCCAGCAAACCCCTGGCTTACCTGTCTTTGTCGATTCCAGAAATTCCCCTCCCACCACACCCTCTTTTCATATGAATATATCCGGATGGGCCCTCTTTTTACAGGCCTAACCTCTTGTCGGTTTCGGCACACCTCAAGCGACTCTTATTTATCAAAAATTACACTTTCTTTAAGTGTTCGCCCCATTCCATAATCCCGTACACAAATATATATTATTGACTACATCTCCCATGATGCGTTACCAACATTATGGCTGTAAGTGGATTGTGGGAGATGTAGTTCACAACATCTGGAGTGCCAAAGATTGCCAACCCCTGCAGATTAGGCAAACTAATGGGATCTTAATTAAGATTTGTAAATGGAAAAATGGTGTAATCTGGAATAAAGACCAACTATTGGCTACCTTGATTTAACATCCCCATTACTTGTGGCAGCTGATGTCAGCTCACAACAAATCACTGTTAGGCTGATAAGTATTTATTTTTTGCATTCATAAGAATATACAGTAACAGGTAAATATGTGTGTATATTTAAAAATATACTTATTATGCCCATGTTCAGCAGTGTCTGAGAATGGTTTAAAGCAGTCATCACTTGTGATGCACCTGACAAAATGTGTTTCATGTATATAGCACATGCTTAAATATTTTATTGTATGTGGAACATGTATATTGGCGTTTCAACACTTTTGTCATGTTATCTGATCTCTCTTGGTGAGAAGATGTTAAGCTGTTCTCAGATCAAAAGATAAGAATGATTGGATTGGATTGTGTTTACAAAGCAAATATGATTAAGTTATTACTGTAAAACAAGCACTAGGATAAAAGGAGCACCATACTGTTATACAGAACACACAAGGAAATATAATGCTGAAAAATAAAGAACAACATTCCAATAAGCTACGAGTTTTGGTGGTGGACCTTGCCCAATAATTGGATTTTTATAACATTTATTTTGTGCTAGCACAAAAAGATTCATAGAAAAACACAATAATGTAATATACAAGCCTTAAAAAAGAGGTTATTCATTAAAGGAAATTCCATTGATCTAAAAATAACATTTATTTATAACACTGTTGTGCTGTGAAGCAGGGATTTTTGACTACACAGGCGAAGATGCATTTTGCTGTCCCCCACCAAAAAAAATGCGTCTTCAGCTCTGTGTCTCACAAGCCCCCCTTTTGAATTTCTTACCCCTTTACCCCGTTGTGCCTTACACCCCCCTTTAGTGTGTTTCTTACAACCCCTCTTATGTATTTCTTACTTTCCCACCAGCCCCTTTGTGTCTCTTTCTTCCTCCCAGACCGTATCTCTCTTTCTCGCCCCCTTCACCCCTCCTCCCCCCACGACCAGACAATATCTATCTCTCTTTCTTCCATATATACATAGATACAGGCAAAAATACATATATGGACATTACTTCCTCCCATGCCGATAACAAGGGGGCCGACGGCAGCTCTGCCTCTGCTAGGCGCCAGCCGCGCTGTGAGATACAAAGTGAGCAGAGATATGACGTGTTCATATCCCTGCCCCTTCACACAGTCTGCGGCATGCCATGAGTGGAAGGCAAAATGGACGGAGTTGCTGGTGCTCGCCCATGCTATGAGAAGTAACTGGCAGGAGAGGAGCGCTGTGCGCTTCCCTCCTGCCGGCCACCGGACATTTGCGCTCCCGGGCCTGTGCTACCTAAAGCGGACTCCTGTGCCGACTTATGGACGCACTGGCCTCTCCTGGGCCCCCTTCCCCAAAATATGCAAAAAAAAGTTACCTTACCTGAAATCCTGCTGTAGGGTGGTTTCTCGCTGCAGCTCCACTCCACCAGCTGGTTACTGATGGGTTCATAGCCAATCCAATGCTTTCAATAGAGAAGAATTGAGAGGCAGAGCGCATGCACTGCAATCACCATGCTGGGTCCGCAAAACTTCTCTTAAATAAATACTTCTATATGAGAAATGGAGGCTTATACTTTGTGCTCAGCACAACGCAACCAGGACGAGCACCCTTACAGGTGTCTAATTGAAAGCCAGGAGTGTCCATCTTTAGTTCGTAAAAGTGTTGTTTTCTCCCGAAATTCCTGTTAAAGGAACACTATAGTCACCTAAATTACTTTAGCTAAATAAAGCAGTTTTAGTGTATAGATCATTTCCCTGCAATTTCACTGCTCAATTCACTGTCATTTAGGAGTTAAATCACTTTGTTTCTGTTTATGCAGCCCTAGCCACACCTCCCCTGGCTATGATTGACAGAGCCTGCATGAAAAAAAAACTGGTTTCACTTTCAAACAGATGTAATTTACCTTAAATAATTGTATCTCAATCTCTAAATTGAACTTTAATCACATACAGGAGGCTCTTGCAGGGTCTAGCAAGCTATTAACATAGCAGGGGATAAGAAAATCTTAATTAAACAGAACTTGCAATAAAGAAAGCCTAAATAGGGCTCTCTTTACAGGAAGTGTTTATGGAAGGCTGTGCAAGTCACATGCAGGGAGGTGTGACTAGGGTTCATAAACAAAGGGATTTAACTTCTAAATGGTAGAGGATTGAGCAGTGAGGCTGCAGGGGCATGTTCTATACACCAAAACTGCTTCATTAAGCTAAAGTTGTTCAGGTTACTATAGTGTCCCTTTAACTCCTAAAGTACCTCATCTTGCTTTGGAATGTTCTTTTAAAATAAATGGAATGCTCCAACTTGTTCTACTTTAAGAACTTTACTCCATAATTGAGCTTTTCAAATGCTGCACAGTGGGAGTTCAATAGTATAAAATGCAATGGTGAAAACTCTACTGAGGGTATCCCAGTTTATATGGCATGTCTCTTGTGTGTGATCAATAATGACAATAACCATGTATCTGTAATAAAGATTAGTTTAGCATTCTTTCACATCCATATTATTATGATGTATATTAAATCAGTGTTGTACCTATATTCACACAATAATGACATCTAAAGTCTTAGTGTGGGCTCTCAAAAACAGACCACTAATTAAAGATATCTTCAGTGCATTTTATTGATCATCAATGCCAGTGTCAAAAGCTACTGAAATTATTACACCATATTCTACAAAGAATAAATATTGTTGTACACTAACTAAACACAGAAGGTTTAAGCAGCAGTCCTGTTAACAGGGTAATGGATGCAGCATTAAACACAGAAATATTCATGCACATGTCACAGTGGCCTACAGTACCCTAAAAAAAGTTGACACACTGTGTTCTTAAAACTTTCAGTCTGCTGGCTAGCTCTGGTTTGTTTTTAGACTAAAATTAATTATCCGTTTCAGCTAGAATAATCCAATAATAATAACAACGTAGGAAGAATAAGCAACAACTAGAACCACAGAAATGCTATTTTACTAAAACAGGATAATTTTATATCCAACACACAAACAATGAACATATAAATAGAAAATATATATTTTACGACATTACCAAAATTATACAACATAACAAAAGATGATAGAAATAAAAGAAGAGTCAGAAAAATAAAGAAAAACTGAAAAAAAATATCTATATAAACATAAAGAGGGTTATTAATCAGAATTTTTGCAAACTAATTCCATACAACAAAACTGAGGCAAAACTCCAAGAGGTGGCTATAGCTGATTAAGAGATTTTTTTCCAGACCACCTGTTTTTCCTCAGTTTTGCCATTCAGAATTAATTCATGAAAATTTGGAGCTTAGTGAATAAATAGGGATGAAGTTAAAGGTAAAAGCTCCTGTCTTAAACGGACACTGTAGGGAGGGCTTCCATTAGGGGGTGACAACTATATTGGTTGTCATGGGCAAAGCAGTCCTATGTGCACATATATATAGCAATTATCGCTATATATATATATATATATATATGCTGTGGCGCCAGCTGAACTAACGCCGGTGCAGGGCCCATTGGGGGTCATAAGGGGCCTGGTCAGCGCGGTGGATCTCTAATATCGTGGCGTGGCCCCTTTAAATTTCCTGGCAGTGCTGGGAGGAAATGAGCACTTGGTCATTTCCTATCAGCTTACACCGGCGCAGGAGGGAGGAAATACAGGGGAGGAAGAGCCAGACCCACATCAGCCCCAGTCAGCAGAGACCACCATTCTGTAGCCAAAAGGTAAGAAACAGGAGGGTGGCTAAAATTTTGTAGTGTGTCTGTGCATGTATCTATGTGTACCTGAGCGTATGTGTGACTATCTGTGTGTATGTGTATCTGTGTGTGTGCCTGTGTATCTGTAAGTGTGTGTATCTGTGTGTCTGTCTGTATCTCTGTGTCAGTGTGCACCTGAGTGTATGTGTGTATCTGTCAGTGTGTGCATCTGTCTGTATCTGTGCATTAGTGTATGTGTGTGTATCTGTATGTGTATTTGTGTGTGTATCTGTGTATTTGTCAGTGTGTGTATCTGTGTGTCAGTGTGCCTTGAGTGTATGTGTGTATCTGTGTGTCAATTATTACACCCTGAGTGTATGTGTGTATCTGTCAGTGTGTGCATCTGTCTGTATCTGTGCATTAGTGTATGTGTGTGTATCTGTATGTGTATTTGTGTGTGTGTCTGTGTATCTGTCAGTGTGTGTATCTGTGTGTCAATGTGTATGTGTGTGTACCTGTCAGCGTGTGTAACGGTGTGTCTGTGTATCTGCATGTAAGTCAGTGTGTGTGTCTGTGTATCTGTATGTGTGCATGTTTGTGTGTGTGTGGCAGTGTATCTGTCAGTGTGTGTATTTGTGTGTCTGTCTTTATCTGTGTGTCAGTGTGCACAGAGATGTATGTGTGTATTGGTCAGTGAATGCATCTGTATGCAGTGGCGGCTCTAGACTTTGTGAGGCCTTAGGCGAAACTCAAACATGAGGCCCCCACTAACACCTAAAGTTAAAAATAGGGGTTGCATTGTGTGTATAAGGTGCTGTTGTATTTAAGGACAAGCTTGCAGCGCTGGATACAGAGAGCTAGTCGTTCAGAGGCTTGCAGTGTTGCGGCTCCCTGTGCCGCCGCATTATGATCTCTCTGACTGTAGTTATGGCATAATATGCAAACTAACTTAATTTGCAATAAACAAATTGAATTAGCAATTATGTCAATTGTTTAGACATGACTGAGGGGTATGGTTACATAGCCTTGCAGTCGTATATACATAAGTGGTGGTGTATGTATATATGACTGTATCTGACATTGTCTACCTATGTGTGACAGGGTTTGGGGTGAGTGTTGCACAGTTGGAGTACAGGATTGTAAGGGTTTATGTAATAGGGTGAGTGTGGCAGGGTGAAGGGGGTGAGTGGGACAGACTGATAGAGGATGAGTGACAGGGTCGGGGGGTGAGTGTAAAAGTGCAAGAGAAGGTGAGTCTGACAGGGTTGATGGGGGGTTAATGCAATAGGGTAGGTGTGGCAAAGCAAGGAGTTTGGTATGGTTGCAGTGGGTGAGAGTGACAGGGTTAGGAGGGGTTATGTAAATTTGGCTGGATTTAGGGGACGACTGTGTGTGGGGTCTGAAAGTGTTTGGGAATGGTGATGGTGTATGAGAAGGGGGTGTCAGTGTGTGTGGTAATGATAGGGTATGGGTAGGGAATGACAAGGTGTGCGGTGGAAGGCTGTGACAGCGTGTGTGTGTGTGGGAAGGCTGTGATTGGATGGGTGTGGGGTGACAGGGTAGGGGAGCTGTGAGAGGGTGGGGGGCAGTAGGGAGCTTTGACAGTGTAGGAGGTGGTGGGGGACTGTGACAGGGTAGGAGGTGGTGGGAGACTATGACAGCACAAGGGGTAGTGGGGGGGCTGGAGCAGGGGGTGGTGGGGCAGGTGGTGGTAGGGGGGCTGTGACAGGGTAGTGGGGTGGTAGGAGGGCAGTAGGAGGGCAGAGGGTGGCTGGGGCAGAGGGTGGTAGGGTTCCCCGGGGCAGGGGTTATGACAGGGCAAGGGTGGCAGGAGTGTGGGCAGTGACAGGGCATGTGGGTATTGGTAGGTGGTAATGTGACAGGGGCAGGGACAGGGCAGGAGGGTGGTAGGAGGACAGTGACAGGGTAGTGGGGTGGTAGGAGGGCAGAGAGTGGCTGGGGAAGAGGGTAGTAGGAGGACAGTGACAGGGTAGTGGGGTGGTAGGAGGGCAGAGAGTGGCTGGGGCAGAGGGTGGTAGGATGGCTGGGGCAGGGGGTGGTAGGAGGGCAGTGACAGGGTATGGGTAGTAGGGAACAGATGGTGGTAGGGTGGCTGTGACAGGACAGGGGATAGTAGGGGGCATAGGATGGTAGGAGGGCAGGAGGGTGGCTGGGGAAGAGGGTGGCTGGGGCAGGGGGTGGTAAGAGGGCAGAGGGTGGCTGGGCCAGGGGGTGGTAGGAGGACAGTGACAGGATAGTAGGAGGGCAGAGGGTGGCTGGGGCAGTGGTGGTAGGGTGGCTGGGGCAGAGGGTGGCTGTGGCAGTGGTGGTAGGGGTGGCTGGGGCAGAGGGTGGCTGGGGCAGTGGTGGTGGGGTGGTTGGGGCAGAGGCTGGCTTTTCTGGGGCAGTGGTGGTGGCTGGGTCAGAGGGTGGCTGGGATAGTGGTGGTAGGGGTGGCTGGGGCAGTGGGTGCCAGCATTGGTGGTAGGGTGGCCGGGGCAGTGGTGGTGGAGTGGCTGGGGCAGTGGCATGGTGGTTTCTGGGCAGAGGGGTGGCTGGGGCAGAGGGTGGGGTGGCTGGGGCAGAGGGCGGCTGGGGTTAAAGTGGTGGTAGGGTGGCTGGGGCAGAGGGTGGCTGGGGCAGTGGTGGTAGGGGTGGCTGGGCAGGGCAGGATGGTAGGGCAGGATTTGGTAGGAGGGCAGGAGGGTGGCTGGGGCAGAGGGTGCTGGGGTGGCTGGGGCAGTGGTGGTAGGGTGGCTGGGGCAGAGGGTGGCTGGGGCAGTGGTGGTAGGGTGGCTGGGGCAGTTTAATCTCGCGATCTCAGCCAGTCAGAGCGGTGCCGTGGTAACCCGCGGCAACGCTCTGATTGGGTGAGATCGAGAGACCCCCTCAGTCTGCAGCTCTGCACTCGGCGGAGCTGTAGACAGGCTGGCTCTCTCCCGGGCAGGCATAGGAGGGGCCTCGCACCCGGCGGCATAAAGGGCAAGCCACCGGGCCCCCTCCTGTGTCGGCTCCTCAGTCTCTTCTTCTAATTACAGAATCTTATCGACAGAAAACAGTAAAACAGTTATACCTCCCAAGCAGCATGTATCTGGTGGAGGTGGTGCTGGAGGGAAACTCACAGGATGCAGCTATCAGAAAACACATACCCTATGCTAATCTCTCGCTTTCAACTTTCAAGTAAATCCATACCCCCTAACAGCTGTGTCTGGTGAAATAGGATTTCAGTGGGCAGGGTAAAAGGGTGGGCTACTGATGTGCATCATGTAACCAGAATCACCCAAAGGGACAAATATGCCCAAAGAGAGGTCATGACTGCACAAAGAATTAGATGGTCAGCCTGGCGTGAATGCACGTCAGGGTGCCTACCAATCATGCAGGATGACTAACCAAACGCATACTGTGCAGATAGCACACTGAGCATGGCAAAAATGTGTCTAAAGATGCGCTAGCTCTACATTTTCTAAGGACTGTCCCCTAGACCTTGTTGGACCACTAGTCTCCTAACCTTCTTACTAGCAGGCAGAAGCTTCTTTTATACAGAAACTTCTTTTATACAGTCTGGGGCAGAGAAAAGGTGGATGTAGTGAGTCTAGAAGAAATGGAACATGCCACAGTGTTAGAGAGACTGAAGCAGCAAAAGCATTTGCATAGTGCGCAAAGTCAACTTTACCTTAACTAATTTCATTGTCAGCCAGTCCACACCAGTTTTCTTCCCGTACATCCCTCGTAAGTTTCCATACTTAAGCAAGAGCACGTGAAGAGTAAAAAAAAAAAAAAAAAAAAATATATATATATATATATATATATATTTATTTAAATCAATGGGGCTAATCCATAAGCATGGGCCTGGAGCTGCAGCTCCATCAGCCCTTATGTTAATCTGGCCCTGTATGTGTGTGTGCGTGTATCAGTGTGGCAGTGTAGAAACTACATACAAATGCACGTCTGCATTCAAACATCAACATTCACATACACATATACTTCTTACAAAAACATGCTTGCATTCAAACACACATTCACTACTCAGTGCTAAATATAACCCTGCTAGGATATTGAAATTGTGGTTTCCCAGCTGTAAAAGCATTCTGGGACTTGTACGACAGATGGGGATCTACATTTTGTCCACACACTGCAGCCACTACACAAACACACTGCATTCACTACTCTCACACACACTACACTGCATTCTTGTGGGTGAATTCAGAGGTGAGCCCCGTAAGCGGACTCGGGAGTGGGCCTTGGGAGCTCAGACCTTGAGCTTTGTGAGGTGCCCCAAAATTTCTGATAGCAGACCTGACTGTAGGTACTGTCTGCTTCATCTCATTAAGCTTATTGTAGTGTCTGGAGTCCCCTGGTACTGTCATTTAATTGTAATGTTTTATGTTGCAATGCTAAATAAGAGTCCCCAGCAGCTCATCCCCTCTGTGCTGTTTTGGCTAATAAGGAAGTATTTGAGTGTCTGCTGACAGCTTTTAGCCTATCAGAGCTCCAACAGACAGTATGAATAGGTATTTAATACAGATTAAGTTACAGGACACACATAAAAATACATGTTTAAATGTTATAAGGCTACTTAAAATCGCCTGTCTCAGCAAACAAATAGTGCAATTCAGTTCCACTACATCACAATACCGCAATATCGGTAAGTTTTACACAAATTCAAAACATGGGAGACAAATTAATTAATTTAATTAACCAATTGTAAGAACACGTGTGAGTGAATATAATTCATTATTTACAATTACAATCAAAAACAGAGTCAAAACTAAACAAAAGTTTAAAGTGGTAGTGCTTGGATGAATATACTCACAATGCAAATTATATATCTTCTCAAGAAAAGTTATAATAAAAGTGATATTACTACCAAAACGCCTCAAATATATACATGTGGTCACCTCCGATGGGGCCTCTGAAGCTGGGAGGCTGGGCGGGTTGCTAAACCTTAAAGAGAATCTGGTCTGGATTCCAAACTTACATAGTGAAGACAAAAAGGAATTAAAGGACAGACACGGAACATGTATTTTGCAGGAATGGTGCTGCCTTAGTGACTTAAATTCATACATAATACAGATTAATGTGCAGCGCACACATAGAAATACATGTTTGTTACTCTGGTCATCCTAATTACACATTTTAAAACGTTGTTGGGAACTAAATTGACACTTTGCTGAAAATTTATAACAATAATTCATCCATTAGGATGATTCTTTCCCAGCTTGTTTGTCAGCTTGTTTTTAACCCGAACTTTGTCCGTAAGAAAAAATAGTCCCTACTATGTCTTGTAGAATATTTTAAATGCTGGATAATTCAGATACTCAGTTTTCCTCAGAATGTACAAAACTAGCTTTAAAGCGATCCAAATTAGCAACAATGTGACTGTCATTCAAGTCAATCCAAGTCATCCAAAACAGCCTTAAACAACTCAGAAACTCTCAACCAATTCCTACACTGTTAAAAAAAAATAATAATAATAATAATGGCAAAGAGTTAAGTAAAGAAGTAATAAAATACATAGATATGAGCCAAGCACACGAAAAAAAAAAAAATTTAATGGATGTCGTAGACAAACCATAGAAAACATATTGGGACACAATGAACATTTGTGGGTAGGAAGTGGCAATAAATCAGTGGAACAAGAAGTTCACAGAAGGCACCTTACAGAAAGGATGGGAAAAATATTGTCAAGAAAAAACTATTTGTATATATCTTTAAAGCCAGAGGTGTGAGTCATATCACATGGTTGTGTTACCTGCTACTTTAAGTTATAATATGCTATTTCCACACACTAGAAACTGCAAAAGTACAGACTATTTTATTCTGAAGATTGGTTTCGCAATGATAATATTTTTCTTTATATATCCCAGAAACTAAAATGTTGTGCAACCGCAGTCGTTTTGAGGCATTTTTATCCTCAAAGGACCTGAAATGTAATTTTCCCTGATTTATATGTTTTAGTAAATATATTATTTGCAGCTGAACAATGCTAATTATTTTGCTCATATTCATCACTTAAATGCCAGAGATGTTATTCTAATTACAGAGGTTTGGCTACTGAAATGATATTGTGCTGTATGGGATAGTCATCTAATTACTACGTTTACATGCTGAAATAAACATTAGAATTAGGAAGTGTAAGTATATAAGCAAATGTCTTTGAATGTCCTGACTAGTCTTCACCTTCTTATATTAGGAGTTAATTTATGTAGAATAAAGGGATACTCTAAGCACCAAAGCAAATTTAGCTTATTAAGCAATTTTATTGTATACATCATGCCTCTGCAGTTGCTCAGTTATCATTTTTGTTTCTTTTTATGCTTCCCTGGCTACATCTCCCCTCACTGTTACTGACACAACCTGAATGAAAAGATTGCTTAATTTTTAACAAGGTCTGACAGCACAGTATTTTTACTTTAGAAGTTTTTATCTCCTGATCTGTTAATTGAACATTATTCCCCTAATAGGCTGAGGGGGGGGGGGGGCACACAGAGGGCTGAGGAGGGGTGAAGGAGGGCACACAGAGGGCTGAGGAGGGACAAAGAGACACACAGAGGCCTGGTGTAGCAAAGAGACACGAAGCGGTTGGGGGAGAGAAAAATACACAAAGGGTATGGGGAAGATACACACATAGGGGTTGAAAAAGAGGAAGGAGAAAAAGAGACACACAGAGGACTTGGGGAACAAAGAGACACACAGAGGGACTTGGGGGGGAAACAAGACACATAGAGGGGCATAGGGAAGAAAAGAGGCACACAAAGTTGGAAAAGTTAGCAATTTTTTGTTTTTGCGGGGGAAAAGTCATTTTGGGGATGTGCAAGTAGCTGGTCTTGCCTAGGTAGCAAAATAGTCTTGCGCGGGCCCTGAATAAAAGAACTTTAAACATTAGGCTCTTTTTACAGGAAGTGTGTAGGGAGCTTGTGTATGTCACAAAATCATGTAATTCCTGAATGGAAAAGAATTGAGCAGTTAGACTACAGGTGCATGAACTGTACAACAAAACCATCCATTAAGCTACAGTTGTTTTGGTTGTTATAGTGTACCTTTAATTAGGAAGAGAAATGTATTCTGACAAGTAGGATTATATATTTTTTCATTTTCTGCTTAGTTAGTTTCAGGTCCACATTTAAAACAAATTAGAACGGGGAAAGAACAGCTTTTAAAGATAAGTGTCTTGTTCCAACAACTAGAATTTGGCCACAAGCACTTTCAAATAAATCACGTTGATGAGCTTAATAAGTTCATCATAACACATATTAACATTAATTTAAGAACTATTTCTACAAGTTTATTTTCTACACCAATTGACCTTTGGAGAGCACGATCCCAGCTATGTTAATATAGTTTTTAAACTGGCAATCCATTAGTTATCCAAACATAAACCATACATGTTTATTCACTCTGTGTCTTTGAAGTTTTAGAGAATAAAGGAAACTCCCTAGATTTTAGGAACTTAGCCATCCATTTTTCTTGCCAGGTAAATGAGAAACTTTGATTTTGATTTTCAGTCCACTAAAGGAATTGTTAAATTTTCCGATCAAAAACAACGTTTTTACAATGCAATGAGAACACCCACCAAGCAGGAATGATAGTACATTCCACAGTATTAGCTCAGTTACTGCTGCTATACATATGTGTAAAATCAAGCCAGACCTTTCCTTATGGTAGGAGAGTATTCACTATAAAATGTTTAAATTCCAAAATTCCAATATTGGGTTCAGACACTGGTGTATCAGTCAATTAATATACTTAGAGTGCCACAAAATACTTCCAGGCCACTTTATCTCAATGAGGTGGTCTAGGTGAACTGGTCCTGTCCGTTTAACCCTGTAATGTAAAACATTGAAGTTAAACGTACATCTACTGGATGTCTTCCTGACTGAACAGAGGCGATTCCAGGGCCAGCGCGTCCATAAGGCGGCTCAGGCACCTGCCTTAGGGCGCCAGAGGAGGGGGCGCAAAAATCCAAACCCCCTGCCTCTGGCCGAGGACTCTGGCCGAGGATTTTTCAACTTACCTGTCTGCCTGCAGCCTGCAGCCAGTGGAGTCGGCCGGCCTCTCCTGATGATGTCAGGAGGAGGGGGCGTGACTTTCACTGCTCTTTTCCCAGGACCACTGGGGAGTCTGGGAGAAGAGCAGAGGAAGCCACGTCCCCTCCTCTTGACATCATCAGGCCACCTCCACTGAGGTATGAGTATGCTGGCTGCTGCGCCTGCTGGCTGCTGCCTCATGCTCCTGGCTCCTGACTCCTGCCCAGACTGAAGGAGGGGGGGGGGGATACACTTTATTTTTTTATCCCCCTTCCTCAGCTTCTGTCCCTTTCCTCAGCCCTTTCCCCTTCCTTACCCCCATCCCCTTTCTCAGCCCCATCCCCTTCCTTAGCCCCTATCCCCTTTCTCAGTCCCTATCCCATTCCTCAGCCATTATCACCCTTCCTCAGCCCCTGTCCCCCTTCCTCAGCCCCTGTCCCTTTCCTCAGCCCTGTCCCCCTACTCAGCCTCTGTCCCCTTACCTCAGCCCCTGTCCCCTTCCTCAGACTCTGTCCCCTTCCTCAGACTCTGTCCCCTTCCTCAGCCCCTATCCCCTTCCTCAGCCCCTGTCCTCCTTCCTCAGCCCCTGTCCTTTTCCTCACTACAGCTCCTCTCCCCCAATTGCAACCCATATCCCCCACACCACAGCCCCTTTCCCAAATTGTAGCCATCAACCTACTTCAGCCCCTATCCCCCCACTAAATTTCCTAGCCCCCCAATTACAGCTCATACCCTCCACTACAGCAATGTGCCCTAACTTTTCAATTACAGCCACTGCAACCGACTACCAGTGCTATTCCCGAGATTAGGCTCTGGATCCACCCCTGCTCTTTATGCCTGTATCCGAGATTAGGCTCTGGATCCGCCCCTGCTCTGTATGCCTGTATCAGTATGACTATAAGCCTGTGTCTGTATGACAGTGTCTGAATGTCTGTGTTTGTATGACATTGCACCTGTATGTGTAGATTGCATGGCTATGTGCCTGCATTTGTTTGAGTGTGGGATTTTAGACATTTACATAACTACTATCAACACAATAAACACTCACTAAACATTATAAGTACACATACGACACATCCTATAGCACATTGTTAACTTGAGTACACAAACATGTAGTGTCCCTGTAGTGTTAAAAACATCTAGCCTCCCTGGCCCACCTTACCTCCCCTTCCCCTAAATATAGCAAAATCTCACTTTTATTCCAGTATGCTGGTGCTGGCTCTGCCCCTAATCTGCTTCCTTGGCTGACATATACAAAAGTAATGACCTAGTCCAATCACAATGCTTTCCCATTTGAAAGCATTGGATTGGTTGAGATCACCAAGGAGGTGGGGCAGTAGGAAGATCCAAACACCACCCTAGCCAATCAGCATCTCCTCATAGTGCATCTCTATGCATCTCTATAAGGAAAGTTCAGAGGCTGGAGACACTGACTGTCAGTGCTACACACACTGTGCAGCACTGCCCCAGGAAGTACCTCTAGTAGTAATCTGAGGAGTGGCCACTGGAGCTGTTTCTAGGCTGTAATGTAAACACTGTACTTTCTCTGAAAACACAGTGTTTACAGCAAAAAGTCTGCAGGGACTGACTATACTCACCAGAACAATTACATTAAGCTGTAGTTGTTCTGGTGACTATAGTGTCCCTTTAACATCATCCAGATGATATGATATGAAAGGCTCAGGGTGTCGCTTCACTGTGGATTTTCTTAAATTCCTGCTCCTGTAGGAGACAGGTGGGGTTGACCTGGGTTATCCCAATGAGGTCCAAACTAGAAAGTTTCCTTTATAGTGAACAGTTTCTACAATTCTACATTGAGTAACCACTTAGTAGAAAAATGTTTCATAAACTGTTCCCCTGGCCCAGTGATTATGGCTTGATTCAGAATATGGATGATTGCAGTTCAAATCTGGAGAGATGACAGGTTAGGTTATTATTGATGTGATTTTTTTAAACAATTCAGACATTTGTACAGGTATATAGAGTGACAGGATTTTGGAAACAAAATAAAAAAGAACTTTTATTAAGATAAAGTTACATCATGGCTCAGGCATGCAGGAGGGAAGTATTGAATCAATTCTGGCGTGTTTTCGATCCTGATCTGGCACTTCCTCAGAGACAAATTGATTCAAAAGAAGAAAGGTAACAACAAGCAATTTGGTCTTTTTTTCGTTATATTCTGCATTCTGCCATTCATCTTTAGGGAGAATGGCCAAAAATTTTGATTTTTTTTTTATAAAATCATGGTCTAGTGATTTTGTTATCCGGCTGTCTGGCCACACCCCTGGGATTATGAAGAGTCCAACTGTCCCTTTTCATTATGCCTGTCAACTAGTGGCACTATCCTCAACATCCTCCCTGCACTGCAGAGTGGTAGTAGTGGAGGGATGGTTGCTGCCATTTCTCCCCCCAGTTTTAAAAAGCCTGTCATTTTGTAGTTGTTTCAAGGCTATCTTCCACACAGGCACAGCAATTGTAAAATACACAATCACAGATCTCCCTCAATAGCTAAAGTAGTTTTACTGCTTCTCCATTTCCCCTTTATTGCTTAGTTGCCACTCGATCTGTATATAAAATCAACATTTAGTAGCTGTCCCTTAAACATCAATCATCTTTTATTTAATTTTTTTATTCCTCACGATATACAGGCCTATTGTCCATCAATGCCCGCTAAGCTGCTTTAAAAAAAAACATATTCTTCTCCATTCCATAGCCCTTTTCTTCTGGCCCCACAACTGGAACTCGTTACTTTGTAAGGAAACAAATCTCCAAGTCTAGAAAATAATACCATCTCAGAATTCTGGAGACATATATAAATATCTTGACCTTGGGTTTTGCGGTTTATTATGTTTTCGAAATCTCTTGATGGCAATTGGGAAGCTATATTCTCTTACATCACTAACACTAAAGTTAACTCCTTTTTATCAAATGAGTTCATTGCAGGCAATCTGTAATGATCCATAATTTCTGAGCATTTGACCTTGTGCACAACAAAAAGCTGCAAAACAAAAAAAAAAACACTAATTAGTAGCATTACAGTAGGAAAATTCTATTTTGAGTGTGAGGCATACAGGAGAGGGGGCAGAACGCCACATAACTCCTGCCATCCAGTAAACTGACTCAATGCAATTTGCTGGTGAAACTATACCCATTCTTGTGTCTAGTGATAATGCTTGCTGCCTGCCACCTTAATGAGCTACTTTTTTCCCCCTTAATGCTAGGTCTAGGAACTACTGAAGCATATCCCAGACTTTGTCCTCTTATTCAGTTCCAAAAGGTGCTAAGATGCTTTGTGATAGGATTTAATATGTCCTTAGACAGATGTGACGAGACCAATCTCGCCACATTGCATTGGAGAAGCCTGGTTGCTCGCCTGTTGCCTTTGGATTATGGCCCCATGTTAAAAGCCTTCTTTTTCCCCTGCAGAAAAGGCTTATTCATGCCTTTCTGCCCGGTGTTCGGTAGATTCAATCTACCGAACTAACACACGAATGACTGGACCACCTGGTAGCTGGAGTGTGTCGGCAATTAACCTCCCAGAAGCTGCGGTTAACCGCAGCTTAATTGACAAATGCTGTTGACTAAACACGCGAACGAACAGCGGTGTTCGACGCCCAACTCATGGAACTGAAAACGGATAAATTTTGGCGCGAACACCGCTGAAGCCATAAGATCTGAGTGCTATTCGGTACTTTTGTGCGCTCAGATCCCAGCTATCTGAGGATGGGATGCAAGTATATATTTTGTGTGATAAATGTAATATTGTGTATTTTATTGTGTTTTAGTATTTTACTGTAACCATGTGGGTAATGGAGTTTTGCCTCTGTCCTTGGACATAATTGGATTACTTCCCAATTATCTCCAGGATAGAGGGGAGGGATTGTAATGTATTGGGGGAGTGTTTTAACCATGTCTGCCTGTGATTGGTCATTGTACTATTTGTGTCCCAGTCTCCCATTTGGTCCCCTAGGGGAGTGTCCACCAGGTGGGAGACCTGCATAAATACTGGGAAGGTAGCCCTCATTAAACAGACCACTGCTTGACCCTCAACATGGAGCTCTGTCTCGTTCTTGGGGGCATTTACTGTATGCTGATAGAGACTGATTGCTAGGAGTGTAAGCCGCTTGGATGCTTTTCCTATTTGTCTGCTAGCAGCTATTCGTGAGGTTCCAGTTCGGGGGTTTGGAGTGCTATTTTGTATGCAGTTCGGGAGCTTGGAGCATTCCCTTATATGCGGTTCGGGAGTTTGGTGTTCTGCAGTAGCTGTGCCTGTATCTCTGGAAGGGGAAGATCTTCTAAATGGCGGTTTAACCCTTATATGCTGAGGGTGCCGTAACAACAGATATCTCCTGCCGTTCTCTCCTCTGTCACAAAGTAAGTGCCTTATCTGGATGCTGTCATTGTCACCAGCTGACTGTGTCTCCACAAATCTGTATGTTGCCTAAACAACAATACCTTTAACTCCCTTCTTTGCCCTGCTGTGGCCACCCCCCAAACTAACCTTACAGTCAATAGCTTCGCATGCTACTTTACCAACAAGATTGAACAGCTAAGGAAAGAATTCTCACCGCCTTGCGCCTCTCTTTCTCAACCACACCTGGATCATGCCTTTCCTACCCTTGAGACGTTCTCCCAGGCTACTGAACAAGAGGTGGCTGCGTGTCTCCTTTGGTCTCGCCCCACCACTTGCCCGCTTGATCCTGTCCCGTCTCACCTTATCAGATCTCTCTCCTCTTGTCTTGTGCCTTCCTTAACACACATCTTCAACTGTTCTCTCTCTTCTGGTGTTGTCCCTGTTGCCCTTAAACATGCTACTGTAGTACCCATCTTAAAAAACCATCTATTGACCCTTCATCCCCTTCTAACTATCATCCCATATCCCTGCTCCCTTTTTCCTCAAAGCTTCTTGAAAGACTTGTCTTTATCTGTCTGACTTGCTTTCTCAATTCCAACTCTCTCCTTGACCCTCTTCAGTCTGGCTTCCACCCCCTCCACTGTACTAAGACTGCTCTTATTAAAATCACTAACAACCTAAATCCAAAGGGCACTACTCCATACTAATTCTTCTTGACCTCTCTGCTGCCTTTGACATTGTTGACTATGTTCTCCTTCTCCAAACTCTGTAATCACTTGGTCTCTGTGACACTGTCCTCTCTTGGTTTTCCTCCTATCTCTCCCAATGCTCATTCAATGTCTCCTTTTCTAATGATACCTCCTCCCATCATTCTGTCTCTGTTGGAGTCCCCCAAGGCTCTGTACTTGGTCCCCTTCTATTTTCTCTTCATACTGCCACTGTTGGCAAACTTATTACCTCATTTGGATTCCAATACCACCTGTAAACTGATAACACTCAGATATACCTCTCCTCCTGGACCTCTCCCCTGCCATCCTGAAACGTGTCACTGCTTGCCTTTCTTCCATCTCTGACTGGATGTCCTCCCGATTTTGAAATGCAATTTCTCTAAAACTGAACTCCTTGTCTTTCCTCCTCCTAAAGCTGATCCCCCTCCTTTGCTCTCCCTGCAAGTCCATCCTTGTAAGCGTGCTGTCTTGGTGTTATACTTGATTCTGGACTAAAATTTGAGCCTCACATCCAGTCTGTTACCAAATCCTGTAGATTCCACCTTAAAACATAGCCCGCATCCGCCCCTTTCTTACGCAAGATGCTACTAAGGAGCTTGTCCATGCTTTCACATGGATTATTGTAACTCTCTCCTAACAAGTCGTATTGCACCGCTACAGTCTGTAATGAATGCTGCAGCTAGACAGATTTTCCTCTTCTGTCGTTCGTCCTCTCACACCTCTCCCCTCTGTCCTCTCCCCTCTGTCAGTCCTTACATTGGCTTCCTGTATCCTATAGGAGTCAATTCAAAATGCTAATCCACATGCATATAATGTTGTACCATGCATGGCTTGTTTATTCTCGCTATTCATACTACTGCCTATGTTATTGACAAAAATTTTTTACAAAACTCACAACAACCAAATAAAGATTGTCCAAAGTGTTAATCCACACATATAAAGCACTGACCAATTCTAGTCCCTCCTATATCTCTTCACTGATCTGCAGGTATGCCCCTTCTCAGTCTCTCCGCTCTACCCATGTCCTTCTCCTGTCTGCTGCTCGCACCTGTACAGAAAAAACACTAGATGCCCCTAGAAAGGGGGGCCAGCTGAGTGTGTATCAGGGGCGTCCAAAATAGGGGATAACCCTCACTTGTGTGTACAACTGAAAAAAGAGGAAACTGACCATGTGGGTCAGAAGAAATGGGGCGCCCCCTTGTAGATTACCATGTGTTTATGTACAAATAAAACATAACCTTTAATAGTTACTATATTAAAATACTAATTTAAAAAATAAAGAAATGAGAATAACAAAACCTATTTAAAATAAGTATGGATAGGGAAGACTGGTAGCTCTAAATGGGATATATAAGCTAATAGAAATCTCACTTCAAAAAAGTCTTGAAGTAAAAAAGACAAATCCCAATTGAGTGTTTATCATGATACAGAGTAAAGATAGCGAGATAGTGAGAATATTTCTGTCTCAATGATAATGTATAATTAATTGAACCTCCTAGCTAGAGTACCCCTCTCTCAATAAATTACTGAGAAAAATGTTCTTCAATAAAGAGTAGCAAATTGCTGCTACATATAATGGAGAGAGGTTACACTTATAAATAACACTGAGGATTTGTTACAAAGTAACTGAGCACTCAACTGAGCAGGAGTAAATGGTGAGATTGTGCAATATGGGTATTGCCTCTGCAGCTGTCAGAAGGCAACACCTTATCTTAGGGGTTGGGGAGATAAAAAAGAACCTGGTCTCCCCCACAAGGAATGAAAAAAATCCTGTACATTCACCCACCCCAATATAGCAGCACCCTTGCCCAATACAAAAAGTGTCGAATAGCTGACTATCTAAGTCTGTATCAGCTCTAAATAAATCTCCTATCCAGACTCACTACTTGCTACCTTCCATCTGTAACGACTCAAACTCAGTCGCCTAACCAGACTCACACCCTGCTACCTAACATGTGTTTCGGCGCTGCTAAACGCGCCTTCTTCTGAGGCTATACAGGCATCCACAGGATACCGGTGGCTAATTTATACCTCTATTCCGCCAATCGGCAGGGGAGGCGTCAGTCATACGTGCGCGCCAGAAAGCCGTGGTCCGGACATAGTCACGCCCCCTAATGACGTATCGTCTGGATTGAATTCGGACTTGCCACGCCCCCTGATGACGTATCATAAAGGCTTTGTTGGCACCTACTTGTTCATATAAGCATGCTTTAACCCCTTGTACGCTGTAGCTGCTGCCAAATGATAATAATGTATCTCCAACTCAAGGGAAAGCTGAAATGTATTTTGTGACATTAAAGTAATATCTTTAGAGTGAAAGAGGTACTTACTATGATGTAAAATGAAATAAATGAAGTTAAAATTAACTAGATGTTTATTTCTGAAATTCCTGATTTAGCAGCAGAAATAATAAATATATTAATCTATATATCTCACTGTGAAATATTATTTCCTGATCCTGACTGATGCTTTCCTAGTCAGGAGTTTAGTATCCATTCCCACTAATAGCATATTAGGGTAGATGGGAAACTAATTAACCCTATCTAGTGGTGTATTGGGACACTATATTCATACCCAAATATGTAGTATGAGGTTATAGATATACATCTTAAGGGTGAGATCTTACAGTTTATTAAGCGTGGAGCAAATTGCTTATATAAAGTGGGTCAGCTACCTGAAGAATATAAGCCACTGGTGTATGAGGAATAATAAACTTAATAGAACAAACCAGGTATTTACAGCATCAGTAAATAAGAAAGAAAATAAACTATGTACATAAACTACGACATATTTACATTAAATAACTTCTGCGTGGTCTTATCTCTCGATAAAGGGAGTGAAGGTAAATCCTTCATTTAATCCATTCGGGGCCAAAGTCCTAAACCTATATATCCAATAGCATTCTCGTTTGAGGAGGGTAAGATCCAAGTCACCTCCTCTACGTCCCAAAGTCACCTTTTCAATCCCTGCAAATCTAACAGCTCCTGAATCTCCCTGATGGTGGTTTCTTATGTGTCTCGCCACTGGGGTATCCTTCAAGTTTTTACCAGAGTGTATATGTTCCATAACCCTCCTTTTCAGGGGACGGATAGTTTTACCCATGTATCTGAGACCACACTTGCAAATCAGAAAATAAATCAGACCTTTAGTATTGCAGTTAAAAAACTGTTTGACATTGCATACAATTTGGCCACTTGAATCAGTGAGGCTCTTAGAGTCCTTCTTCATGTACCCGCAAGCTACACATTTACCACATTTATACGTGCCTTGTACTGAGAGCCAACTGCACCCAGGCCCTTTAGAAGAGAAGTGGCTAGGTACTAAGAACTCCTTAAGGTTTCTGCCTCTTCGAGCTGTAAGGGATACATAGGGGGTCACTGCCCCTTTGAGCTGAGGATCTTGGGATATAAGGGGCCAAAACCTCCCTAGTATCTTTTTCCCCTGATCCCAGCCAGAATCAAAATTGACAATGCAGCGAATAGGTGCTTGTTCATCAAGTGTTGGTTTGTCTTTTAGGAGTTCCGTTCTATCGCTGTGTAGTGCTCTTTGATATGCATGCTTTAAACAACGATTAGGGTAGCCTCTCTCCTTGAATCTGATTCTGAGAGACTTCGCCTGAAGGGTAAACTCCTCCACAGTTGAGCAATTCCTCCTCAACCAGAGGTACTGTCCAACTGGAATGCCTCTCTTCAGAGTTGTCGGATGATGACTTTTCCACCTCAGCATAGTATTCGTTGAGGTGGGTTTCCTGAAGAGTGTGGTCTCAATAGTTTGATTAGACGTGATATTGAAGGTACAGTCCAGGAAATTGAGAGAAGATCCCCCAATTTCCATCGTGAACCTCAGATTCAGGTCATTGATGTTCAGTTTCTCCACAAATATCGTAAAGCAGTCCCTCGTACCTGTCCAGATAACAATGACATCGTCTATGTATCTTTTCCACATAAAGATGTGTTTGGTATATTCAGTGTTGATGTCAGAAAAGACCGCACCTGTACAGTCAACTCACGCTTCCTATGGATTAGCCTGCCTACCGCCATCACACTCTCGCCTAGTCTTCAATCGTTTAAAAAGTGCCTAACAACCCATCTCTTTAGGAAAGCTTACGGCCTCCTAGAGTAACCTCTACCTGACATACCTGTCTCTTGCTCTGTCTTGCAGCACTCTATTCTCTCCTCCAGCTCTGCTTCACTCCACCTTGTTTGATTGCTACCTCCTGTCCTGTTGTGTTTTAAGCCCCACCTCCTACAGACTGTAAGCTTATCTGAGCAGGGCCCTCTTTAACCTATTGTTCCTGTAAGTTTTTGTAATTGTCTCATTTATTGTTAAATCTCCCCCTTTGATAATATTGTAAAGCTCTACGAATTATGCTGGCACTATATAAATACCAGTAATAATAATAATAATAATAAGCATGAGCATAGTATGGTGTACAGTTCTGTGTAGGCTCTAGATTTCCAACAAACCCATCATTTCTCCACCATTTTAAGTGCTATAATACTACTCTTTATTCAGAGGGAGTATGAAGTGACAGTGACAGAGACCTCTCACTTCTGCTCACTGTCCCACTGACACTGATCCCTTTCAAGTATAGAAACTGGTTTATATAATGTTTACATGTCTTGTACCACTTCTTATTCTCCATCAACATTTGTTATTGGACTCCCTGTGAGCTCATTTCCATTGTTCCTATTAACTGTACTATCAAACATTGGAATCCTTTCTACACTGTATTCTGAGCATTCTAGAATGTAACAGGTAACCATGACTGATCTGCCAAACTGCCTTATCTCCTTTATCTTACTCCTCGAAACACTAGTGAAAACACTTTGATAAAACATAATTTTTAGCAAATAGAAGCGTTAGTGTGAGTTGTAAGAACAACCTTTTACCTTTGTTGTTTTATTTCCTTTTACAATAGATTGCTTCTTTTGGAGCTCCATGACTCTATTTTACAAGGACTATATAAGTGATCCATCTTAGAATTTGCAAATGTAGGTCTTATCTAATCTATCTGTGCTATTATTTAGTTATACATTCATGTCTTTGCATACACCTGTTTGTGAGAACATAAATCAAGAGATATCCTTGATTTGAGTTAAAACACCCACACAGCCTACCAGACCCCTTAAAGGGCTCCTAAATAAAGTATATATATTGAACTAGTTTTCTTTCATTCTGTTCCATATATACTTCTGAATGGATGAATTGTGTCATCTGAATCTATAATTGTGAAGAGGTATAGATTTTCAAAGTTGAATTTACCAGAAGCAATCCCAAGATACATCTACTATTATGGAGCACTGAGTTCCTCATGTAAAATGTGAGTCGAATACCTAATTATGCCTTAATTACTACTTTCTATTGTACATACTAGACTATATATTGTTCTCACAATGTCATCTTTCATATGATCATACTTCAAGCAATGCTTTCTTTCTATGAACACTCTAAATGTACGTGTTCTGTTTGTTTTATCACCACCGTAAAGCAAATCTTCTTGTTATTTTGTTGCACTATTGATGGTTACTTTGTTGCTATGTTACTTGAAATGTGGAATGAATACACGCATTCAATATTTTAAATATGATCCTCCTTTATACACAAGGGAAATTTTGAACAACCCTCCATGTATCTCTTGTTCTACAAACAAAAATTAAGTATTTGTATTGCATTCACATTAAGTATTTGTATTGTTTTCTTAGCCACTTCAAAAAGAGCCTTTTGGGGTACTTCTATGACATTATTGCCCATGAGTCACCAAGCATACCCATGTGTGCTCAGACATCTGCATAGAAATTCTGTACAAACACGTTCCCACTTTGGCATTACTTTAATAGTGCCATACACCAGCATGCAGCACTGCAGGGGTTAATGAAATTAGCATGCATGTAAATTAAACATAAAAATAAATGCAAATTAAAGTGCTCAGTTTTTATTAAATTAATAGTAAAATCTTTCTTTAAATTTTAGCTATTTAGTTGTAGTTTTAGACATTTTAGGCATGTCATACCATTAGTGATGTTCTCGGTGGCTACTAAAAATATAATAGATTCTTAGTCATAGAACCCCACTGGCAATTACCTATCTCTGACCATCTTTTCACCTACTGTCCCAGACAGGCTACATATTCTGTATGCTGCCTGCTGTGTAACTGATATCCTGAGCACCTCGGACGTTTTGCTCTTCTCAGGGTATACTAAACATATTGATTTGTGCATGCAGCACACTTAGGTTTTATATAGGGATTTTTTTAAACCCTTATAGAGATTTTTCAATACCCTTTATACTTGTTGATTATTATAAAACACTTTCTCCTGCTCTCCTTTTTTCACTTTACTCTTGTATTTTAACTTTAGGATCTTGTTTAAATAAAGTTTTTTATTATCTTTTATTGCTTTGCCATTACATTTGAATGCCTCTACTTAGAAGTTAATTTCAGTAAGGAGGGTTTCTACCTTTGTTAGGCAGATTGATTTACCTAATGTGTATGTTTTTACTTATTAGTAAAATATATACTGAAATTCTAATGTTATCTGACTCATTCTGCATAGGAAAAGCAATTGAATTGCAACCAGGGAAAAGTTAAATTATTATATAATATCCCACCAGATAGTGCGATATATTATTAATTGTTAGAATAAGAGATTAGGCATTTTAAGAGTTACTCATTGCATTGTTTCATGGTAAATCAAACCCACATAAAGATATGTTAAGGAATGATTAGATAAGGATTGTAAATACAGTCCCATCAATTCCTTTATTCCCAGAACACCTCAATCAAATGCATTGCAAAACCTCAGTCTGTACACTCCTTTGCTAACACCACATTCCAGGGTTAACAGGAGGAAAATAAATAAGCGATAAGACATAACGGAAACATAGTGGGATTAAACATATGACTGGGCAGTTAATTTAAAAGGTTACACATTATTTAGGAAGGATAGAAAAAACAAGAAATGTGGTGGGATATGTTTGTATGTCAACCATGAGTTAAAACCAAATATTAAGCAAGTGAAATGTGACGAGGAAGATGTGGATGCTGTATGGGTAGATATCTGCTTGGGGCAAAATCAGTTATTGGTTGGGGTATGTTAACTAATAACCCACCTAATGTTAATATTGATGAGGAAGAACAGCTGTTTGAGTAAATTTGGAATGCTGTACATCTTGGTAACACGTTACTTATTGGAGATTTTATTTACCCGGACAGTAATTGGGATAGAGGGACTAGTAGTTCAGCAATAGGAACCAAGTTTTTTAACCTGTCAAATTACACCTTTTATGTCAAAACAAGCACCAACTAGAAAGGATGCTTGTTTGAATCTGGTTATAACAAACAGTGTTGATCTTTTGACCAACATTCAAGTAGGGGAGTACTTGGGAAATAGTGATCACGATATAGTGTCTTTTCAAATAAACTCAAGCAAATGCACATGAGATATATTAAAACATATCATTTTAAAAAGCCCATTTTCAGTAAGATTAGGGCAGATTTACAACATATTGACTGGCATAAACTCTTTAGTAAAAAAACTCATAGGATAAATGGAATATCTACAAAAACTATAGAGAGAGGTCCCCCTAAAGATAACTCTGATAGCCCCAGATGAAGGAGCATTACTCTAGCGCCGAAACGCGCATTGGGCGTTTCGCTTTTTCTTTTGTTATCTTTTTGTTTTGTTTAAGTTTTGTGGGAATGGGAATTTTTTTTTAATGTAGTCTACCATTTAGGGTTCATTTAGTGGATATTTATCTTTATCAGGGACAGTCTATTTGAGAGATATACATGGAGCTTAGATTTGTAGCTTTAGTTATATTGTAGAGACTTCTGTACCGAGGTATTAGTGGAGGCATCTTTGGACTTTTGGTATTGTACACGTGGGGGTATTTATTATCAGGCTATTATGGTTATCATCTAGCCTGGTAACATCCATTTCTCTGAGATTCCTCGGTCCTATCCTCTTTCCTCCCCTTTTTTTAGTGCATATTTTTGCACTCATAGTATTATTTTGATCAGGACAGATTATCTCTATTATGACTTTATCCATTTAGTTCAAGTATTAATGGGGTTGTTACTTACGTAACTATTGCTTACTTTCTGTAACTTTGTACTCAGTTGTGTCTAAAAAATGCTTAGGGTTCTAAATATACAGAGAAGAATTATCCTCTAGATCCCTATATTAAGATGGACACATTTTGATCTGTTCCATTTTATAAGTATCCAGTTGATGTTCCCTCGATTACGGTAGACATTTAGGAGATAAGGCACTTTGTACCTTTCCAAACATCTAATAAAGGAATCTCCCCCTATTATAATAGCATTGGTTGAGTTAAGGTGCCACTTCTTTTTAATACTTTCCCTGACCACTAGGTAGAGTATATATAGAAAGTATTTTGGGAGGGAGGGGTGGGGGGGGGGGGGCTTTTTGGTGTTTATTTTTAGTAAACACAGATATATTAATCACTGTTTTGACATGGCTTATAATCAGACTAGGGATTCTCCCATCTTTAAAGGACCACTATAGGCACCCAGACCACTTCAGCTCAATGAAGTGGTCTGGGTGCCAGGTCCCTCTAGGGTTAACCCTGCCTGCTGTAAACATAGCAGTTTCAGAGAAACTGCTATGTTTACAAATGGGTTAATCCAGCTTCTAGTGGCTGTCTCATTGACAGCCGCTAGTGGCACTTTTGCATTCTCACTGTGATTTTCACAGTGAGAAGATGCCAGTGTCTATAGGAAAGCATTGAGAATGCTTTGCTATGGACTGGCTGAATTCGCGCGCGGCTCTTGCCGCTTATTCAGCCGATGATGGCCAAAGGAGGAGGAGAGTCCCCAGTGTTTAACCCCCTTCCTCCAACTTCAGCCCGGCGGGAGGGGAACCCTGAGGGTGGGGGCACCCTCAGGGCACTATTGTGCCAGGAAAACGAGTTTGTTTTCCTGGCACTATAGTGGTCCTTTCAATTTTGGGGGCTTGGTTTTGCTCTCTTTGGCTATCACTTTCTCATTTTCTAGTTGAGCCCAACAAATCGCCTTTTTGCATGCAATATTGGCTTCCTTATATCTTATATAGGATGCCTATGATTTGCTTTATTTAAATGCTTTAAATTAAATTTTCTTATTTTTAATTTTGTGATTTACATTCCCACTAAACCCACTAAATTTGTTTATTTTTTATTTATTACTCAATGGTGGAGGTAAAGCCACTCTAAAGGGACTTAAAGGGACACTATAGTCAGCTTAATGAGGTTGTTCAGGTGAGAACTATAGCTCCCTGCAGCCTTTCTCATGTAAACACTGTATTTTCTGAGAACACCTCCAGTTGCAGTCACTCAAAGTGAACCAGAGGGACTTTGGAGTTGATGGAGGCATAACATGCCTCCATCCACTGAGATCTCCATCACAGTGCAGCAGAGCACAGGACAGTGCAGCAGAGCATCCTGTGATTCAGTATCTCCTCCCTCTGCATGCAGGCACAACTTTCCTCATAGAGATTCATTGATTAAATGCATCTCTATGAGGAGATGCTGATTGGCCAGGGCTGTGTTTGAATCATGTTGGCTCTGTCCCTGATCTCCCTCTTTGTCAGTCTCAGCTAATGCCATGGGGAAGCACTGTGACTGGATCAGGCTACCACATGTCAGCAGACTGCTTGTTTTTCTGAGTCTAACAGCATGCAGATTTACAGCTTCGGGCTTGAATACAGTACGTTTTTTACTATATTTATGGAGGCATGAGGGGCCCAGTGGGGCTAGATGGTGGTGTTAACACTATAGGGTATACATGTTTGTGTTTCTGACCCTATAGTGATCCTTTAAACATATAAACAACAAAAACACAAATGTGACTTCATCCAGTGGTATAATCTTAATATAAATGGGATACTTTCCTTGACAGTGTAAAAAATGTAACTCATATATTATTAGCTTAAATCATAAAGACTAGCTTCTGTTATAAATGCAATCACAAGGAAATATCAAGCAAAGGTGTATAATATAGTACTTTTCATGCATCACAAGACACCTTACTTCTGATTCCACACTCCCAGATCGGACAAAAAAAGTAAACAGAAAATTAGCCACAATAGAGTAGCTCAGCTATTCCATTTAAAAAAAAGGTTTATTACAAATTGTATAAAATGGATTTTATAATGAATATAACTTGCAAGCAGGGGAGGCAACTTTTGGCCAGCGGGGCAAATACAAATGGCCTTTTCCTTTGTGCTACTCATATGGACGATAGACAGATAGATAGATAGATAGATAGATAGATAGATACACAAAAAGTGTGCCATAATATATCCCTGCAGCCTCTACTAACGTGAAGAAACATTTACAGCGATCTGTTCATTCCTAAGAAGCACATATTTTGTTTCCCACTGACTCCATTGTTACCAGTGACAACAGTCATGTTTTATGCCATGATCCCCGTCTCCTCTCCCCTGCAGTCACTGACAAACACCCACGGGACATCATACATGCATACATGCTCACTGTAGTCTGGCAACCTATTTAGTCTAAGTACATTGGGAAATAAGTTAGGGGGGCAGAGAAGGCCTAAAGAGAATTGAGAGCATAGGGCACAAGCCCATGTGCAAAACCAAATAGCACTGAGCTTGCACAGGCCATGAACAATCCCTTCCCTGGGAGACGTTGACCTTCATCGTCTCACAACTCCTGCAGAGCTTTACTAGAAGACATCCTAGCACATTTTGAACTTTACAAATGTCACATTGAAGTGTTATGCTGCTGCTGTTTTAAATTATGATGCCCAATGTGTATGTTAATAAATCTCTAGAAAAAGAAAAGAAAAATGAAAGTACAAACAAACTAATTAGATACTTTCAACTCTGTCCCCTCCCTCTTAGAAAATGTAATTAAGAGACTGCACTCTTAATTACATTTTCTAAGAGGGAGGGGACATAGTTTAAAGTATTTAATTTGAAGAATACCTGTAGAGCATTCCAATACATTTTAGTACCAGTACACTATTTTGTTGTTCTAGTTTCCAAAGGTGTTCTTTCTATGCAGGAATATCCTACAACATGGACATTCTATATCAACCATTTACTACCAGAATTCCGCTATGCCAATTTTGTAAAGAGTTAGCAGGAAATCCACATGCACAGAGTTTGCTGGGATCTGCTCCTTCAAATTACATGTTTGGCTGTCTTCTGCTATCTTCTGCTTCTGCGCGTATTCCAAACATTCTGAAGAGTGAGTTTTGAAATAGAAATATGCATTTTGTTATATAAATGAATTGCTAAATAATACACCCACCAGCTATTTTACATGCAATGTTTTATTTTAAATAATACAATGATGACACATTTTATTTAAGAGAAAAATATAGTCCCTGGTATAAGGAGATTTTTTTTAGGGACCTCTGTAGCTATGGCACATGTATGATGGTAACAAAGAGCTGCATGTGTAGAGTGATAGTTGAGATAAAAGCCCAAAGCATGCTAAAGGGGTTTAGTGTATTCTTGAAAAAATCCATCCTTAGAAATGGAAATGACCAAGCCAGCTGTATAAACTTATTCCAAGTGGCCGCAAGTTAAAGACGAACTGACAAACAAGAATAAGGTAGAGCCCTGGGATTATCCAGCATTTAAAAATCTTAAAGAAGATCTTAAAGAAGATTTACTACACAATGCATACCACTTGGAGAAAATCATACATAGTAAGCTCGCTAGTCTTCTTCCTCTAGCTTGCTTTATCTGCTGTAGCGGGTGCAAATAAAAACTCCCTCAGCTGTCCTATACTCATTTGCACCCGCTACAGCAGCAGATGTTTCTGCTCTGCTCCGTTCCTGCCACCCCATGACCTGTTCCCTCGATCCTATTCCCTCGTATCTCATCCACACTTTGTCTCCTCTTGATCTGCCTCTCACTAAGAATTTTAATCTCTCCCTCTCCTCTGGCACATTTCCTCTACCCTTCAAACATGCAACCGTTACCCCAATTCTGAAAAAGCCCAACCATGATCCTAATTCCCCGTCCAACTACCGTCCTATCTCGCTACTGCCGTTTGTCTCCAAGATCCTTGAGAGAGTTGTGTATGCAAGATTGACAGACTTCCTTGAATCCAGCTCTCTGCTTGACCCGCTTCAATCTGGATACCGCGCTCGTCACTCTGCTGAAACAGCTGTGACCAAAGTATACAATGATCTTATCACTGCAAAATCCCACGGCTTTGACACTATCCTAATTCTCCCCGACCTTTCTGCTGCCTTTTGACACTGTTAATCATCAACAGCTTCTTCTCATCCTCCGTAATCTCGGTCTACGAGATACCGCTTATAACGGATCACCTGGCACCCCGACTGGGTACCTCCGTTGACGGATGCTCCTAGTACTTTCCCGAGGGCTCCAAGCACTCCACTAGACACCATAACCACCGCAGACCCCACGAACCACCGCGGCTTGTTTGGGGTCTTCCACCCATTCTAGACCCAAGACCAGGATCCAGCTTCCAGTAGGTAGACCTCTCTTAAATCCAGAGAGCAGGAACAGGAACAAGCTCTTACAAGAGCTTTGTGATTATACTCTGGGGAGTATAGTGATTATAGCAATCCCCAGAGTGTAGGTAGTTCTCCAATCCCCCAAACACGAGCCGAAACTTCATGAAGGGTAGAACAAGTCTGAAGCTTTATTGGTACAGGTTGGCTTATATACAATTCCTCAGGTCAGAGGCACACCCTCTGGACCTGATGGAACAGTGCATTACAAACTGTACAGACCAATAAGAACAGTATAACAATGTCCGACACTCCCACATACATTAAACAATCCCTCCCCTCTGTCTGTGATATAATTAAGGTAGTTATTGCATAAACTTAATTATCTACAGGTAGAAAAAAAACACACATTTATACAAAGGTGTAGAAAACATCCCAAAACATAACACATCCCCATAAATCTTACATCCCTTGATAGTTCTGACCTGGGTGAACAACAGATCAACATATCCACAACAACATAACCGCAAGGTTTTCACTTCAAAATAGTTCCAGGGCATTCGTGGCTTAATCCCCCTGAAGTCTATTCGCGATTTTAGTCCATGCGAACAAGATGGCTGCCACCACGTGTTCAAATGTCGAATGACGGCCACTTAGACTGTTTGGGAGTTCAAAGAACCAATGTTTAAAGTGCCAATAGGCACAATTAGGGTCTCTCAGCCAAAACACATTAAAGGGGCCTTAGTCACAGGGTTAAAGGCTGGCAAGTAGTACTCCAAAAACCAGTGGCAAAGTTGCTTTCGTCACAATGCTCTCTCCTGGTGCTCTTTATACATCTCCCAGCGCTCATTCAGTGTTTCTTTCTCAGGCTCTGCCTCTTCTCCCCAATCTCTCTCTGTTGGTGTTCCCCGAGGGTCTGTCCTTGGTCCCCTATTGTTCTCAATCTACACTGCCCCCCTTGGTAAACTCATCAGCTCCTTCGGCTTCCAGTATCATTTCTAGGCAGATGACACGCAAATGTATCTGTCCTCCCCTGATTTCTAACCACCCCTCTTGATTAATGTCTCTGACTGCCTCTCTGCTTTTTCCAACTGGATGGCTGCTCATTTCCTTAAACTGAACCTGTCCAAAACAGAACTTCTGGTCTTCCCTCACTCAAGTGTTTCTACTCCCTTATCTGTGTCCCTCTAAGTCAATGGTGCCACCATCCTATCTACCTCTAAATCTCGCTGCCTAGGTGTTCTCTTTGACTCCGACCTCTCCTACACCCCTCATGTCCAACCAATCGCCAAATCATGCCGCTTCCATCTCAAAAACATTGCGCGCATCCGACCCTATTTAACGCCTGATATGGCAAAGATGCTTGTCCATGCCGCTGTCCTCTCTCGCCTTGACTACTGTAATCCACTTCTCAATGGTCTTACATGTTCCCAACTCACCCTGTTATAGTATATAATGAATGCGGCGCCTCCCCCTTCATCAGTCCCTACATTGGCTTCCCGTAAGATATAGATTTTAATTTAAGATCCTGATAGTTCCTTACAAATCTCTACACAATGCTGCTCTGACCTCACTATCCTTATCCTCACTATTACACAAATATGTCCCATCTAGGCCCCTATGCTCTGCCGGATACCTACGTCTAACCTCTGTTCGTACTCCTACCTCTGACTTCTCTAGGGCTGCACCATTGTTATGGAATGCCCTTCCCCTCTCTGTTAGACTTTCACCCAATCTCCACTCCTTCAAAAAATCTCTGAAAACTTACTTCTTCAGGAAAGCATATCAATTAAACTGTAAACAGCTTTCCCTCCCCGCATCCTGATTCTTCTCCTGAAACTGAAAAGAATAGCCGGTAGCCAAAGGCGACCAGCCTATGGGTGTGTCTAGAGGATCCCAAAAGGGGGTAACCCTTACATACGTTTGAAAAATAGAAAAGATATAGGAGGATCTAGGTAGAGAGGAGGATACTCCTCGTCCCTACACTAGGTCTACCAAGAAAGGAATCCCCATCCTAATTGTAATGCTGGAAAAAAATAAAACTTAACCTTTATTATTAATGGATAAAACTATGTAAATACACAGAAAATTGAAAATGAAAAAATAAAAAATAATATAAGGAGTGCCACCACAATAACTGTGGATATGGACAGTAAAAATAAAAAGTATAAATAATAATAATAATAATATTCCTTTTCGATGTCCTTCAAAATCACTTATGGAGAGATATCTAGCATGAGACTAGAAGCCAAATAGGGTAAATAGTGGAGAAATGAAACAATTCTGTAGGCTACTTATAGAGAAAAGGAAGGTGATAAGATACTCAAAGGCAAACTGTAACAGAGTATCCAGTGCAAAATAGAAACTAAGTTGCACTATATGCCAGTAACCTCTATGTTGTGAGGGAAATAGATAGTGTAGCTAAGGAAATCACTACAGCATGGAGGGAATAATCTGAATAGAGAGGGATACACAGCGTGGATTGAATAAACAAACAAAATCCTACCCTCCTCAAGTTCCCCCCCCCCAAAAAAAAAAACCCTTCCGCTGGTAACAGATATCTGTAACCTAAGTAGCCGTACTCACTTCAAGTTAGCCTACCTAGTGGCAGACTACAAACTGAACTGCCTCTCAAGTCCCCCCAAATCCCTTGCACTAGTGGCAAAATGCTGGAACCTAAATGCTCGTTCTCACTCTAAGCTAGATTCACACGTGGCAAACTCCTGACTAAACTACCTAACGTGCGTTTCAGCGCTTCCAATGCGCCTTCGTCAGAGGTAAAGAGGTACCTCTGACGAAGGCGCATTGGAAGCGCTGAAACGCATGTTAGGTAGTTTAGTCAGGAGTTTGCCACGTGTGAATCTAGCTTAGAGTGAGAACGAGCATTTAGGTTCCAGCATTTTGCCACTAGTGCAAGGGATTTGGGGGGACTTGAGAGGCAGTTCAGTTTGTAGTCTGCCACTAGGTAGGCTAACTTGAAGTGAGTACGGCTACTTAGGTTACAGATATCTGTTACCAGCGGAAGGGTTTTTTTTTTTGGGGGGGGGGAACTTGAGGAGGGTAGGATTTTGTTTGTTTATTCAATCCACGCTGTGTATCCCTCTCTATTCAGATTATTCCCTCCATGCTGTAGTGATTTCCTTAGCTACACTATCTATTTCCCTCACAACATAGAGGTTACTGGCATATAGTGCAACTTAGTTTCTATTTTGCACTGGATACTCTGTTACAGTTTGCCTTTGAGTATCTTATCACCTTCCTTTTCTCTATAAGTAGCCTACAGAATTGTTTCATTTCTCCACTATTTACCCTATTTGGCTTCTAGTCTCATGCTAGATATCTCTCCATAAGTGATTTTGAAGGACATCGAAAAGGAATATTATTATTATTATTATTTATACTTTTTATTTTTACTGTCCATATCCACAGTTATTGTGGTGGCACTCCTTATATTATTTTTTATTTTTTCATTTTCAATTTTCTGTGTATTTACATAGTTTTATCCATTAATAATAAAGGTTAAGTTTTATTTTTTCCAGCATTACAATTAGGATGGGGATTCCTTTCTTGGTAGACCTAGTGTAGGGACGAGGAGTATCCTCCTCTCTACCTAGATCCTCCTATATCTTTTCTATTCTCCTGAAACTGTCATCAAAACAAAACACTATCCTAGCAACCTACTTTTCTAACCTACCCTTACCTTTTGTGTCAAATTACCCCACTCCCTCTAGCATGTAAGCTCATTGAGCAGAACCTTGAATCCTTCTGTTCCTGTGCATCCAACTCGTCTGGTTACAAATACTTGTCTGTTAGTCCGCCCATTGTACAGCGATACGGAACTTGTTGGCGCTTTATAAATAATAATAATAATAATAATAATAGTAGCTTTCAGTTAGGCTGCTGGACTAATGATACACTTCTGAACGAATGTTCGGAAGGGTGTGACTGTGCATGGTAAACTAGACCGATGCAAGGCTTTTTTGGGGGGGCAGGGAGAGCAATACCATATTATTATTATTACTGGTATTTATATAGCACCAGCATATTCCGTAGTGCTTTGCAATATTATCAAGGGGGGGGATTCAACAATAAATGAGACAATTACAAAAACTTACAGGAACAATAGGTTGAAGAGGGCTTTGCTCAAACGAGCTTACAGTCTATAGAAGGTGGGGCATAAAGCATAACAGGACAGGAGGTAGCAATCAAACAAGGTGGAGTAAAGCAGAGCTGGAGAAGAGAGTAGAGTGCTGCCCTTTAGGTGAGAGCAAGGGGCAGGTACGTGAGGTAGAGGTTACTCTGGGAGGCCATTAGCTTTCCTAAAGAGATAGGTTTTGAGGCACTTTTTAAATGATTGAAAAATAGGGGAGAGCTTGATGGTGGTAGACAGGCTATTCCAAAGGAAAGGAGCCACTTGCAAGAAGTCCTGCAAGCGTGAGTTGGCCGTACGTGTGCGAGCAGCGGACAGGAGAAGGTCATAGGCAGAGCGGAGACACCGAGAAGTGGCATACCTGTGGATCCGTGAAGAGATATAGGAGGGGCTAGAATTGTTCAGTGCTTGATACGCGTGGATTAGTACTTTGAATTGACTCCTATAGGATACAGGAAGCCAATGTAAGGACTGACAGAGGGGAGAGGTGTGAGAGGAGCGAGAGGAGAGGAAAATCAGTCTAACTGCAGATTTATTAGGAGAGAGTTACAATAATCCATACAAGAGATTACTAGAGCATGGACAAGCTCCTTAGTAGCATCTTGCGTAAGAAAGGGGCGGATGCGGGCTATGTTATTAAGGTGGAATCTACAGGATTTGGTAACAGACTGGATGTGAGGCTCAAATGTGAGGCCAGAATCAAGTTTAATGCCAAGACAGCGCGCTTGCAAGGATAGACTGATGTGGGTACCACTAACTTGAAGGGAGAGTGATCAGTATTAGGAGAAGGAAAGACAAGGAGTTCAGTTTTAGAGAGATTGAATTTCAAAAAGCGTGAGGACATCCAGTCAAAGATGGAAGAAAGGCAAACAGTGACACGTTGCAGGACAGCAGGGAAGAGGTCCGGGGAAGGAGAGGTATATCTGAGTGTCATCAGCTTACATGGTGGTATTGGAATCCAAATGAGGTAATAAGTTAGCCAAGAGAGGCAGTAGAAAGAGAAAATAGAAGGGGACCAAGTACAGAGCCTTGGGGTACTCCAACAGAGACAGGACAAAGGGAGGAGGTATCATTAGAAAAGGAGACACTGAATGAGCGTTGGGAGAGATAGGAGGAAAACTAAGAGAGGACAGTGTCACAGAGACCGAGTAATTGAAGAGTTTGGAGAAGGAGAACATAGTCAACAGTGTCAAAGGCAGCAGAGAAGTCAAGAAGAATTAGTATGGAGTAGTTCCCTTTGCATTTAGTTGTGATTAGGTTGTTAGTGACTTTAATAAGAGCAGTCTCAGTACAGTGGAGAGGGTGAAAGCCATACTGAAGAGGGTCACGGAGAGAGTTGAAATTGAGGAAACAAGTCAGACGGGTAAAGACCAGTCTCTCCAGAAGCTTTGAGGAAAAGGGGAGCAGGGATATGGGACGATAGTTAGATGGGGATGACGGGTCAAGAGATGGGGGTTTTTTTCAAGATGGGTACTACAGTAGCGTGTTTAAGTGCAGCAGGGACAACACCATAAGCGAGCAGTTGAAGTTTAAAATATTAGTGAAGGAGATTTGAGGAGGCTGCGAAGAAAACTAGGTGTGTGAAACCAGGCCTATCACAGGTTTCATAACTGCAACTGGCCATTACGTTACGTATGGCAATACATTTTGTATGACGTAACTGAAAATCCAATGTATGAGAAATCATATAATAATTACACACTTTACAGCATGAACTCAGGAGGTTGGGCAAGTCATGAAGTTTGGCCCAGAAAAGAGAAGATAAAGACCAAAGAGACGTTGAGTCAGCTTGTTGAACATAAGGCTAGCAAGGAATAGTGTACATGCATAGTGCACAGTGGAAGCTCTCACAGATGGGCTGAAGCTCTGTTTGCAGTGCACCTTGCATAGAATTAGTGTATAGGACAATCTGTACTTGTGGGCAATTCCCTGGTGTTCCCAATAATGAGACACAAGGAAACAAACCCAGATGGAAGGACCCAAAATTTTGGACTATCCCACTAAAACCTGATCTGTTGGCATTTGCGTATTCATTTCAAATACATTTATTTTAGGTTAAAGTGTGAATGTTACTTTGGAGAATTTTGGACAAGCAGATAGCTAACTAATAGTTAGCTGTGAGTGGTCCTATAAAAATAAAATAATAATAATATACATTGACTATTTGGGTGGCTGGTCACAGCCAGGGTGAGATACATAATGAAATAAAGTGCATTACTGAGAGAATTATCAAGCATGCATTGAAGTGTAACAGATGTAAATGTTTTTTGTTTGTTTTTTCTCTCTGTTATATTATCCACCCTAGTAAACAACCTATCAGAATATCCTCTTAAGGATGAACTATCTTTTCTAGGAACATTCTAGTTCTGTTTAAAGGCACATTACTGTGAGTAGTGCTGCTGTAAAGTCCTTTTTATCAAGGGGGAAAAAGACGAACTAAGGGCTTTGAGTCCAAAACAGGCATTATTAAAGGACCACTATAGTGCCAGGAAAACATACTCGTTTTCCTGGCACTATAGTGCCCTGAGGGTGCCCCCACCCTCAGGGTCCCCCTCTGGCCAGGCTCTAGGGGGTGGAAGGGGTTAAACTTACCTCTTTCTCCAGCGCCGGGTGGGGAGCTCTCCTCCTCCTCTTCTTCCGTCACTGGCTGAATGCACATGCGCGGCAAGATCCACGCGCACATTCAGCCAGTCCATAGGCAGGGGCGTACCTAGAGCATTTGGCACCCGGGGCGGATCCTGTGCTGCCCCCCACCCCCAAAAAAAACCTGTAAAAATGTTAAAGGTTTTATTTCTTTTATTTTTACAATTTGTAAACTTTGCAAAACCGCTGTCAGCCCCTCCTACAAAACCCTTGTCCTGCCCTGCCCCTCCTACAAAACCTCTGTCCTGCCCCTTCTACAAATCCTGTACTGCCCCATCTACAAAACCCCCGCAACCCCCTTCCACAAATCCCCTGCTTATCCCCCCTTATAAAGACTCCTGTCCCAATACAAAAACCCCACCCCCTTCTACAAAATCCCTGCAGCCCTACACACACACATTTACAGGCAGACAGTCACACACTCAGTTACAGACAGACAGTCACACACTCAGTTACAGACAGACAGTCACACATACACATTTCCTCCGTGCGGCCAGTTTATCAGCTGTTTGCTTGAGTGAGCTGTACTGGCCGCACGGCACCCTAACTACCATGGGACACTGTGCGGCCACAGCTCACACAGCCCCCTCCAGCCAGGGCCGGTACAAGGATTTTTGCCGCCCTAGGCAAAAGTAAAGTTTGCCGCCCCCCATGTGACATGACAATGCCCCAACCATATGATTTGCCATGTTAACTAACGCCAGTGCTGCAGTGCCGCCGTGTTTACATTAAAAGGCCTGCAGGGACAGGCTATAGACACCAGAACCACTACATTAAGCTGAAGTGGTTCTGGGGACTATAGTGTTTCTTTAATGTGAGGTAAATTAGAGCTTAGTGCCACGAATAATATACTAGATTGCCTACTTACAACCAGATGAGGATGATGATGGGCTCTAGCTGCAGTCTGGCTCCACTGGTCTGGTGCAGAACAGGCTCTCTGGAGGCGGTTTGTAACTGTGGTCACAAAAATCAATGTTCTGGGAGAACGGGAAGCAGCTCCATTTTTTGGGGGTCCTTTACACAGATCAAGGTCTGGGTCCCAGGGTCCACCTTCATGTTCCACCAATGAGTTTGTTCACAGGGGGTGGAGTGTGTAGGGGATGTCCTGATATGTGTGTAAGGAATGCATTGTGTGAAATTGTGTTTGTATGTGTAAGGACTGCAAGGTGTGTTTCTGTGTATGTATGGGATGCATTGAATGTGTGTAAGGGGTGCATTGAGTGTGTGTAATGAATGCATTGTGTGTTTCTGTGTGTGTAAGGGATGCATTGTGTGTAACGGTTGCATTGCTTGTGTATGTGTGTCTGTGTGTTTTTCTGTGTGCAAGGGGTGCATTGTGTGTATGTGATGAATGTCAATCTCTCCTCCCGCTCCAATTTCCTTCTCCTCCTCCCAATTTCTCTTTCTCACCCACCCCCCCTTTTCTCTTTCTCACCCCCCCTTATTTCTCTTTCTCACCCCCCTTATTTATCTTTCTCACCCCCCCTCCTATTTTCTCTCACCCCCCCTTCTTTCTCACCCCCCCTTATTTCTCTTTCTCACCCCCCTCCTATTTTCTCTCACCCCCCTTTTCTCTTTCTCACCCACCCCCTTATTTCTCTCTCACCCCTTATTTCTCTCTCACCCCCTTATTTCTCTCTCACCCCCTATTTCTCTTTCTCACCCCTTATTTCTCTTTCTCCCCCTTATTTCTCTCTCACCCCTTATTTCTTTCTCACTTACTTATTTTCTTTTTCTCACCTCTACTTACTTATTTATTTTTCTCACCCTCTCCTTATATTTCTTTTCTCACCCCTCTCCTCACCCCTTATTTCTTTTCTCACCCCTCTCCTCCTTGTATTTCTCTTTCTCACCCCTTATTTCTTTTCTC
>OW240914.1:85382948-85399515 GCA_933207985.1 Pelobates cultripes | reverse complement strand
TTAGATGGTGAGAAGCTTTGTGCGATATCTAAAAAAAAAAAACTAGCGTTTATGTGCAGAGATGTAAGCTGTGTTATAAAATAGTTGATACCGAAAATTCAAAGAACTGCGTTTTTGTAACATCAAATTCTATTGCAAATAAAACCATTTTTATTTGTCATGACAAAAAAAGGCTCTGTAATTCTTTGTTCAGTTTGATGTCAGTAAGGGGGTGGGGGGGTTGTATATAAAAATAGGCCTGTAAGCTGCAGCATTCACACCCTTTGAAGGAGTCAGTAAAGTATCAGACTCAGCTAGACTGCCTATGAATGCCAAGTTAGAGAAGCTAATATTCACTTTGACAAAAATATCAGCTGACAGACCATAACTTGTTTTTATAGAAAAATGCTTTGCTATGTTTTTCATGGTAGCGTTCTTAATTTTTAGTAACAGTTATCCTACAATGTATACATTATTTTTAGCCACTTGTTTTTACATTAACACTACGACCAACTTTAAAAATTTATATACGAGATTTCTATATTTTCTGCATTATGTTTGCATACAGGGCATGTTATTTTTTACCCACTAATTTAGCGTAACATGCTGCTGAAATTCTGTTTAAGCTACAAATCACATGTGCGTTATTCAGTTTTATCATCACTATGAAGTATTAATGATGAAAAAAAGCTGTGTAACATTGTTAAGTCTTTCAGCCTGTTGCTTAATGATGTCTTAGCATGCCAGAATTAAGCAACTCGTTTGTTGAAACCGTTATAAACTGCAACCAGAGACCTCTTCAATTACCTAACCATGGTGTGTAATACCAATGTGTTCTAAAACGTAACTTCAGATATTTAATTTCTTCACATTAAATTCAGAAAGCCCAATAAACACTGAACAAGCCAGAGGGCAATACACAGCATACAGTTATCACATCAGATTGTACTACCCCTCAAAAAAAACAAGGTCAAGTGCTAAATCTGGTAAATGTGAAGGCTTGGCGTGCAGTTGTGGGAGGGGCATGGTCCCCTATTTAAGTCCACTACTCACCTCCACCTGTCCCGTTTGTTCCTTACCATTACTTGACGCTGGTTCTGGTCACCTTTCTTCTTCACTATGGTCCCTGCTCCTCGTGGAGCCTGTTCCAGCGTCCTCTGCAGTGTCTCTTCTGTGTCGTCCCAGCTCCGGCTCTCCTGTGGCTCTAAGCCGTCCGTCTTCTCGGCTCCACGGTGCCGTAAGTTACTTACCCTGCTGTAGCGCCATGGTCGCACTCCATCGGCATCCTTGCAGCGTGGTTTCTCGTGTTTTGGGTGGTTTCTCCGTTCAGGAGTTTTTCTACTTACCTTCCCTTGCTGTGGGTTTCGGGCTCCTTTTTCCCGCGAACGCTTCTGTTTCTCTTTTGCTGTGCTTTCGGGTTTTTTGTTTCAGTCGCTGTGCTGTCTCCTCTTCTCGTGGTTGGGTTTGTATGTTTTTCTATCCAACCCCTGCTGGTGGTTTTTCTTGTTGCATCCTTTACTAATTCTATATATGACATCAAATTAAATTAAATCGTACCAGAACATAAATAAATGTGTACATGATATTCACATTATGTTTTTCAGACATTGGGGTCTTCTGGTCTACAGGGAGTGCAGAATTATTAGGCAAGTTGTATTTTTGAGGATTAATTTTATTATTGAACAACAACCATGTTCTCAATGAACCCAAAAAACTCATTAATATCAAAGCTGAATATTTTTGGAAGTAGTTTTTAGTTTGTTTTTAGTTATAGCTATGTTAGGGGATATCTGTGTGTGCAGGTGACTATTACTGTGCATAATTATCAGGCAACTTAACAAAAACAAATATATACCCATTTCAATTATTTATTGTTACCAGTGAAACCAATATAACATCTCAACATTCACAAATATACATTTCTGACATTCAAAAACAAAACAAAAACAAATCAGTGACCAATATAGCCACCTTTCTTTGCAAGGACACTCAAAAGCCTGCCATCCATGGATTCTGTCAGTGTTTTGATCTGTTCACCATCAACATTGCGTGCAGCAGCAACCACAACCTCCCAGACACTGTTCAGAGAGGTGTACTGTTTTCCCTCCTTGTAAATCTCACATTTGATGGACCACAGGTTCTCAATGGGGTTCAGATCAGGTGAACAAGGAGGCCATGTCATTAGATTTCCTTCTTTTATACCCTTTCTTGCCAGCCACGCTGTGGAGTACTTGGGCGCGTGTGATGGAGCATTGTCCTGCATGAAAATCATGTTTTTCTTGAAGGATGCAGACTTCTTCCTGTACCACTGCTTGAAGAAGGTGTCTTCAGGAACTGGCAGTAGGACTGGGAGTTGAGCTTGACTCCATCCTCAACCCGAAAAGGCCCCACAAGCTCATCTTTGATACCAGCCCAAACCAGTACTCCACCTCCACCTTGCTGGCGTCTGAGTCGGACTGGAGCTCTCTGCCCTTTACCAATCAGCCACGGGCCCATCCATCTGGCCCATCAAGACTCACTCTCATTTCATCAGTCCATAAAACCTTAGAAAAATCAGTCTTGAGATATTTCTTGGCCCAGTCTTGACGTTTCAGCTTGTGTGTCTTGTTCAGTGGTGGTCGTCTTTCAGCCTTTCTTACCTTGGCCATGTCTCTGAGTATTGCACACCTTGTGCTTTGGGCACTCCAGTGATGTTGCAGCTCTGAAATATGGCCAAACTGGTGGCAAGTGGCATCGTGGCAGCTGCACGCTTGACTTTTCTCAGTTCATGGGCGGTTATTTTGCGCCTTGGTTTTTCCACACGCTTCTTGCGACCCTGTTGACTATTTTGAATGAAACGCTTGATTGTTCGATGATCACGCTTCAGAAGCTTTGCAATTTTAAGAGTGCTGCATCCCTCTGCAAGATATCTCACTATTTTTGACTTTTCTGAGCCTGTCAAGTCCTTCTTTTGACCCATTTTGCCAAAGGAAAGGAAGTTGCCTAATAATTATACACACCTGATATAGGGTGTTGATGTCATTAGACCACACCCCTTCTCATTACAGAGATGCACATCACCTAATATGCTTAATTTGTAGTAGGCTTTCGAGCCTATACAGCTTGGAGTAAGACAACATGCATAAAGAGGATGATGTGGTCAAAATACTCATTTGCCTAATAATTCTGCACTCCCTGTAGGTTCAGTTTTTCCTTGTTAACCCCATTGCATTTGTCTAATCTGTTCTTATACAGGTTTTTTTTGTGCACTCACTGGGCTGCGTTTTTGCACTACTCTACCTCCTGGAAGGTACATTTTTCTGTGTTTTTGTTTGTTTATTTAATTTTTCCCCTATCTGTCTCTGGGTCCTCGCTCTGACCCACACACCAATATACACTCTTACCTATTTACAGGCCCCCTCTGTACGGCCTGACCACCTGGTCTGACGTGCTTACTCTGCACTCCAGGTTCAGTCCGGCCCTACGTTTTCTGCCTCACGTTGCTGCCTCGCACCTCCCCTTACGTTGTTTGTTACACGTTTTCTCAGGTACGTCCTGTCTTGCATTTCGCTATCCCACCTAGTCTAGATGTGGCTGGCTGTCAGGGTCTTTAGGCGCCCTATAGGGGTAATCCCCCCCGGCTTCTTCACCTTAGGTTAGTGGTCCCGTGAAGCCATCACCCATCCTCATACTCAGGTACTTCGCCCCTCGGGCCAAATCATAGTTAGTCGCCTGGCACGTGGCATAGCGAGGACCTCACCTGTCACTCCCATTCTATGTTATGCTTTACTGGTCACTGAGAGGCCGACACCCCACCACAACGTTTCGGTGGCCACGATACCCCCTCGCGCCAACGCATAGATAGAGCCTCACGCCGCTTGGCATCTAGCAGGGCCTCACCTGTCACCAACTTAGTTTAATTGTTCCGCCGCCTTGCAGCACTAGCTAGCCAGCTCACACTGGTCCTGCATTTTCACTGGTCCTTTTCTTGCTCTAATTTTTATCACTTTCTTTTTAGAATGGATCAAGTTTCAGAAGGTGGTGAAGAGGTGTTCCTGCCCGGCACTACGGCTAGGTTCTCGCAGGGGAAATTCAGCTACGTCTGCCTCCCTCAGATCATGGTCTGTTCCTCGCCTCGCAGCAGAACTTCGGAGGCGTCAGATCCCGTTCCCCACATCAGCTAGGAAGACCGAACTGTTCCGGCTGCTGCATTCCTCCTCGGCCCATGCAGTCACTGGAGAAGGCGCTGGAGAAGGTCCTAGTGGCGCTGACCCCTCTGATGTGCACTCCATGTTGTCCTCTCTCGTGGCATCCATGGGGCAAGTCACCCAGAGGTTGGACAGACTGGAGACTGCCTCTCGGGAAGGAATTGTTCTGCAGACACTTCGCGGGTCTGAGGACACCAGCTTATGCAGTCTGCTCCTCCACATCTCACTCCACGAACCTCTGTTCTAATACGGCCGAGGCTTCCTCCGGCCTTGTTGTTCCCTCCCCTTTCCCGCAACCTGACAAGGTCATCAAGAACAAACTGGGTCGCCCCATACACTTCCTGGGGACGTCCCAGGTTTGTAATAACTTTAATGCTGGTACCTGCAGTTTTAGCACCTGTAGGCTTCTGCATATTTGTTCAAAGTGCTTCCGGGCTCATGCGCTCACCATGTGCCCCAATAAATGGTTTCCCAAACCCTGCTTGACCACTGTTAATGTGTGCCTTGTCAGCCATGTTGTCCTCTCACCCATCCAGGCACTTTGTTGATTTCTTGGTCTCTGGTTTTTCTGAGGGTTTCCATACAGGCATCATACATATGCTGTCCAGTATCTTTGAGTGTAAAAACCTGCAATTGGCTCTGGCTCACCCAGAGGCGGTTGACTCTCATACAACAGGAGGTCTCTGGGGGTTCTCTTTTATGTCCTTTCCAGGCTATGCCATTTACTACATGGAGGACTAACCCTATTGGTATTGTGACCGCAGAGGTTGATAGTCGCTCTCCACCCCCCATTCGGCAATTCCTAGTTTAAATTTCCTAATTCCGTCTGAGGAATTTGCTACAATATGCCACGATTGATAATGCCATTTCAGCCATCCTTAAAGCCGGGGTGGGTGCTTGGCTTAGTAAAACTGACATTGTCAATGCTTTTAAAGCTCTTGCCGATACACCCTACGCTCTGGCACATGTACAGTGTTAAATGGAAGGGCCGGTATTACTTTTTCTCTCGGCTTACTTTCGGTTCCAAAAGTAGCCCGAAACTGTTTGACATCTTTGCTGGGACCCTATGCTGGTTGCTCCTTAATGTTAATAGGTGTCCCGCAGTCCTCCACTACCTGGACGACTTCCTTATGATTGAGGAGAACAAGTTCCCCCCCATGTAGTCTGAAGGAGGCCTCTGCCCTTTTTGAATTGTTGTGTGTTCCATTGTCCGTAGACAACACAGAAGGTCTGGACACCTTCATTACTTTCCTGGGTATTCAGCTTGATACGGTTGCAATGCAGGCCAGTCTACCCAAGGACAAAATATTTCACATGCTCTCGTGCATTGATTACTATATTCGCACTAGTTCTTGCTGCCGGGAGTTACAATCTTTTCTAGGGTCAATAAATTTTGCTATGAGGATTATCCCAGAGGGTCGGGCATTTATCTCGTCTGCTTTCCCTGTTTCCCTCTCGATGATAGCCGGATCACGCTCTATGACCATGCCACGGCGGATCTGCTCATGTGGTGGAGGTTCTTGCTCTCCTGGAATGGGAAGAGTGTTTCTTCCCGAAATTTTGGAAGCATCACCTGCACTATGGACTGATGCAGCTGCCACTACCGGCTTCTCTGCCATTTACGGTTCTGAGTGGCTTTAGGGTGCTTGGCCAGTGGAGGTCCTGGACATCGAGGGTTTTTCCACTACCTCCGCCCTATTTGAAATTTACACCATTGTAGTGGCCAGTGTGGTTTGGGGTCGGGCGTGGTCGGGTTGTTAGATTCACTGTTTCTCGGACAACCAGGCCACGTGCCACATCATTAATAAAGGGCGTTCTTCCTCTCTTGTTATGAGGTTCCTCAGGAAACTGACATGGCTGGCGGCTAGTCATTTCTTTCTGACTTTTATTCATGTGCCAGGTGTCACAAATGTCGCTGCTGACAGGCTGTCTGTTTCAATTTCAGGCCTTCCGTGCAGCTCTGCCTACGGCCTCCCCCACTGCCACTGCTGCCCCTCCGTTTCAGGAGCTGATCATGGACTGAACGCCTTGTCCCACGGCAGTCATCTTGCCCGACTGTCTCTGTCCACTAATATGTGCAGGGCTTATGACAGGGCTTTCTCCTTGTTTAAGAAGTTTTTATTGGAATATGGTGTTACTGATTCTTTTGTTATGTCGACTGTGGTAGGTTTTGCTTCCTTTTGCCACCTTAAAAAAAAAAAAAAATAAAAAAAAAATCGCACTCACATAGTACCATCAAATTGTACCTATTTTTTTCATTTTATTTTTTCGATTAATTTTTTCAATATTTAGTTAATTTTATTAATATTTACCCAATAAAGATTTAATATACTTTTTTCTTTTTTGTGTGCCCACCCCTTACTGCTGTGGGTATTCCCTGGGTGGAACAATGGAGGAACTGCATTTTTGCCCTTTACTCTTGACCCGCCAGGGTTTTTCTCTATATTCAATTTGGGTTTATGACCCCCACTACCCACATAGTCTGTGTTGCAGACTCTGGAGTCAAGCTCTTATTGACCCCTAGGTCTGCTTCATTTTATCTTATTCACTTAGGTTTCAGTACCTGGACTACGTGAGCTTAACCATTTTTAGTAGATCCATAGCCAATTTGTCACTAACTCCATGGCAGGCTTCCTTTCAAATAAACCAGATAGCAATATCTGGTGTAGAGATTCAGACAGTGTCTTCTCTACAGAACAACTTGACCACACTGATGCAATTCCCTCCAATATTAATCAATCATTCTACACTTTACAAAATCTACACAAGAAGCAGATAAGATCTAGCTGGGAAATATCCTCTTTGGAGAACTATATCAAAAGATATGATCCCACGTGGACTAAGGGTACGTAATGTCCCTTCGTCCTATACAGACAACACTGAATTGATTAAGGAATGGGAATCCGCCGCGGGCTCATGCTCTAAAACGGTTTATGCAAGTTTTAGTTAACTTTGAAAAATAAATTATTAGAATCCAACTCCAATCTTGAAAGATTAAAAAAAAAAAAAAGTACAACAATTTCAAACTGATCCAGAATTTACATAACTTGAAACTAGACTTAAAAACAACTTGGATAAATTCTAACATTCCTTAAAAATACGTAAAACACCAAAAGTTCGTTAGGTACTCTAAGGACTACCAGACAAATAACTTATATCTCCACTTCTCGTAGAACTAGAGTTAATTTAGAGAACCACCTTACATCTGGAAGATAGGGACACCTATAAAATTTTGAAAGTTGATCCCACGAATGACTTCATGACAATATAAAGACATCTTGGACCAAGGCCGCAGTGAAGGGGTGCCAACGGGTGAAGAGTTCGAATTCATTCTGAATCGTCACCCTAGGATAGCAACCTTTTACTGCTTGCCTAAGGTCCATAAGAACATTGAAACCTCCCTGGGACGCCCCATTGTGTCAGGTATGGAAACTTTGACCCAGAGCGGGAGCATTTATATGGACCAAATCTTAAGACCTTTTGTAGAAAGACTACCATCCTATCTCAAGGATACTAAACAAACTCTTGCTCTCTTGTCAAACCTAGAGATACCTCCATTAGCTGTGTAGTTTAGACATTGAGGCACTGTACTCATCTATCCCTCATGACAACGGGATTAGACACACTAAACATTTCCTAGCTCAGAGAGGGGAACAACATAACTATTACACAAATTTTTGTGTTAAACTTCTCAAATTTATTTTGACGCATAACTATTTCACCTTCAAAAACAAATTTTATCAACAGGTGAGGGGTACTGCGATGGGGACAGCTTGTGCCCCATCGTATGCCAACCTTCACCTTGGATGGTGGGAGGAAAATATGGTCAAATCTGACATCATAGCAAGATACCTCCCATCTATATTCTTATGGCGTGATGTGTTATTAATCTGGCTAGGCAATGAAGAAGAGTTCAATGACTTTGTTAAAGTTCTCAATGTGAACGATGAAAACCTTAGATTCACAAGTGAGTATGGTGGTACGAACATTAACTTTCTAGACATAATTTCCATTACCGACCAAAACACCTTACAAACTACCCTATACAAAAAAATAAAATAAAAAATCAGCTACCAACAACCTTCTCAGGTGGGATAGTTTCCATCCCCAACCCCTGAGACAGGGTATCCCCGTAGGTCAGTACTTGAGGGTCAGACACAACTGTAGCTCAATTGAAGAATTTAAAATTAAAGCACAAGATCTGAAAACACATTTTAGGGAGAAAGGATACCCTAATAAAATGTTTAAAACGAGCTTACAAGAGAGCTCTTGAATCAGACAGGAATACACTTATAAATGATACACCTTCAATCACAAATTCAAAAGAGTCAAATATTATTCGACTTATAGCTATGTATGATGCTGGTTGGAGCAGAATAAAAGAATTCCTTCAGCGCTTTTGGCCCATACTCACGGATCATCATCTAAAAGAGAGATTACCCCCCAACGCTGCCATCACCGCACGTAGAGGGAGAAACTTGAGGGACATTTTGTCCCCCAGCCATTTACAGCTGAAACATCCCACCACATGGCTCCAGAGCCCTGTGATGGGCAGTTTTCCCTGTGGTAGATGTACCACCTGTAAATTTGTAAAGAAAGATTCTAAAACAGTGAAGGACAGTGAGGATGTGGAGGAATTTACTATTTCCTCTTTTTTCAACTGCAATACGGCTGGACTCGTGTATCTACTCACATGTCAGTGCAAGTTAAAATGTGGGAAAAACCTTCAAGGCCATCCCCTAGAAATCCTTTTGACAACCCTATCTCAAGACACCTTATCATAATGGGGATTCCAAGGGGCTATGCTTTTGCGACCTTGAACTTGTGAAGAAAAGCCCTAGGAGGGGGAATTATGACATTCTTGAGACAACGAGAATCCTTTTGGATCTTTAGATTAAAAACCCTAAGCCCTAGGGGTCTTAACGAGGAGTTCTAGTTTTCCCCTTTCTAATGAATATGGGTGAACTACAGCTTTTTACAAAGCCGGACACATTTACACAATGTGTTCATAGTGATTGGCACAAATGGTATCTATAGTCAATAGCAACATTTATAATGACTGAATTTAGGCTGTTCTATAAGATGTTATTTTCCTGTACCTGTTTTCAGTTTAGACATGTACTTTATCGGTTAAGTCCAACTTTTGAACTCGTAAGTGCTTTTTCGAGATCTACTTGCCTATGGTTTCTATTGAAGATTATTCTCATGAACTTAATGAATGTTACTTAATGCATTTCTGAGGAAATACTTAATAATGAACTTTGTGTTGTTGATTACTTGCACTTCCTCTTATTGGATTATTGCCTAAATGCAATTCATTTAAGTTTAACACTTATTAAAACTTCGGTTGAATCAAGTTACCAGTGATTCTCTTTTCTTAAAGCTACAGTATTGATACTTTAAAGATTCTCCGTTTCTTCACTATTGTAATTAGGGAGTTTACAAGCTGCAGTTTAGTTCCAATCCAAATCACCCCTAGTAGCGTAACATCCACAAAGAGACCGACCGCTGGCCCTAATTCCCTGGAACCATTTTGGGCATGAAACCATGCTTGCATCTGGTCAAAAAGGCTTCCATGAAATTGTTGAACCCCTGCTCTGATCTGGGTAATTTTTGGATATGTTGTTCACCCAGATCAGGGCTCTTTGAGAATATGTTATGTTTTGGGGTACTTTCTGAACTTTGTGAAAAAAAAATTTCTGCCTGGAGATAATTGAGTTACTTACAGGACTTCTCCCAAGCAGAGGGGAGGGATTGTGTGCTGTACATGGGCATTTGACGGTTTTGATTGCTTTTGTGCCCTTTGTGTTCCTGTGTCCCATCAGATCCAGGGGGTGTTCCACTGGCCTGAAGAATTGTATAAAAGCCAACATGAACCATTCAAGCTCAGATCTAGCACCTTCGTGAAGTTTCAGCTCATGTTTGGGGGATTGCTATAAATCACTATACTCCCCTGAGTATAATCACCAAGCTCTTGTAAGAGCTTGTTCCTGCTACGCTCTCTGGACTAAGGTCTACCCACTGGAAGCTGGATCCTGGTCATAGGTCCAGGGTGGGAAGGAGACAGCGAGATCCCAACCAAGCTGTGACGGTTCGTGGGGTTTACAGTAATTATGGGGTTCCAGCACAGTGCATATGGTACTCGCAAGTACTAGGAAGCAGCAGTTGATGGAGGTACCCGGTCGGGGTGCCAGGCAGTCCGTCACAGCCACTGTTACCAACAAACCCACAACGTCAGTCCACTGAGAAATTCTGTTGTATCAGCCCAAATACACCAGGCTTCTGTGTTACAACCTGATAGTGCTATTGTGACTGCCCGGCAGTACACCAGTGGGATCCTTAACCCGGAGCATAATTCTCCTGTGGATATGCAGCCACATTTGCTAAATCCTCATAATCTGTTACACCAAGGGCCTCCAAGTCCTCAGAGTAGCCTTGATGGAGGTGTGCAACAAGAAATTCAGAATCCCCATGAAGTGGCCCCAGTATTTTTAAGAGCATGTTTAACATCGAAGTGAGCAAACAATTTTAACGCTGTGGAATTTTTATGATCATTTTCATTTTGTGAATTTAGAGAGAATGCCATCATTTGTTGCAACAATAGAGTCAATGCATGCTACTATTGAAGGGGCTTTATGCAGAATTTTACCCGGCATAGGTCCGAATGATTTTGTTCAGTTAAGATTGACTGCTGAGGGCCTATGTAGACCTTTGTATTGTATTAGGTCTAAGGAGGGCATAAATGCAGTGGATTTTTTTAAATTTTGGCAAATTTGCTTCAAAGCAACGCAGAAAGCATTGGTGGCGATTCTTTATGGTTGTATTGTTAGGAATAGAGCTGGGGGTTTAATGACATGTAGACATCTCAGATCAACATCCTATAGTTGCATTATCCAGACTAAGAGACAATGATTGTTTGATTTTAACAATGATAACTTGTGTCTGGCTGCTAGCTTATGTGTCCTTATAGATCAAGAAATACTGGTTGATGCAGTGTTATTTATAAAGCTCTGAGTATCCCTGATGATCGCTTAGTTTTAGCAATAAACTGGCTTTTGATCATCATCATTGAGACGTAACTATTAAGATTCTCTATCACAACCGTGGTGCACCGAGGTATTTTTAGTCAGATGTAATCAAGAAGAAACTATTGTTCATCACGAAAACATTATGGTTAAAAAAAAGTTTTAATTTGTTTTTTTAAAGACTCAAGCATTTATCGGGGTCCCTGGTGATAACGGTCATACCCCTTTTTATCACAAAAATTTTTACTGCCGTTACTTTTGCAAGGAGTGCCACAGACAGAATTGTGTTACAAATGAGCTCCAGATGCCCCTGCTGTCACACGGTCATTCTAAACAGTGTTTAGAGCTACACTATGAGCTTGCCAACGTTGGTAAAATATTCTGTAAAAACAAAAAACAGTGTGGTTATGTTGTGATGGAAAATCATGAGTGTGAAGCAGGGCCGGACTGGGATAAAAATTCGGCCCGGGCATTTTTTTATCACAGCGGCCCATTAAGAAGGGGGCGGGGCAGAGAGGGTGTGTTTTGTCATCACTCATGACAACACGCGCCCTCTCAAAGTGAGCATGTTGGTTCAATGCTCTTCCAGGGCAGACCATGCACAGAGCTCTGCTGAAGAGCTCTAGCATGAGAAAAAAGCCCTGTATTTGTTCTGCACAGTGCAAGCAAATTTAATAACATGCTTGCACTGTGTTTCCTTGCAACTTGTCTCTGGTGTCTCTATAAATGGATACCAGGAGACAAAAGGCCAGGAAAGAGTATTGTGCATGTGTTTGGAGCCTGCTTGTGGTATTGCGTGTGTGCAGAGTGAGCTGGTCGTGGTGTGGTATTGTGTAATAAGGTCGGTTTTAGTCGTGTTGTGTTTGTGGTGTAATGTAATGCATATGTGGCTAGGGGCTGTAGAGAATGTGTCTATAGGGGATGTAGCAAGTGTGTGTATACAGGCTATAGTGTGTGTGTGTGTGTGTGTATATACAGGCTATAGTGTGTGTGTGTGTGTGTGTGTTCAGGGAATGTATGGGTTTGCTTACAATGAATCTAGTGTGCGTATAGGGGATCCAGAGTGTGTGTGTGTGTGTGTGTGTGTGTGAAGGACCCAGACTACGTATAGGAGATCTAGTGAGCGTGCGTATATAACGGATTCAGAGTGTATATAGGGATCTAGTGTGTGTAGATGATTCAGAGTTGGGTAGAGGATCTAGTGTGTGTCTGGAATGAAATGTGTTTAGGGGTGCTGTGTGTGTGTGAGGGGTGCTGTGTGTGTATATATATATATATATATATATATAATATAAATATGTTTGGAAGTATTGTGTATGTGTGTGATGCAGTGTATCGGGGGGTTGTGTGTGTATGAGAGGGGTGCAGTATGTGTGTGTGAGTGCTGTGTATGATGTGGTAATCACACAGTAACTCGTGTAGGTGTGATTTATAGGCCCCCAGGACAAATTGAAGAGTTAGATAATCTACTAGTTGAGGAAATAGCTAAAATGACAATGAAGGGGGAAGTTATCATCATGGGTGACTTTAATCTTCCTGATGTAAATTGGAAAACAAAATTAGCTACTTGTGCCAGGAGCACACATATTCTAAACTCCCTACTGGGTTTGTCTCTAAAACAAGTTGTTGAGGAGCCAACTCGTAAAGAGGCCATACTAGATTTAGTGTTAACAAATGGAGATTTAGTATCAGATATTACTGTAGGTGAAAGTTTAGGATCCAGTGATCATGAGTCAGTGTGGTTTAATATAAGAACAGTGACTGAGTCACACCACACAAAAACAAAAGTTTTAGACTTTAGAAAAACAGACTTTTCTAAAATTAGAATATGGGTAGAGGAGTCATTATCAGACTGGAGCAATTTAAATGGAGTCCAAGAAAAATGGGATTATTTAAAAGTTGCACTATTGAAGGCAACAGAAAATTGCATTAGGCTTGTCAGTAAAAGCAAAAAATTCAAGAAACCACTGTGGTACTCCGCAGATGTGGCCAAAATAGTTAAAAACAAAAAGTTAGCATTTAGGAATTATAAAAAAAACCAGAGTGAGGGAGACAAAATGATCTATAAGATTAGGCAGAAAGAGGCTAAGCAAGTTATAAGAGCTTCCAAATCACACACAGAAGAGAAAATAGCACAGTCAGTAAAAAAGGGGGATAAAACATTTTTTAGATACATAAATGAGAAAAGAAAAGTAAAACAAGGATTAGTTAGATTAAAAACAAAAGAAGGAAGGTATGTAGAAGAGGATAAAGGTCAGGCTGACTGCCTCAATGAATATTTTTGTTCTGTATTTACAGAAGAAAATGAAGGAAAGGGACCTCAGTTGAGAAAAAGGATAAATGAGTCATTTATTACACGTGAGTTTACAGAGGAAGAGGTTCTATTTCAACTGTCAAAAGTAAAGACAAATAAGTCAATGGGACTTGATGGAATACACCCAAAGCTATTAAAAGAGCTTAGTGGTGTACTAGCAAAACCATTAACAGATTTATTTAACCAATCATTGTTAACAGGTGTAGTCCCAGAAGATTGGAAGTTAGCGAATGTTGTGCCCATTTACAAGAAAGGTAATAGGGAGGAGTCGGGCAACTATAGGCAAGTAAGCCTTACTTCAGTAGTGGGGAAAGTGATGGAAACCATGTTAAAGGATAGGATTGATGAACATCAAAAAACACATGGATTTCAAGATCAGAGACAACATGGGTTTACTTCAGGGAGATCATGCCAAACTAATCTTATTGATTTTTTTGATTGGGTAACTAAAATTATAGATCAGGGTGGTGCAGTAGACATTGCTTACCTAGATTTCAGTAAGGCTTTTGACACTGTTGCACATAGAAGGCTTATCAATAAACTGCAATCTTTAAGTTTGGATTCCAATATTGTTGAATGGGTAAGGCAGTGGCTGAGTGACAGGCAACAGAGGGTTGTAGTTAATGGAATATATTCAAAGCTTGGACTTGTCACCAGTGGGGTACCTCAGGGATCTGTACTTGGACCCATTCCCTTTAATATTTTTATTAGTGATATTGCAGAAGGTCTTGATGGTAAGGTATGTCTTTTGCTGATGATACTAAGATATGTAACAGGGTTGATGTTCCAGGAGGGATAAGCCAAATGACAAATGATTTAGGTAAACTAGAAAAATGGTCAGAATTGTGGCAACTGACATTTAATGTGGATAAGCGCAAGATAATGCATCTTGGACGTAAAAACCCAAGGGCAGAGTACAGAATATTTGATAGAGTCCTAACCTCAATATATGAGGAAAGGGATTTAGGGGTGATTATTTCTGATGACTTAAAGGTAGGCAGACAATGTAATAGAGCAGCAGGAAATGCTAGCAGAATGTTTGGTTGTATAGGGAGAGGTATTAGCAGTAGAAAGAGGGAAGTGCTCATGCCATTGTACAGAACACTGGTGAGACCTCACTTGGAGTATTGTACATAGTACTGGAGACCGTATCTTCAGAAGGATATTGATACCTTAGAGAGGGTTCAGAGAAGGGCTACTTAACTGGTTCATGGATTGCGGGATAAAACTTACCAGGAAAGGTTAAAGGATCTTAACATGTATAGCTTGGAGGAAAGACGAGACAGGGGGGATATGATAGAAACATTTAAATATATAAAGGGAATCAACACCGTAAAGGAGGAGACTATATATTTAAAAGAAGAAAAACTACCACAACAAGAGGACATAGTCTTAAATTAGAGGGACAAAGGTTTAAAAATAATATCAGGAAGTATTACTTTACTGAGAGGGTAGTGGATGCATGGAATAGCCTTCCAGCTGAAGTGGTAGAGGTTACCACAGTAAAGGAGTTTAAGCATGCATGGGATAGGCATAAGGCTATCCTAACTATAAGATAAGGCTAGGGACTAATGAAAGTTTTTAGAAAATTGGGCAGACTAGATGGGCCGAATGGTTCTTATCTGCCGTCACATTCTATGTTTCTATGTTTAATGGGCATCCCTTTCCCTTTGTGAGGGGGAAAAAAGCCATTAGACTTACCTGTCAACTAGCACTAGGACAATAACCTCTCTGCACACTGACCCTCCCACAGTTAGATTGTCCATTCTGATATTTTCTGGTCTAGTCAGATGCTTATAGAGATTGCCCCCAGGAGTACTTGGTGCCCCTACATTTACATTAAACATTTGCTAACATCTTGATGATTTTTCTGGGGTCTGACAGGCACTGATCACTTCCTCCATTGAAGCAGAGAGCGTAAGTTAACTCTGTTGAGTCCTGGTCCAGCTGTTTGGCAAGACAGTCGGCTTATCGCTCACAACCAGTGAACAAAGCCAAGTACTGTTGGTCTTAACTTAATGCACTAACCTTCTGGCTCACGCGGAGGTGATGGTTGGCAGACCACAAGTAAGTTGTCAAGCAGTTGACTAATAGGTTTACTCCTTTATATGGGGGTGCGCAGGGCACTCCTGGCACGATATCTCGTACATCATGGTGTAATTTTTGTGGAACATGGAGTGTTTTTTTAAGGATGAAATAAGGAGTTTACAGACAAATGTATCATACGTATCAATTGTTTATTTTAGTAGATATTCACCAAAACAAATACGTTAAAATGTAATAGGTTTTGTTTTTCATGGTGTCTTTTATAAATACTTAATTTAATGACCCTATGCTGTTTTGAGGTGCATGATTTATTTAGGGTCTGGTTTGCTGTAAATTGGCAGTATAGCCCATGCACACACTGTTGGGAGTTATTCATTATGCTGAGACTTGTGTTGAGTTGGCAGTTGATTTCCCTTCTGATGAGCTAAACAGGCGAAACGTGTGTCCGGGGTAGCTCTTACTAGCTTTTAATCCTAAAACTGATACCAGGCATTTGAATGATAGAGATATTTCTGTGACTGCGTCCCTAGCAGAAATGTGTTGTAGGAAACAACCTTAGGGGCAGCTTTGCTTCTTTTAGCCATCTAAAACGAATACCAGGCATTTCGGTAACAGCATCTTTAGCATAAATCTGTTGCAAGGGACAGCCTCGCTCTAACCAGCATTTTGTCTGCACAATACTACTGTGCGTTTATTGAATATCATCCGGCACTTGGTTTTACTCCTGGGGGGTTACTGATTAAACCGGCCATTATAGGGCTAGTCTTTACTGGGGTAAGGGGAGCCCTCAAAGGCACATATAGGGTGACGAAGTTGATTTCTGGGATATATGCCCCTTCTCTGCTCCCATGGACTTTCTCCCTCTTTTGTTATTCCTCTAGGTTTGTAAAGTTACAATTTTGGCATTCTGACTGTGTCCATTGCAACACAGTGTCTAGATTCCATCATTCTGCAACTACTTTACCATAAGCACTGTTATTTTATTAGAAATGTCTCATTTAACACAGCACTGTAGC
>OW240914.1:85371391-85382848 GCA_933207985.1 Pelobates cultripes | reverse complement strand
ACGTATCACAACAATTATATCAGTAAAAGTGCTGTTTGTGTGTGAAAAATGCAAAAAAAGTAACTTTCACTGACAATATCATCACTGTGATATGTTTTACTGTTTTGAATCACTAATATTTGTGTTCAGCGAAGTCTCCCGAGTAAAACAGTACCCCCCATGTACAGGTTTTAGGGTGTCGTAGAATGTTACAGGGTAAAATACAATGCTAGCAAATTAAATTCTCTGGAATTTCGGCCTGGGTTGGCAGGCAGGTCCCTCAAATTGCAATCAATAAAATTACTGAATTATGTAAAAATATTACATAAATACGCACGTAGAATTTAAATATATATGCATATTTATATATTTGAAGTCTACGTGTATATTTATATAATTATTTATGTAATTTTGTATATGGACGCATGTATATTTCTTATTATTTTTATTTATTTTTATATACATAGATATATATACAAATTCATTCTAAGTGTATTTTGATATAAATATATATATATTAATTTTAAAATACAGTTAGAATAAAATTTCATATAGTTATATAATTTTTTATTATTATTTAAAAAAAAATTATTTAATTTAAATTACTTATTATTTATATTTTATAATAATATATATATACAATATATATAGTTATTATATATATTATATATATATACATGTGTAATTTAATTATAAGTGTATTTTTATATTAATATAAGTACATATTAATATAAAAATACACTTAGTATGGCATTATATAGATGATATATAGACATATATTATATAGATATATTATATGTCTATATATCATATATACACCTATATAATTATTATTATTTTTTTTATTACCATTAACTTTATTTTTATTTTTGATTTTACATTTTACATTAGCAGGGAGACTGCCTGTCAGCACAGGCAGTCCCCCTGCAGGCAGACACTAGGACACCTATTGTGACCATGTGATCGCTGTGTTAAGCGATCACATGGCCACAGGGGTCCTAAATCAGTGTGGGGAGACTGTCTGGGCTGCAGGCAGTCTCCCCACAACCGGAGCCACACTGATCGCCGCCAGGGGAACGACGGCGATCAGGTAAGTAGCTCTGACCGTTAGGACGGTTCAGGACCGTCATCGGTCGGCAACGCAAAAATGCCGATGACGGTCCTGAACCGTCCTCGGTCCTTAAGGGGTTAAAGGGACACTATAGTCAGCTTAATGAGGTTGTTCAGGTGAGAACTATAGCTCCCTGCAGCCTTTCTCATGTAAACACTGTATTTTCTGAGAACACCTCCAGTTGCAGTCACTCAAAGTGAACCAGAGGGACTTCGGAGTTGATGGAGGCATAACATGCCTCCATCCACTGAGATCTCCATCACAGTGCAGCAGAGCACAGGACAGTGCAGCAGAGCATCCTGTGATTCAGTATCTCCTCCCTCTGCATGCAGGCACAACTTTCCTCATAGAGATTCATTGATTAAATGCATCTCTATGAGGAGATGCTGATTGGCCAGGGCTGTGTTTGAATCATGTTGGCTCTGTCCCTGATCTGCCTCTTTGTCAGTCTCAGCTAATGCCATGGGGAAGCACTGTGATTGGATCAGGCTACCACATGTCAGCAGACTGCTTGTTTTTCTGAGTCTAACAGCATGCAGATTTACAGCTTCGGGCTTGAATACAGTACGTTTTTTACTATATTTATGGAGCCATGAGGGGCCCAGTGGGGCTAGATGGTGGTGTTAACACTATAGGGTCAGGAATACATGTTTGTGTTTCTGACCCTACAGTGATCCTTTAAACATATAAACAACAAAAACACAAATGTGACTTCATCCAGTGGTATAATCTTTATATAAATGGGATACTTTCCTTGACAGTGTAAAAAATGTAACTCATATAGTATTAGCTTAAATCATAAAGACTAGCTTCTGTTATAAATGCAATCACAAGGAAATATCAAGCAAAGGTGTATAATATAGTACTTTTCATGCATCACAAGACACCTTACTTCTGATTCCACACTCCCAGATCGGACAAAAAAAGTAAACAGAAAATTAGCCACAATAGAGTAGCTCAGCTATTCCATTTAAAAAAAAGGTTTATTACAAATTGTATAAAATGGATTTTATAATGAATATAACTTGCAAGCAGGGGAGGCAACTTTTGGCCAGCGGGGCAAATACAAATGGCCTTTTCCTTTGTGCTACTCATATGGACGATAGACAGATAGATAGATAGATACACAAAAAGTGTGCCATAATATATCCCTGCAGCCTCTACTAACGTGAAGAAACATTTACAGCGATCTGTTCATTCCTAAGAAGCACATATTTTGTTTCCCACTGACTCCATTGTTACCAGTGACAACAGTCATGTTTTATGCCATGATCCCCATCTCCTCTCCCCTGCAGTCACTGACAAACACCCACGGGACATCATACATGCATACATGCTCACTGTAGTCTGGCAACCTATTTAGTCTAAGTACATTGGGAAATAAGTTAGGGGGGCAGAGAAGGCCTAAAGAGAATTGAGAGCATAGGGCACAAGCCCATGTGCAAAACCAAATAGCACTGAGCTTGCACAGGCCATGAACAATCCCTTCCCTGGGAGACGTTGACCTTCATTGTCTCACAACTCCTGCAGAGCTTTACTAGAAGACATCCTAGCACATTTTGCTGCTGTTTTAAATTATGATGCCCAATGTGTATGTTAATAAATCTCTAGAAAAAGAAAAGAAAAATGAAAGTACAAACAAACTAATTAGATACTTTCAACTCTGTCCCCTCCCTCTTAGAAAATGTAATTAAGAGACTGCACTCTTAATTACATTTTCTAAGAGGGAGGGGACATAGTTTAAAGTATTTAATTTGAAGAATACCTGTAGAGCATTCCAATACATTTTAGTACCAGTACACTATTTTGTTGTTCTAGTTTCCAAAGGTGTTCTTTCTATGCAGGAATATCCTACAACATGGACATTCTATATCAACCATTTACTACCAGAATTCCGCTATGCCAATTTTGTAAAGAGTTAGCAGGAAATCCACATGCACAGAGTTTGCTGGGATCTGCTCCTTCAAATTACATGTTTGGCTGTCTTCTGCTATCTTCTGCTTCTGCGCGTATTCCAAACATTCTGAAGAGTGAGTTTTGAAATAGAAATATGCATTTTGTTATATAAATGAATTGCTAAATAATACACCCACAAGCTATTTTACATGCAATGTTTTATTTTAAATAATACAATGATGACACATTTTATTTAAGAGAAAAATATAGTCCCTGGTATAAGGAGATTTTTTTTAGGGACCTCTGTAGCTATGGCACATGTATGATGGTAACAAAGAGCTGCATGTGTAGAGTGATAGTTGAGATAAAAGCCCAAAGCATGCTAAAGGGGTTTAGTGTATTCTTGAAAAAATCCATCCTTAGAAATGGAAATGACCAAGCCAGCTGTATAAACTTATTCCAAGTGGCCGCAAGTTAAAGACGAACTGACAAACAAGATTAAGGTAGAGCCCTGGGATTATCCAGCATTTAAAAATCTTAAAGAAGATCTTAAAGAAGATTTACTACACAATGCATACCACTTGGAGAAAATCATACATAGTAAGCTCGCTAGTCTTCTTCCTCTAGCTTGCTTTATCTGCTGTAGCGGGTGCAAATAAAAACTCCCTCAGCTGTCCTATACTCATTTGCACCCGCTACAGCAGCAGATGTTTCTGCTCTGCTCCGTTCCTCCCGCCCCATGACCTGTTCCCTCGATCCTATTCCCTCGTATCTCATCCACACTTTGTCTCCTCTTGATCTGCCTCTCACTAAGAATTTTAATCTCTCCCTCTCCTCTGGCACATTTCCTCTACCCTTCAAACATGCAACCGTTACCCCAATTCTGAAAAAGCCCAACCATGATTCTAATTCCCCGTCCAACTACCGTCCTATCTCGCGACTGCCGTTTGTCTCCAAGATCCTTGAGAGAGTTGTGTATGCAAGATTGACAGACTTCCTTGAATCCAGCTCTCTGCTTGACCCGCTTCAATCTGGATACCGCGCTCGTCACTCTGCTGAAACAGCTGTGACCAAAGTATACAATGATCTTATCACTGCAAAATCCCACGGCTACGACACTATCCTAATTCTCCCCGACCTTTCTGCTGCTTTTGACACTGTTAATCATCAACAGCTTCTTCTCATCCTCCGTAATCTCGGTCTACGAGATACCGCTTATAACGGATCACCTGGCACCCCGACTGGGTACCTCCGTTGACGGATGCTCCTAGTACTTTCCCGAGGGCTCCAAGCACTCCACTAGACACCATAACCACCGCAGACCCCACAAACCACCGCGGCTTGTTTGGGGTCTTCCACCCATTCTAGACCCAAGACCAGGATCCAGCTTCCAGTAGGTAGACCTCTCTTAATCCAGAGAGCAGGAACAGGAACAAGCTCTTACAGGAGCTTAGTGATTATACTCTGGGGAGTATAGTGATTATAGCAATCCCCAGACTGTAGGTAGTTCTCCAATCCCCCAAACACGAGCCGAAACTTCATGAAGGGTAGAACAAGTCTGAAGCTTTATTGGTACAGGTTGGCTTATATACAATTCCTCAGGTCAGAGGCACACCCTCTGGACCTGATGGAACAGTGCATTACAAACTGTACAGACCAATAAGAACAGTATAACAATGTCCGACACTCCCACATACAGCACACAATCCCTCCCCTCTGTCTGTGATATAATTAAGGTAGTTATTGCATAAACTTAATTATCCACAGGTAGAAAAAAAACACACATTTATACAAAGGTGTAGAAAACATCCCAAAACATAACACATCCCCATAAATCTTACATCCCTTGATAGTTCTGACCTGGGTGAACAACCGATCAACATATCCACAACAACATAACCGCAAGGTTTTCACTTCAAAATAGTTCCAGGGCGTTCGTGGCTTAATCCCCCTGAAGTCTATTCGCGATTTTAGTCCATGCGAACAAGATGGCTGCCACCACGTGTTCAAATGTCGAATGGCGGCCACTTAGACTGTTTGGGAGTTCAAAGAACCAATGTTTAAAGTGCCAATAGGCACAATTAGGGTCTCTCAGACAAAACACATTAAAGGGGCCTTAGTCACAGGGTTAAAGGCTGGCAAGTAGTACTCCAAAAACCAGTGGCAAAGTTGCTTTCGTCACAATGCTCTCTCCTGGTGCTCTTTATACATCTCCCAGTGCTCATTCAGTGTTTCTTTCTCAGGCTCTGCCTCTTCTCCCCAATCTCTCTCTGTTGGTGTTCCCCGAGGGTCTGTCCTTGGTCCCCTATTGTTCTCAATCTACACTGCCCCCCTTGGTAAACTCATCAGCTCCTTCGGCTTCCAGTATCATTTCTAGGCAGATGACACGCAAATGTATCTGTCCTCCCCTGATTTCTCACCACCCCTCTTGATTAATGTCTCTGACTGCCTCTCTGCTTTTTCCAACTGGATGGCTGCTCATTTCCTTAAACTGAACCTGTCCAAAACAGAATTTCTGGTCTTTCCTCCCTCAAGTGTTGCTACTCCCTTATCTGTGTCCCTCTAAGTCAATGGTGCCACCATCCTATCTACCTCTAATTCTCGCTGCCTAGGTGTTCTCTTTGACTCCGACCTCTCCTACACCCCTCATGTCCAACCAATCGCCAAATCCTGTGGCTTCCATCTCAAAAACATTGCGCGCATCCAACCCTATTTAACGCCTGATATGGCAAAGATGCTTGTCCATGCCGCTGTCCTCTCTCGCCTTGACTACTGTAATCCGCTTCTCAATGGTCTTACATGTTCCCAACTCACCCTGTTATAGTATATAATGAATGCGGCGCCTCCCCCTTCATCAGTCCCTACATTGGCTTCCCGTAAGATATAGATCTTAATTTAAGATCCTGATAGTTCCTTACAAATCTCTACACAATGCTGCTCTGACCTCACTATCCTTATCCTCACTATTACACAAATATGTCCCATCTAGGCCCCTATGCTCTGCCGGATACCTACGTCTAACCTCTGTTCGTACTCCTACCTCTGACTTCTCTAGGGCTGCACCATTGTTATGGAATGCCCTTCCCCTCTCTGTTAGACTTTCACCCAATCTCCACTCCTTCAAAAAATCTCTGAAAACTTACTTCTTCAGGAAAGCATATCAACTAAACTGTAAACAGCTTTCCCTCTCCGCATCCTGATTCTTCTCCTGAAACTGTCATCAAAACAAAACACTATCCTAGCAACCTACTTTTCTAACCTACCCTTACCTTTTGTGTCACATTACCCCACTCCCTCTAGCATGTAAGCTCATTGAGCAGAACCTTGAATCCCTCTGTTCCTGTGCATCCAACTCGTCTGGTTACAAATACTTGTCTGTTAGTCCGCCCATTGTACAGCTATACGGAACTTGTTGGCGCTTTATAAATAATAATAATAATAATAATAATAATAGTAGCTTTCAGTTAGGCTGCTGGACTAATGATACACTTCTGAACGAATGTTCGGAAGGGTGTGACTGTGCATGGTAAACTAGACCGATGCAAGGCTTTTTTGGGGGGGCAGGGAGAGCAATACCATATTATTATTATTACTGGTATTTATATAGCACCAGCATATTCCGTAGTGCTTTGCAATATTATCAAGGGGGGGGATTCAACAATAAATGAGACAATTACAAAAACTTACAGGAACAATAGGTTGAAGAGGGCTTTGCTCAAACGAGCTTACAGTCTATAGAAGGTGGGGCATAAAGCATAACAGGACAGGAGGTAGCAATCAAACAAGGTGGAGTAAAGCAGAACTGGAGAAGAGAGTAGAGTGCTGCCCTTTAGGTGAGAACAAGGGGCAGGTACGTGAGGTAGAGGTTACTCTGGGAGGCCATTAGCTTTCCTAAAGAGATAGGTTTTGAGGCACTTTTTAAATGATTGAAAAATAGGGGAGAGCTTGATGGTGGTAGACAGGCTATTCCAAAGGAAAGGAGCCACTTGCAAGAAGTCCTGCAAGCGTGAGTTGGCCGTAGCAGCGGACAGGAGAAGGTCATAGGCAGAGCGGAGACACCGAGAAGTGGCATACCTGTGGATCCGTGAAGAGATATAGGAGGGGCTAGAATTGTTCAGTGCTTGATACGCGTGGATTAGTACTTTGAATTGACTCCTATAGGATACAGGAAGCCAATGTAAGGACTGACAGAGGGGAGAGGTGTGAGAGGAGCGAGAGGAGAGGAAAATCAGTCTAACTGCAGATTTATTAGGAGAGAGTTACAATAATCCATGCAAGAGATTACTAGAGCATGGACAAGCTCCTTAGTAGCATCTTGCGTAAGAAAGGGGCGGATGCGGGCTATGTTATTAAGGTGGAATCTACAGGATTTGGTAACAGACTGGATGTGAGGCTCAAATGTGAGGCCAGAATCAAGTTTAATGCCAAGACAGCGCGCTTGCAAGGATGGACTGATGTGGGTACCACTAACTTGAAGGGAGAGTGATCAGTATTAGGAGAAGGAAAGACAAGGAGTTCAGTTTTAGAGAGATTGAATTTCAAAAAGCGTGAGGACATCCAGTCAAAGATGGAAGAAAGGCAAGCAGTGACACGTTGCAGGACAGCAGGGGAGAGGTCCGGGGAAGGAGAGGTATATCTGAGTGTCATCAGCTTACATGGTGGTATTGGAATCCAAATGAGGTAATAAGTTAGCCAAGAGAGGTAGTAGAAAGAGAAAATAGAAGGGGACCAAGTACAGAGCCTTGGGGTACTCCAACAGAGACAGGACAAAGGGAGGAGGTATCATTAGAAAAGGAGACACTGAATGAGCGTTGGGAGAGATAGGAGGAAAACTAAGAGAGGACAGTGTCACAGAGACCGAGTAATTGAAGAGTTTGGAGAAGGAGAACATGGTCAACAGTGTCAAAGGCAGCAGAGAAGTCAAGAAGAATTAGTATGGAGTAGTTCCCTTTGCATTTAGTTGTGATTAGGTTGTTAGTGACTTTAATAAGAGCAGTCTCAGTACAGTGGAGAGGGTGAAAGCCATACTGAAGAAGGTCACGGAGAGAGTTGAAATTGAGGAAACAAGTCAGACGGGTAAAGACCAGTCTCTCCAGAAGCTTTGAGGAAAAAGGGAGCAGGGATATGGGACGATAGTTAGATGGGGATGACGGGTCAAGAGATGGGGGTTTTTTTCAAGATGGGTACTACAGTAGCGTGTTTAAGTGCAGCAGGGACAACACCATAAGCGAGCAGTTGAAGTTTAAAATATTAGTGAAGGAGATTTGAGGAGGCTGCGAAGAAGACTAGGTGTGTGAAACCAGGCCTATCACAGGTTTCATAACTGCAACTGGCCATTACGTTACGTATGGCAATACATTTTGTATGACGTAACTGAAAATCCAATGTATGAGAAATCATATAATAATTACACACTTTACAGCATGAACTCAGGAGGTTGGGCAAGTCATCAAGTTTGGCCCAGAAAAGAGAAGATAAAGACCAAAGAGACGTTGAGTCAGCTTGTTGAACATAAGGCTAGCAAGGAATAGTGTACATGCATAGTGCACAGTGGAAGCTCTCACAGATGGGCTGAAGCTCTGTGTGCAGTGCACCTTGCATAGAATTAGTGTATCGGACAATCTGTACTTGTTGTGGGCAATTCCCTGGTGTTCCCAATAATGAGACACAAGGAAACAAACCCAGATGGAAGGACCCAAAATTTTGGACTATCCCACTAAAACCTGATCTGTTGGCATTTGCGTATTCATTTCAAATACATTTATTTTAGGTTAAAGTGTGAATGTTACTTTGGAGATTTTTGGACAAGCAGATAGCTAACTAATAGTTAGCTGTGAGTGGTCCTATAAAAATAAAATAATAATAATATACATTGACTATTTGGGTGGCTGGTCACAGCCAGGGTGAGATACATAATGAAATAAAGTGCATTACTGAGAGAATTATCAAGCATGCATTGAAGTGTAACAGATGTAAATGTTTTTTGTTTGTTTTTTCTCTCTGTTATATTATCCACCCTAGTAAACAACCTATCAGAATATCCTCTTAAGGATGAACTATCTTTTCTAGGAACATTCTCGTTCTGTTTAAAGGCACATTACTGTGAGTTGTGCTGCTGTAAAGTCCTTTTTATCAAGGGGGAAAAAGACGAACTAAGGGCTTTGAGTCCAAAATAGGCATTATTAAAGGACCACTATAGTGCCAGGAAAACATACTCGTTTTCCTGGCACTATAGTGCCCTGAGGGTGCCCCCACCCTCAGGGTCCCCCTCTGGCCAGGCTCTAGGGTTGGAAGGGGTTAAACTTACCTCTTTCTCCAGCGCCGGGTGGGGAGCTCTCCTCCTCCTCTTCTTCCGTCACTGGCTGAATGCACATGCGCGGCAAGATCCACGCGCACATTCAGCCAGTCCATAGGAAAGCATTTTTAATGCTTTCCTATGGATGCTGGCGTCTTCTCACAGTGAAAATCACAGTGAGAAGCGCGGAAGAGCCTCTAGCAGCTGTCAACGAGACAGCCACTAGAGGCTGAATTAACCCATAAGTAAACATAGCGGTTTCTCTGAAACTGCTATGTTTACAGAAAAAATGGTTAATCCTAGCTGAACCTGGCACCCAGACCAATTTATTGAGCTGAAGTGGTCTGGGTGCCTATAGTGGTCCTTTAACCCCTTAAGGACACATGACATGTGTGACATGTCATGATTCCCTTTTATTCCAGAAGTTTGGTCCTTAAGGGGTTAAGGACACCTGGGAGGTATGCTGCTGGACTAAGGGTATGTTACTGATGCTAGTGGTGACTAATCTGGATCCTCATTGTCTGGGGACTAACTGGAGTGCTTTTGCATTAGCTTGTTTAGTCTTATTCACAGAGCTACTTTTAAACTAATATTTACCTCCATGGTTCTTTTTGAATTACATTGTTAAATTAATCATGTTTCAAGTATATAGCAGCATTATATGCTTTCCAAAGAGTAAATAACTGTAAGATACATTTGCCATGCATTAATCTGTTTTCCTTTGGTTCAAGCATTGTGTCAGTAGTACATTTTCACAGGAAGATGAGTTCACACTGTTTGCTCATTCTCCTGCTTATGAAGTCATTGATGCCACGTCTGCATTGCATAAATGCATTAAATATATATCCTGTTGGCAGCAGAAACAGATATTTTATATTTGCAGAGTTCCATACTTGCCAGCAACGGTAAAGGAGTGGGAGCTTACTCATAGGTCTGGTCCACCATTTCCTCCTAGCCCTCAACTTAGACTTCTGTGTGGACGACGGGATTGGTGGGCAGTAAAGCTATTTGACCAGGATTGTCACATACATGCCATCCTTTATTAATAAAGCCATGTCAGATTGCACACTTAAAATGAAAAGCAACCATGAATTCTAAAAAGTGTGCACTCATCAACGGTCTACCCACAACTCTAGGGAGTATTAAAAAAAAAACTCTCAAAAAAGAATATCACACTCTCTACTATAAAATTGACATCTGTATGGTACAGGAAGCCAGTGTAAGGATCGACAGAGGAGTGAGGTGTTACAGGAGCGAGAGGAGAGAAAGATCACCCTGACAGTAACATTCATCACAGATTGTAGGGGGGGCAGTACGGCTTCTGGGGAGACCAATTAGGAGAGAAGTTTAGTAATCAATGCGAGAGATTACTAAAGCATGAACAAGCTTCTTGGCAGCATCTTGCATAAGAAAGGGACGTATGCGGGCAATGTTTTTAAGGTGGAATCGACAGGTTTTAGCAACAGACTGGACATGAGGCGCAAAGGTTAGGCCAGGATCAAAAATGACACAAAGACAGCAAGCTTAAAAGGATTGGGTGAGGCAGGTATAGTCAACCTGTAGGGAGAGTGAAGGAGGAAGATCAATGAGGAAAAATAAGAAACTTAGTTTTAAAAGACATTGAGTTTCAGAAAGCGGGAGGACATCCAGTCAGAGGTAGAAGAAATGCAATTGGTGACACGCTGTAGGACAGCAGGGGAGAGGTCACTTAGGGGAGAGGGACTCAGACTGAGACAGGACGAGGAGAGGAGGTGTCGTTGGAAAAAGAGACACAGAAGGAGCATTGGGAGGGATAGGAGGAGAACCACGAGAGGGCTGTATCACAGAGACCAAGAGATTGAAGAGTTAGGAGAAGGAGGCCATGATCAACAGTGTTAAGCCCACCACTACTTCACAGTACTCCAATATCGGTGGGCCCTACACTAATTCCAACATGGGAGACAAATTAAATAGAGCTAGTGCTAAATAAGCTAAAGTATATTTTAATAATCTGTTGTAAGAGCATTGTGAAATATATATAGTGCAAAATTAATGTGATAATGGCAATTTAAAAAAAATGCAGTGTCAAAACTTAATCCAAAAGGAATCTAATTAGGATTCCAAATTTACATAGTAAAGACAAAAAGGAATTGGGGGCACACACAGAACATGCATTTTGCATGAATGGTGCTGCTGT
>OW240914.1:85342337-85368783 GCA_933207985.1 Pelobates cultripes | reverse complement strand
AAAGTAAATTTTTAATGCAAGCTCAAAACAGCTAAACTGGAAAAAATATCTATGTCAACTATGCTTCCAGTTTAGCTCATTTGGACTTAAATTTGAAATTCGCTTTGAATTTTGACTGTGAGCATGTTGTAATAATGATCCAATATATAGATTAGGCCCTTCTATAAATGTTTCTTTTAAATTCTTTATTTAGGTCTCTCCAAATACTTATACAGGTATGATAGCATGAAATAAAAGAATGCAGCCGAAAAGAAATGCAGGCTATAAATTGATGGTGGACACGTAGAATGAGATTTCTTTAAAATAATAAGTAAAACATGGAAAGCTAAAAGTAAAGACTGAATTGCACAATGAGGAACGGTTGGCACCTGAGAGCATGATATGGAGAGTAAGCTCCCACGCAAATTCCACAAAAGGATTCACTTTCAAAATGTCAGAAATGGGGGGCAGGATAGAATTTACTGCCTTCTCTAAAAGTGGAACAGCCTGCATATGTCCACAGAAGGATACTAAACACTGTATTTCCCAAGTTAATAAATTACTAACTAGGTTAGCTAGCATAAACTTAAAAGGATAAGAACAAATAAATGAAAAACACAACTAAAATCAACTGTGATCTGCAGCAGTGAGACTTGGTGGTCCTTAGGAGGACAAGAAAGGTATCTCCCTAGATTGCTTCACTACAGGTAGCCTTCTGCATGGTGTACTTGGTGGAATGAGGGGTAAAGACCACTCTGAGATCCAGAAGTGCCAGGTCCAATCTTTTTGTCCTTGGTAGGTCCTTCAGTCCCAGGTTGCACAAGTGAGATCCAGCTCAGCGTAACTCCTTGCCTGATAAGTTCTGCCCAGATGTGTAAAGAGGAGAAGTTTCTGTATCAGCCATCAGTATAGAATACGGCTCACATGCAGGAGTTGTAAGAGCCGTGCACAATACGATAATGCTTGTGGTGAGTACCCTCAAATTGTAAGGGAGTCTTTCCCTGGTTAGCAGTAATGAGAAAGGCTTTGTCCTGAATAGACTGGAAGCATGGAATTAAGTTCCCCGGTGCAGTATTTGGCATCTGTAGCCGAAACATGCCATCAAGCTTCACTGACCTGGCCTGTTTTGCCGGTAGTGGAGTGGAAAAACTGCCAGTTATACATCTCGTTCAGGTTCTTTGGCCTTAAATTTGAAATTCACTTTGATTTCACTTTGAATACTCACTGTACCGAATAACCTTGTATTAACTGTAAAGAGGATTTCAAGTTTGAAGCCAAAGTAGCTGAATCAGAAGCATACCCGTCTTGGAGATTTTTTCCAGTTTCGCTACTTTGACCTTACGTTCAAAATTCACTTTGAGTTCCCAACAATTCTCACTTTAGTAAATAACCCTAATAGGTTTTGCGCAACTATTGATTCTTTTTTTTCCCCACAGCTCTGCTTGTGTGAACAGGATGCTTAATTTGACTGTATTTTTGTGAGCCATTTACATATCTACTTATAAGATAAATTATCATGACTTTCTGAGTGTTCTATCTCTTTTATATTTAGCACAGGAATCATTGTGACTTATTAAAACATATAATTTTTTAAAAAGTTGTTGAAAACAGAATGGACGAGTAAGGTAAATGTGTTTTGGGGTGCGAGAGATCATGCTATTGCCATGTAAACTGAGTGCAATCTCTGCATGATCTCACTGGTCACTGACACTGGAAAGTTAGTAAATGAATGAGTAATACCATTAATTAGAGTGATGTGCAGTTTCCAGTGTCATTGTAAACACTGCAACTTTTGCCGCAATAAAAAATTATGGCTTGAGGTCATCTAGTTATCAGTAAAGTAAAAATATAATTGAAGGAAAGATAACCAGGTCACTTGATGATAATGCACACACACACATATTAGAAATAGTAAAACCAATTCTCTTATTTGTACTGTGCCCACAGTACAAATAGGAACATTACTATTATACATGACTTACATGTCTTAAGTTGGACTTTGAAAATTCCTGCTTAGGCACAAAAACTCCAAAAAGTATTGTGGCAAAGATGCCTCCTGGACTATGGGCCCTATAACATACTTTAAAAGACTTGGTTTGTGTGGTTTCCCTTGTTAGTTCGGGAACCAAACAACCACACTGTGACGGGACACCCAATCGGCGTCTTTCTTACAGCCTTCCCTAGCCACTGAGGTATAGTGGGCATGACCGGGAAATCTTATTTCAACTTGCTGGAACTCTGTGTCGGATCAGGGGCTAGCCACGTTCCTATATGGTTTATATGTGTTTTTGATGTTTTGTATATTTATGCTTAGTCATGCTGACACAAGAAATTCAGTTTATATTTTTATGCTTAGTCATGCTGACACAAGAGATTCATGGGCATGTTGTGGGAGTGTTCTGGGTGTGGTTGACTGTACCCTTGCTGTGTATATAAGTGGGCCATCTGGCCATAATAAAACTAGTCTTCTTCACCCTTCACTAAGTTTCGACTAGTGTTTTGGTGATACTGCGGTAACCTGTACAAGAAGCTATAATAACTCTGGAGCTGATCACAACTTGAAGGGCCGACCTAAGGGGTAGTAACCCATCTTCAGGAGGGTACACCGCCAGAATTATGTTTCCTCAAATATCCCAGAGGCCAACTTGACATGCAAATGAGCACAGACAGCCATCGTGTATCAGACCTCATTTCTTTAGTTGCCCTTAGCAGTGGACACTGTTAAAAACACTGATTGTATTTATTTATTTTAAACCATAGCATGGGTTTTGATCCAGAAGCACTAGTGACCAGAAATAGGCCATGGACTGCAGGTTACAGTTTGTGGTTTATAGTGTCACAGTAAACCAATGAAGAGGGTGAGGAGGATATTAAAATTATTTTAACATACATGGATAAAACATCATGGGCTCAAGTTTATATGGCTAATTAAAACCGTCTGAGTTTATTCACTAATTACTACAGGGTTATTCTACTAAAATGGAAATTGATGAGAATTCAAAGTGAATTTTACAATTAGGCTAAAACAGCACCAAAGCCTACTAGGGTTTTTTGGAGTATACATAAACATCATAATGAAGTGATTTTGGTGTTTAGATGCTGTCCCTAGTTAAGTGACAATGCAAAACACTGTTTCTGGGAAACGGCAATGCTTTATTTTCCAGGGAGCACGCCCTCTCGTGGCTTTTAGACTGATTAGAGTGATGTCATAATTAAAATCTTCAAATATTAAAGGTCTTCATGTTCAGCGTCAGCATTTACAGCATGATGAGTCTGAATGTATAGAGGAGATTGCTGAGCACACACCATACTGTATGTCACCAATGCTCCTCTATGAGAAGCACAGGACTGGATAAAAGTCATCAGGACTGATGACCTCACAGAAGGCAGATTGACTTTAGAGGGGAGGATGTCCCTGTAGGGGAATAAAGGTTAGTTTATGTTTTTACTGTATCTTTTTTTTATTTTATTTTTTAAACAAGCAATGTCCTATAATATAATCTAAAGGAGCACATCTATTTAGCTTTTTTTTTACTTTTTATATCTGGTCCGGATTTAGGTCCTAGTTATCGCCAACTTAGTGTTGGGGACACGTCATCTGCCTACACTATAGATAGCGCTGTGAAATTCCCACACATGCCCAGTTAAACACTTGGGCATTCGCTACTGTCTAGAAATTACAAAGAATGAACGAAAATCAAAATTTCAATTTGGTCTTTGTTCATTCGCTTATTGCAAGGAGGGAACTTCCGGCTCATAGCTCCCTCCTTGTAATTTGTAAAAGTAGAAACAGAGGGGAACCATCATTCTATGGGTGTCAATATGATCCCCATAATAGTTTAAGCAAGATTAAAATTTCCGTTTTGCCCCAATTGCTATGCCGCGAGTAGGGGCATGTATACTAAACAGAGAGCAGTCAGTGTCTGCTCAATGTTTTAAAAACAAGACCCCCCCTGAATTCAATAAAGGGGGACTGAGCACAGGGGGTGGAGACACGGGTGGGGCTATTCAACTAAATGGAGATCTAGGTCCCCCACGCCTCCACCCATGAGTAGCGGGTGGGGGCCCAAGTGACAAATGGGGGTATCATCTGTCTCACGCCCATGGCCACCACCGATTGTCGACAGGTGGAGGCTTATATGTAAAAATAACTCCCAATAAGTGATTAGGGAACCCCAAGTCCTAAGTCAACCCCCCTAATAAAATAAAACCCAGCCCATCCGCCACACCCAAATAATAATAGCAATAAACTAAATACTTAAATAAATAAAATAAAAAAGGCCCAATTGCAAATAAACCCCCCCCCAAAAAAAAAAATCCAGGCGCTAAAAAATAATGCATCTTTACAGCAAGAGTTCTGCCAGACTGAGCTCCATAGGGCTCCTTCTCATGACCTGCAATTCATTCAGAGCCCTCTGATTGGTTGACTTAAGCCAACTAATCAGAGTGCTCTGACAGGTTAATCTTGAGTCTTGCAGGTAAGGCAGGTGGGGCTCTTTATTGGATTGGGGGGAGGGACTTTTTTTTTACAACTGTGAGCTAATAGATATACCTTTACTCACAGGAAGGGGCAAGAGGAAGATTTTTTTCCCTTATTTACTAATACTAAGACATTTTTACTTAGTCTTAGTAAAGTTGACGGAAAGACCACTTTTTTTGTGGGAATTAGAGGGCTATCTACTAAGCTGCTGCAAGGTGCAGCCGCAGCACAAATCGGATCGGGATTTAATTCTCTCAATGAAATTCCGAACCAAAAAAATGCCTGAATTTCACCCTAACACGAAATTACAAACTGTACACAATCTAATTCTGTGAATTTGCCAGCACCGTAGTCTATATTGCAATGAATCAACGTATATCACAGAGGAAGGGTGGGCATTGTGGGAAATTTTTCTTTGAGAACAGGAAATGGAGCTGACTTAAGCTCCTCCTTTGGTCAAAGAAGGTCAAGCGAAGGAGAAATACATACGATAAAGTAGTCCCTACTTTATCTTATGTTTTAAAGAAAATTAGATCAGAATCGAACAAAAGAACAGATTCTGAGAGAGAAAGAGAACAGGAAACAACAGGAGAAAAGTAAGCTCAGCGTGACAGTGCCACTTCAAAAACAATATATATATATATTTATATATATTAATTTATTTTTAATTAGCGTGTTTTTCTTTTAATTCAATAATGTGTAATATTCTGAAACATTATTCCAGCAATCTTCTTTAAACAGTTCACCATCTGTTCTATATATTCTAATCTGATTTAAAGAGATTGCTATTTATTGTGATTATGCACCAAAACAAGGTTGAATCTTTTTAACCGCTTAAGGACACATGATGGAAATATTCCATCATGACTCAATTTTATTCCAGAAGTTGTGTCCTTAAAGGGTTAAGGACATAAAAGGAGGTCTTTAAAGCAGCATGTGCTATAGTTTAATTACCAAACTTCAAGGAACACTACAGGCACCCAGACCACTTCATCTTAATGAAGAACACTGCTTTTATTGCAGGATTTAAATGCCTGAAGTGGCTGTCACTCAGACAGACACTAGGGATGCTTCCGTAGAAATACAGACATCCCAAGTTTGGAATGCGGCCTTCTGACGCCTGCAAATCACATACAATATTTCAGAAATTACCCACACAATCTGATGTGCGTGTGTGATTTCCATTATATTGTATATGATTTGCACCTCCAAACCCCCCATAATACTTGCTAAACAGGGGCCCAGACAGGGGAATGTCTGGAAATAGCAGAGCTATTTCTATCAATCGTTTTAGAGATCATCTGATTGGCGCAACATGGCGTTTTGCTACAGATGCCTCCAATGCCTCACAAGTTTTTGGTCACTGTGTGAATATTGCTGTCATGATAGATGCCCCTACAAGGCAGCTAAAATGTTGCCAAGAATGTAGCTAATGAGTAATATCATTAATTACAGCCATGCACATATTTTATTCAATGTAAAATTATGACTGGTAAGCAACTAATTATCAGCAACTAGCTTATCATATCAGAACCACAAGAATAAGATAACCAGTTATCTGCTGCTAAAAATATATATGGTTATTTATAGTATTTAAGTGAGTGCAGAGTCATATGATGGAAGGAATAAGAAACAAATAATAAAGACTTATTCCACTTTGTATGGTACAATGCCTACCATAAATATTCACCCCCTTCTCCATATCACCCAGGACATACTTGAAAACGAGAGAAATGTCAATGTATCCATCCTGGTAAAATATTTTATAAATAAATTTGTTGTCACAACCTGGAATGTTTATTTTCTATTGATTGATTTGGGGTTATTTTAGATAAAAATCTGATTATCACTGCAAAGTTTACGAGTGAGAGTCTCCTAATAGACTAAAGTGTCTACTTTTAGGAAGTAGTGGCTATTCAACGTCTGCCAAAGGTAGTTACTGGGAACTGCTACTAAAATTGCCAGTTGCTAACAGCTCCTATTATCTTCCATGGGAAAGCATCATTACTACTTATTACTAGCTAGTCTCTACCAACTAAAGTGCCCATTGCTACTTCTAGGAAGTAGTGGCTATTTAACGTCTGCCATATCGAGTTATGTGAACTGCTACTTGACATATGCATAGTCGCCTTTTTCGGCCTATGCTTAACAAATCCCCCCCACCCCCAAAAAAAGTTACTCAGACACCTTTATTTTGGAAAAATTATGACAACTTTAATAATATAAATAATACTCTTGGCCACTGCCTTGTGATCCGTAGCGTGGCGCCATTGTAACTGCTGTACCATCTCCGACAATAAGACAACTACGTCAGGGACCAGCTGCCTCAGCCTATTCAAATCCTCCTTTATCCTGATGAATAAATCCCTTTGGGAAACCAGACTAAATCATTGCACTAAAACTCAAAAACAAACTTCTTGCCAACTGAAACCCTTAAAACCAAACCACTAAATTTGCACCAATGAGCGCGGAAAGCATAGCTGCATGCCTTGACGACGAACTGTGGCTCTCCGTTGTGCCCAGTATACATACAAGTGTCCCATCACCCAAGCAATCCAACCTGTGGAAGAAAAACATGTTACCAACAGAGAACAGACATAACCACTTCACCCTATACTTACATCAAATGGTTGGGCCTTACATATGACTTGAATCTTATCGATTCCCACTTCCCAATCTTCTTGACCAGGTCATCCCCTAAACCCAACCGAGATGCCTCTGTCGCAGCCCCAATCTTGAACGTGTGTGTACCAAACTACAACGGACCCAAACCTAAATGCCCCAAGGCCAACCAAAAGATCCTAAGGAACTGACATTTAGACAATGAAGAACCATGCAACAAAAAAACAACCCCCATACCGTCGAACGTAACTCCTGGAAAACATAGAAACATAGAATGTGACGGCAGATAAGAACCATTCGGCCCATCTAGTCTGCCCAATTTTCTAAATACTTTCATTAGTCCTTAGCCTTATCTTATAGTTAGGATAGCCTTATGCCCATCCCACGCATGCTTAAACTCCTTTACTGTGTTAACCACTACCACTTCAGCTGGAAGGCTATTCCATGCATCCACTACCCTCTCAGTAAAGTAATACTTCCTGATATTATTTTTAAACCTTTGTCCCTCTAATTTAAGACTATGTCCTCTACGTACACACAACTGGACATGCCGCCAGACCCGGCACAGAAAAAAACGTAACCGCTGTAGCTTTTCTGAAAACAACAGTTTTGGAACGGTGTAGATGAATCACCCCCTGATTCTGCCAAAGTTCAACATCTGAACACTGTAACCCACCCCCACCCAAGCGGTTGCTGCTAACCAACATACTAATCCTAAACACCCCAAAAAAGGCCCAACTAAATGCCACTGAAAACAACAGAACCTTGTACTTCAAAAAACAAACCTCTGGAAACACACCGAGTAAATGCCCTCCATCTAAGCACCATAACATAATAGGTTTGAACAGTTTGGCACTTACCTGGGTCGCTCTGGCACCCTCCGGCCTTCCTGTCTTCTATGATCTAGCTCAACTTGAATTTCCCATTCTGCTTAAACAATATATGAATTTTGTCCAAATGAGGATGTAATTCATTGGCTGAGAGTGTCTTTCTAAAACACTGGAATGAAATACCTTCAGGACCTCTAGAATGTATTATAATATATTGTAATGTTGGAATATCACTGAATATGAAAAATATCCATGTGCAAATAGTGTACTCCAAAAACCAAACCAATCAGAAAGGATGTTGGGAAATTGAAACCAGGATGTAGACATTTTACTTTATTGATTTATAAGGATGTTTTTGTTGGGTTTATTTACTATACAGAAACTCATTGCACTTTATTTCGTCACTGTTCACAACAAAATATGCAGGTCTATTAAGACTGTGGGCTTGTCCTGAATTCAGTATTTACATTCAGTATTTACATGAATATTTATGGAGCTGAACTCGTTTTAACATTTTTATTGAATTTTTAAAAAAAAATAACTAAATTTAATAACTGTATGCAGAAAACGTTAACCTGAAGTAAAACTAAAGTAATGTGATTTTATTCAATGAAATCTTGTATGTGTATGTTCCATTGACAATCCCAAGTAAATCCTCAGAGATCTGGACACCGGAATAATCTTCATCATTTACTCTATTACATTTGAGTATCTTTGGATTTTGTGAGTGGTTTCACTCTATTTTATAATTTTGATTCTACACTATGCATTTTACACTATGCATTTGTTGTCTTATAGATGAAAACTTCCTTCCACATATATGCTTTAGTTGCAATTATCATTGGACCAGAGGAGGCTCTATGGGGTTGTTGTCAGATTATAATTATTCAATACATTTTTTCGCATTGTTGAGTAATAATATCACACATGCACTTCTCCCACTTTTTTTCTGTTAGCTAGGTCATGATTTATCATGGAAATGGAAAAACATCTCCAACCCAACTTCACCCTTCCTTCAAGGGCAAGTGTGAAAATGGAAAAAACATCTCCAACCCAGCTTCACCCTTCCTTCAAGGATAAGCGTGGAAACGAAAAAACATCTCCAACCCAGCTTCACCCTTCCTTCAAGGATAAGCGTGGAAACGGAAAAACATCTCCAACCCAGCTTCACCCTTCCTTCAAGGACAAGCGTGGAAACGAAAAAACATCTCCAACCCAGCTTCACCCTTCCTTCAAGGATAAGTGTGGAAACGGAAAAACATCTCCAACCCAACTTCACCCTTCCTTCAATGATAAGCGTGGAAACAGAAAAACATCTCCAACCCAACTTCACCCTTCCTTCAAGGACAAGCGTGGAAACGGAAAAACATCTCCAACCCAGCTTCACCCTTCCTTTAAGGAAAAGTGTGGAAATAGAGAAAAGAAACAATCCTAGCAAAGCCCCAAAAATTATGCCATGGTGTCTTCCACCACATAGTTCTGTCATTCACCGTCTCCTGATTTTTTTGTGCTTGATATTATCTGTAATTGCTCCTTCCACCAATTACACTTATCATATTAATCTTTCATCTCTCTCAGAATAAACAGAATTATCTTGGAACTCAAACCTCTTGCATAACTTGTAGCATTTCTGAAGATAGTTGAGCATCTTAATGTTTGTCAGGGATTCATTCAACCCACCTACTAACTCCATCTCCTAATCTAGGGCAAAAAGTGATATGATACATGGTGGAAAAAACAAAACAAATGTCCACCAAAACAATTTACCACCCGATTTTCATCTTGTAAAATGAAACAACTTATAATTAGAACAGGAACTGGCTTCAAATTAGTTTGACTACTGAAAAATAAAGCAATTACCGAATTTACATACCAAGATGCCCCTCTGGACAAATACTGCACTTGTAAAATGTTAAATAAAATGCATTATGGGATATGTACAAATGAAAAACATTCACATGTCTCCAGGGTGAGCACACACCCACCTATATCTTCCTGTATTTATCTCTTGTGGTCGGTGTGTGACACTGAAACTGTAGGTAACTTACTGTTATCCTGACTAATTCCAATGATTCCTTTCCTAGATATATATTAAATTAAATTGCAGATGATAAATTTATACTACATTTGCAAGCCTATCATGAAAGTGTAGGTGTTTTATTTCCTGTATATCCAACTCATGCATTTACCTACTGTGTTAGCTTCCACCACTTCTGCTTGAAAATGATCTCCCTCTATCCACAATCCCTCATGAGTAATAGTATAATATTCATTAGGTCACTGTGTGCCCCTACAAGGCAGCTGAAATGTTGCTAAGAATTTAGCTAATGAGTAATATCATGAGTTACAGCCATGCACAAATTCAATCAATGTAATATTCACCTCCTGTCATTAATAAAATTAAGATTATAGGTACACTAAAGCTAGCATAATCTACAGTTATCAGCAACTAGCTTATCATAGCAGAATCACTAGAATTAGATAACCAGTTATCTGCTGCTAAAAATATATTTGGTTATTTATAGTATTTAAGTGAGTGCAGTCATATGATACAAGGGATGACGTTGTTATAAAAATGTAAACAATAGCATCTGTAAATCTTACAAGTAGCAACAGGGAGTTGCCATAGTCCACCACTAAAATCCAGTCACTAACTTCTGCTATTTTTCTCCATGGGAAAAACTTGCCACTGGTTCCAACGTGGTCACTAATTTTAGTGGCAGGCCATAGGCAGAGCAATTGCCCCCACCCTAGATTATTATGTAAATATGTGTTTGTGATTATGTGTGTGTGTCGGTGATTATGTGTGTGAGTGACTATGTGTGTGTCTGTGATTATGGGATTATCTTGAGTCCTGGCATTTATGTGGATGTTACTTTGACAAGTACCACCTATCTAGAGATTGTTGCAGATTTCATAGCAATGTTGTTCCTGATGGCAGTGGCCTCTTTCAGAAGGATAATGCACTCTGTTCAGGAATGGTTTGGGGAACATGACAAAGAGTCTGTGTTGTTGCCAGAGACATAACTAGAAACCACGGGGCCCCGGTGCAAAATTGCCGTGGGTCCCCCCCATACATCTATTTCCTACCCTACACATCCCCATCCCCCCACCCCCACCCACACATGTAGACAAACAGATACACATGCAGACACATACATACAGACACACACACACACACACAGAGACCCATACATACAGACATGCATACATACACATGTAGAGACACACACACATGCACTCATAAACTCACAGACACACACACTCACAGACACACACACACACTCACAGACACACACTGAAACACACATACACTTACAGACACACACCTACAGACACACTCTTACAGACACACAAACACTTATACACACACACACTCAGACACACTCACAGACAAACACATACACACACACTCAGACACACACATACACTTACAGACACATACACATTCAGACACACACATACAGACACATACACTTACAGACACACACACAGTTACAGACACACACACATACACTTACAGACACACACACACTCACAGACAAACACATACACACACTCAGACACACACATACACATTCAGACACACACATACACTTACAGACACATACAGATTCAGACACACACATACACAAATTATTAATAATTAATGTCCACCCAGCCTCCCTACCTGGAGAGCTGGTGTAGATCTGTCCCTGGGGTACAGTGAGGCTTCAGACCGGCGGGTGGCAGAGTTCCTGTCAGACGCGGCGAGGGAGATGTGTTCTCTCTGCTCTGCTTCCTCACAGGCTGTCTACTGATGCCAGAAGCCGGAATATGGCGTCATATTGCAGCTCACGGCATTAGAAAATGGTGCGCGAGGGAACAGAGCAGAGAGAACACAGCTCCCTCGCCGTGTCTGACAGGAACTCTTCCTAATGCCTTGTTGCCAGATACCACAGGAAATTATCAGAGGTCTCATAAAGTCCATGCCTCAGCGTATTTTTTGGCAGCACGAGAGGGACCTTCATGATACTTGGCAGGCGGTTTTAATTGTTGTGGCTGATAAGTGTATGCATTCCTAACAGGATATTGTTCTCCTCACCATTTAGAATTAGATTTTTTTTTTTTTTTTTTTTTAAAGGGGATGGTGTGCTTTACTTGCCTTTTTCCAACTCCACGGCTCACTTTGTTTTCCTGGAGGCTTTCTCATCTTTGTCTTCTAGTTCAACCCAGTGCTTCTCACAAGGGCGTGCATCTTAAGTGCCGCGCTTGTTCACTCAAATGCTTCTCATAGGGAAGCATTGAACCCAATGCTTCCCTATGATCAATATTTGATGATGTTCAACGTCAAACAACACATGGCCAAATCTAATTCAGTCATTGCCATGGAAGCACCCTCTCGTGATTGTCAGAGTAACAGCCACTAGAGGAGTGTATAGCCTGCAATGTAAACATTGTAGTATCTACAAAATGGCAATGTTTTATATAACAGGGCTAAAAGGGCAGGACCACTGCACCCAGACCACTTCTTTAAGGTGGTCTGGGTGGCTATAGTGGTCTTCTAAAGTCATAATTTTCCAATTCAGATTTTGTAATTAGGATCTTGGTAATTTTCAGCTTCAGGCCCATGAACCCCTTAGCTGTCACAAAATGCTCATCACACTAAGTGACCATGCGCACAACATACACAGCCACTAGACGCACAGCCTCTCTTCAGCCATTATGGTTTAATTTTGAAATGCAGGTTGTATTCACTTCAATTTGCAACAATTTACACTTCAGTGTATAATCCTGTCTGAGTGATATTGCTTAGTAGCCTTTTTATGCACTCATATATACACTAAATGCGCATTAGTGTGAGTTTTATTGTTGCAGAGTTCTGTGATGCATTCAAACAGTACAATTAAATGTATTGCTTTGGGGCTCTATGATATATTCATACACTCTGCACATAACTGTGTGTTTTATTGCTGAGCAACTCTGTTGTACACTCATTCACATTTCATATTTAAGGGAAACTATAGTGCCAGGAAAACAAACCCGTTTTCCCAATCCGTGCTCTCATTAGGATTTACCCATAGGAAAGCATTATTCAGTGCTTTAGTATGGGATTTTAGGGGACGCCTAACAAAAGTCACCTAACAGCCCGGAATTCCCACTAGTGGTGGAGTTAACCTTAGCAGGTAATTATTGCAATTTCTTAATAATAATTACCTTTGCAGGTTTAAGGGACCTGGGACAGTGGACACAAACCACTCAATTATTATTATTTTATTATTTATATAGCGCCAGCAAATTCCATAGCGCTGTACAATGGCTGGATTAACAGACACGTAATTGTAACCTGACAATTGGACGCACAGGAACAGAGGGGTTGAGTGCCCTGCTCAATGAGCTTACATGCTAGAGGGAGTGGGGTATAATGACACAAAGGGTATAAGAAGGGGTAATGAAACAGGTTGCAAGAAAAGTAATCACTGAGAACTTAGTAGGTTATTTTTGACAGTTGCAGGAGAGGAGTCATGGGGGGGTGGGGTGAAAACCCGCTAACAGTTTAAATGATATGCTTTCCTGAAGAAGTGTGTTTTCAAAGATTTTTTAAATGAGTGGAGACTGAGTGAAAGTCTAACAGAGAAGCATATTTATAGCTGGGTGAAGGGGTGACAGTGTGTAGGGGCTGAAAGTGATTGGGGATGGTGATATTGTATGGGTGTCAGTGTGTGTATGGGGATGATAGAATGTGTGTGGGGGAGACTGTGTGTGTGCTGTATGGGCTGTATGGGAGGGTGACAGGGTGTGTGGAGAGGTGACAGGGTGTGTGTATGGGGGGAGTGACAGGGTGTGTGTGTGGAGAGGTGACAGGGGTTTTGGGGGGGACTGTGACGGTGTGTGGGAAGACAGGGTGGGGATGGCTGTGACAAGGTGTGGGTAGGAATGCTGTGAGAGGGTAGGGGGCCTGTGAGAAGGTAGGGGGCTGTGAGAAGGTAGATGGGCTGTGAAAAGGTAGAGAGGCTGTGAGAAGGTAGGGGCTGTGAGAGGGTAGGGGGCTGTGAGGTGGACAGGAGGCTGTGAGGTGGGTAGAGGGTCTGTAAGTGAATATGTGGTCTGTAAGTGGGTAGGGGGGCTGTATGGTGGGTAAGGGGACTGTGAGTGGGTAGGGGGTTGTAAGGTGGGTAGGGGGGCTGTGAGTGAGTAGCGGGACTGTGAGTGGGTAGGGGGGCAGTGAGTAGGTAGGGGTTCTGTAAAGTGGGTAGGAGTTCTGTAAGGTGGGTTGCAAGGCTGTGACCGGGTAGGGGGACTGTTAGTGGGTAGGGGGCCATGAGTGGGTAGGGAGTCTGTAAGTGGATAGGGGTGCTGTATGGTGGGTAGGGGGCTGTGAGTGGGTAGGGGTACTGTGAGTGGGTAGGGTGACTGTGAGTGGGTAGGGGGGTTGTAAGGTGAGTAAGGTGGCTGTGAGTGGGTAGCGGGACTGTGAGTGGGTAGGAGGGCAGTGAGTAGGTAGGGGTTCTGTAAGGTGGGTAGGGGTTCTGTAAGGTGGGTAGGGGGACTGGAGTGGGTAGGTGGCACGTATTTATCTGCACATAAAAATGTGATTAATGGCATTTACTGTTCTGACAGGAAAAGTTGTGCCGAGCAGCAGTCAATCCACAGGAGGGTTTGTGCTGAGCAGCAGTCATGCAAATAGGAACCTGCTAACCAATCAGATCCACAGGAGGGGTATTTAGGCCCAGTTCTCCACTTGATCTGTGCCCTGTCCGGGTTTCCCTTGTGGTTGTCCGAGAGCGCGTTGTTGATTCTGGTTATTCTGGTATTTTGACTTTCGCACTGATTTTGACTTCCCTGTTTTCTGGCATCCCTGACCCCTGGCTTTTCCTTATCGTTGTGTCTCTTTCTGTGTCCCTTGATCTCGGCTATTCCTGACTATTCTTTGGTACATCATTCTAAGGTCCGGTATTTGTTACCTATCAGTCCTCTGTGTTACACAATTCTACATGCTGGATCATACTGTAATCCTGACAGTAGGAGGGCTATGAGTGGTTAGGAGTCTGTGAGGTGGGTAGGGAGTCTGTAAGTGGGTAGGGGTGGTGTATGGTGGGTAGGTGGGCTGTGAGTGGGTAGGGGGACTGTGAGTGGGTAGGGGGGTTGTAAGGTGGGTAAGGGGCTGTGAGTATGTAGGGGGACTGTGAGTGAATAGGGGGGCTGTGAGTGGGTAATGGGGCTGTAAGTAGGTAGGGGAGTTGTAAGGTGGGTAGGAAGACTGTAAGTGGATAGGGGGTTCACTGACTCACTGATAGACAGACACACACTCATTCACTTACACATTCACTGAAAGACACACACACACTCATAGACACACACTGACAGATATACACACACAGACTCACTGACAGACAGACACACACACTCACACACACACACACACACTGACAGCCAGACACACACACACACACACACACATTTCCCCCCAACACTCACAGATAATTTTATTTTATTTTAATTTAATTCCTCCCTACCTTTGGGAGAGCTGGGTGGATTTTTTATCTGGGGTTCAGTGAAGCTGCTGGCTCTTTGGGCAGAAAGGCTGGCAGCAAGGCAGGCGGGTGGTCAGTTGAGGTCCAGGCAGGCGGTCAGCTGAGTTCCAGGCGGGTGACGAGGGAGCGCTGATTTGTGAGCTCTCCCTGCTCAGCTCCCTCACGAGCCGCAGAGTGATGCCTGGAGCCGGAATATGACGTCACATTCTGGCATCACTCTACGGCTCCCTCGCTGCCCGCCTGTACTTTAACTGGCCACTTGCCCCAAGGCTAACAAGGCAAACTCCTTGTTTGCGTCGTGGGCAAACAAGTCCTGCAGGACTACTAATGGGAACGTTGTTCCTGCTGTGGAAAAAGTGCAGGAACACCATTCACACGCGTTCCTGCAGGACTCGAGCCCTGTCTGAGTGATTGCCACTAGAGATGTTACTAGGAAGAAATGTAAACATTGCTTTTTTTCTGAAAATGCAATATTTACATTGAAAATCCTGCAGAGACTGACTATACACACCAGAACCACTACATTAAGCTGTAGTTGTTCTGGTTATAGTGTCCCTTTAAACATACATCCAAATGCATTGGATAATTGCTGAATTTAAATGAATCCTGACTAATCAATTTAGATGACAATAACCTTTACATATCAATGTAAAGTAATAAAGGAAAAAATGCTGGCATAAAGAGAATTCAGCACAATTTTTATCTGAATAGATTACAGATTGACAGAGAGAGAATAAACACAACGTATAAAGGAACTTAGATTGTCTGAAAACCTGCAATTATATTCTGTCAAATTGTGTGCATGAGTAATAGCATTTCACTAATTGCTTTATTATGTTGTTCTATATCACAGGGAAAGTACTGCCATAAAATGAGCAGAAATATTGCTTTGACAACACACTGTTTGTATCTGTACAAACCATCACCAATCACCATTAAAAACTAATGACAGAGTACAAAAAAAGGTACATAAAAAAATAAAAAACCCCAATAAAGGCTCATTTCGCCAGCATCCTAATCTGGTCCAACGATATTGCTAGCTTCCAAAAATGAATCAGTGACTACACATCTGAGGATCCACCCTTAATCAAACTCCAAACCTTATAGCCTCCACTCAAATGCTTTTCATAGGGAAGCATTGAATCCAATGCTTCCCTATGATCAATATTGATGATGTTCAACATCAAACAACACATGACCAAATCGAATTCAGTCATTGCCATTGAAGCACCCTCTTGTGACTGTCAGAGTAACAGCCACTAGAGGAGTGTATAGCCTGCAATGTAAACATTATAGTACCTGCAAAATGACAATGTTTTATATAACAGGGCTAAAAGGGCAGGACCACTGCACCCAGACCACTTCTTTAAGGTGGTCTGGGTGGCTATAGTGGTCTTCTAAAGTCATCATTTTGCAATTCAGATTTTGTAATTAGGACCTTGGTAATTCTCAATCACATCACTTTTCACCTCAGTGTCACCATCTCTTCCTTGCCCCAGGGTTACTATGTCCCCATATCCCAGTGCTATCTTTTCTACATCACACCAATGTCATATTCCTCTCCTCACACCAGTGTTAAGAGCTCTCCGCGCCGGTCACGAATTCCCCCATATTGTCTCTTTTTTCCCAGTATCACAATCTTACTCGCTCCTAGGATTCTTTTGGTTTCACAATCCCCCCTCTTATGCTGATCTAAATGTTAGCATCCTTGCTTTGGTAGTCTAGTTGTGGCCGCTAGATAACATCCAAGGGTCGGACGCAGTTTTTCTTTTCCCAGTCCATTGTAGTAGTGTTTGCAGCCAAGGATTGTGAATTAGATACCTTTGCCAACCTACCTAATGACTCTAACAGAAGCTGGATCAATTGGTTTTCACTTACTTTATGACCAGGATGGAAGGAGCTCATAACCTCCATTAAACCTGAAAAAATAACTCTAGCAACTCTGTTCTCATCCCACTTCTATATTGTAGAATGTATGGAAAGTCTGAAAAAATCAACAGTTCCCACTATTGATCATAGAATCAGGTACATTACACCCACCTATCACCCCATGTTTTACAGAAAAAAAATTATTATAATAAAACATGACATATACAGCTCTTTGTGCTCTTATGTCCCTCTCTCTTGGGTTATGGGATAGATAAACTGCATTTAATGAACACATGGTTCTCTTAGACTCTCATAACTAGGAGAATGCCCCAAGCTACCAATACCCTCAATGAGAGAGAAGACTGTCCCATTCCCCTTTTCACTATCTCCTGCACAGATGGGTGGAGCTTATTAAAGAAGATAGTTCCCAAGGCCCAACCAGACTACAGGTTTTTCCTTCCACATCCCATGCGGAGACCCCTTTAATCCTAGCATTCATCATTCCCTGGTCTTTTGCATAGAGACTCTACATTCACCACACACCTGGATGGATTAGCTCCGAGAATGGCAAGCACTTTATCATCATAGAATAGGAATAACTGACAACATCTGTAGTTGATGTTCAAAACAGCAACTACATAAGTGGTGTGAGGATTTTGCTGCAGCAGTAATGGTTTTTATTATGCTGTACGTGGTGTGAGATTTGTTTGCAGGGACAGAATTTCTGGAGGTGCAGCAGGTGCAATGGACTTTAGGTGCCCACTCTTGGCCACCCATAGGAGAGTGAGAACAACCAAGGCCCCAGCAGAGGTGAGCTGAGTTAAGAGCACCCAGTTTTTTTTAATATCATGCAAGGTCCCATGAATGCCAGGAAGCAATGGATTCTGAGTCAGTTGCTGCCTCCATCTAGCCCTACCCCTTTTTACTCTAGAATGCAAGCTGCTTTCCTTGTGGAGTGATGGAGGACGCACAAGGTTTAGCCTGTTGGTCAGAAGAAGAGGACTTGCTGGAAAGATAACAAGGGGTGTTTGCTACCTTGGTACTTTAATTTTTCAAATTAATTTTATTTGTCTGCAAAATTAAAAAAATGTTATGTGCCTGTCAATAGAATGAGGTGGTGTCTGTGAAATGTTTGGTATGGTGTGGACTGCATGGAGTGTGTCTGAACTGCATAGAGTGGAGTGTGTCTGTGAATTGCATGGAGGGTATCTGTGAACTGCATAGACTGTCTCTGTGTAGTACATGGAAGGATTGTGTCTGTAAATAGCATGGGGATTTTCCATGATCTGCATGGAGTGTGTCTGTGAATTGCATGGAGGGTGTCTTCGAACTGCATAGACTGTCTCTGTGTAGTACATGGAAGGAGTGTGTCTGTAAATAGCATGGGGATTTTCCATGATCTGCATGGAGTGTGTCTGTGAATTGCATGGAGGGTGTCTTCGAACTGCATAGACTGTCTCTGTGTAGTACATGGAAGGAGTGTGTCTGTAAATAGCATGGTGATTTTCCATGATCTGCATGGAGTGTGTCTGTGAGCTGCATGGTGTGAGATTGTGTGTCTAAACTACACTTTGTGTGTGATGGCTCCTGAGCCATCAGTTGCACCTCTTCAGTCAGGGCTAGAAGAGGTCTCCAAGGAAGTGAGGGCAAAAATATGACAGGGCCAGTCACTCTAGGAGTCAGGATAGGGCCCTTCTGCAGTGTGTGGATAGCAAGGATAATGTTAAGATCTATTTGGGGGAAGGAAGGGGTAATTGGAAAAGGAATGTAGCCATCTATTTGGGGGAGAGAATGATTAGTTGGTAAGGGAATGTGCCAGTCAAAATTGGGAAGGGAAATGGTTAGTTGTTGGGCAAATGTGCAAATCTAATTTGGGAATCTAAAAGGTTCCTGGCAGGCAAATGCGATTAATTATAATTGGGACATAGAGAGTGTTATTAGCAAGGAAATGTGGCAGTCAAAATTTCAGAAGTAAGGCAGTTCAATCATTGTGGCGGGACCGGTGCCTGTTCGTGAATTGCTATGTGTTATTCCCCATGTTTCCTGTGTTTTACCTGCTCCTCGTTCGGGAGGGCCCATATTAACAAGTTCCGTTCGCCTCCTGAATATGGACCACCATGGAACTTCATTTAGAATGTTGTCTTAGAACATTCACACCTCGTAACGAGGTGTCAAAACTACAAATTGCAAGGGAAGCCTTAGCGCATGCCGACCCAGTGCCGGCCCGTTCATTAGCCGAACGCTATCTAGGGGGAGCTTTGGTGGATTGCTTCCCACCACGTTCCGGTCCGGAACGAGGACCTCCCCAGTGCCCCTTGGAGTGTTCACACCAATTAATTAGAATGTTGGTAACTTGCAACATAACTGTGAAACCGCAAGGGAAGAAATTCATGAGTGCTTCCCTGGGCGGTCGCCGTTCGTATAGACGAACGCCATCGAGGGGGAGCATTTGTGTCTATGGTTTCACCCAGGGACCCCACAAGCGGTTACTGTTCTGGGGGTCCCTGAGATTGGTGGGGAAACTCTCTTGGGAACAATGGCGGTTTGGCTTCAAAAAGAGAGAAAGCCAAGTTACAAGTTACAGGTCAATTTCGCTATTTAACGCATACTTCACTAAAGCTTTGATTCTCCATATTAGCCGGGTATTGCCCAACCTGATGCACACGGATCAAGTATGGTTTGTTCCTGACAGGAAAGCTAGGAACAAGATGATCAAAGCCCTCAGCGTCATGTGTTTAGCAAAAGTATAAGGAAAAGAATTCCTGTCCACGGACACTGAGAAGGCTTTTGACCGGGTGGACTGGCGATTTCTCTCTCTGATGCTACAACACGTGTGCTTTGGCCCTAATCTGTGGAATTGGATATCTTTCTCAACACAGTCCCTTCAGCTAAAATATGATCAACAACGTGGTTCGGCAGTGGTGTCCTCTGTCCCCCTCCTGTTTGCCCACACACTGGAGCCTTTTCTGGAGGTAGTCAGAGAGGATGGGGGCATCACAGGGTTTATGAGTTTATGATGGGGCAGCAGGAGGATAGGGTGGCAGCCAATGCAGATGGCATATGGTTCTTTATCGAATATCCGGTGGTGTCGCTACCTAACTTGCTGGCGATTTTTAGAGAATATGGCCTGCTGTCAAACCTAAAATGTAATATAGATTAATCCGAGGTACTTAACATCACCCATGCGTCCCATCTACAAAGGCAGTTTTAATTTTCTTGGTATTAAGATCTGCTCCATTATTTAGGTATCTGGTTGACAAAAGATCTAGGTAGAATATACACCGAGACCTTTCTACCATTATTACACACTTTGAAGTTGGATATGACTACATGGAAAAGTAAATTGCATTACATGGTTTGGAACCATAAAAATGTGTTTACTTTTCCATCTGTTGTTCCTATTTCAAACCATTCATGTCACCATACCAAGGGCTTTCTTTAAGTCACTGACTTTAGCACTGATCTAATACATCTAGAAAAAAGGCACTCCAAGAATTCAACAGATGCAACTTCTCCTCCCTAAAACAAAGGAGTAGGCTTGTTATCAATTTTACACTACTATCACATGACTCATTTATTAAGTCGTTGACTGGCATGTTTTAAATACTCATAAATTATGAATTGATTTGGAGAAAGGGCAGGCACTAGGATGAACCCCCTTTTTTGTCTGGGATTCGGACTCAGCCATACGAGGAATGAAGATAAACAATCCATGTACTCGTGTAACACTTAAAATCTGGCATATAATCTGACACTCCCTTCAGCAATCGACTACTCATAGTCCACTAACACTGCTAACCCATAACCCAGATATAGCAAGTGGGCTCACACCAACCAAACTTAGGGCATTTGGAGCCACAGATTGGACCTATGTCAAACAATGGTTCAATGCGGACAGGCTATAAAACCCCTAAATGACCTGATCAGGTCGAGAACTCCAAAGGGCACTGAGAGACATAGATACCAACAATGTTAGATGTACTATGCTTAAATCCTGAGTAAACAACTTTTCAATACAGAGCAGACCCAAACTGTGACTTTATGCTCAACAAGAGAACATCAAAATCACACACAGAAGAGAAAATAGCACAGTCAGTAAAAAGGGGGGATACAACATTTTTTAGATACATAAATGAGAAAGAAAAGTAAAACAAGGATTAGTTAGATTAAAAACAAAAGAAGGGAGGTATGTAGAAGAGGATAAAGGTCTAGCTGACTGCTTGATTTTTTTGATTGGGTAACTAAAATTATAGATCAGGGTGGTGCAGTAGACATTGCTTACCTAGATTTCAGTAAGGCTTTTGACACTGTTGCACATAGAAGGCTTATCAATAAACTGCAATCTTTAAGTTTGGATTCCAATATTGTTGAATGGGTAAGGCAGTGGCTGAGTGACAGGCAACAGAGGGTTGTAGTCAATGGAATATATTCGAAGCTTGGGCTTGTCACCAGTGGGGTACCTCAGGGATCTGTACTTGGACCCATTCTCTTTAATATTTTTATTAGTGATATTGCAGAAGGTCTTGATGGTAAGGTATGTCTTTTTGCTGATGATACTAAGATATGTAACAGGGTTGATGTTCCAGGAGGGATAAGCCAAATGGACAAATGATTTAGGTAAACTAGAAAAATGGTCAGAATTGTGGCAACTGACATTTAATGTGGATAAGTGCAAGATAATGCATCTTGGACGTAAAAACCCAAGGGCAGAGTACAGAATATTTGATAGAGTCCTAACCTCAACATATGAGGAAAGGGATTTAGGGGTGATTATTTCTGATGACTTAAAGGTAGGCAGACAATGTAATAGAGCAGCAGGAAATGCTAGCAGAATGCTTGGTTGTATAGGGAGAGGTATTAGCAGTAGAAAGAGGGAAGTGCTCATGCCATTGTACAGAACACTGGTGAGACCTCACTTGGAGTATTGTACACAGTACTGGAGACCGTATCTTCAGAAGGATATTGATACCTTAGAGAGGGTTCAGAGAAGGGCTACTAAACTGGTTCATGGATTGCGGGATAAAACTTACCAGGAAAGGTTAAAGGATCTTAACATGTATAGCTTGGAGGAAAGACGAGACAGGGGGGATATGATAGAAACATTTAAATATATAAAGGGAATCAACACAGTAAAGGAGGAGACTATATTTAAAGAAGAAAAACTACCACAACAAGAGGACATAGTCTTAAATTAGAGGGACAAAGGTTTAAAAATAATATCAGGAAGTATTACTTTACTGAGAGGGTAGTGGATGCATGGAATAGGCTTCCAGCTGAAGTGGTAGAGGTTAACACAGTAAAGAAGTTTAAGCATGTGTGGGATAGGCATAAGGCTATCCTAACTATAAGATAAGGCTAGGGACTAATGAAAGTATTTAGAAAATTGGGCAAACTAGATGGGCCGAATGGTTCTTATCTGCCGTCACATTCTATGTTTCTATGTTTCTATGTTTCTATGACTCGAGGCATATCTACATTATTTGCAATTTCGATATCAGCCTGGGTTTACCTATGAAATCTATTGCACACTGAGAGTTGGACAGGAATACGCAACTGACAGAGCAGGAATGGTAGAAGGTCTTTATCCTCACAAACCAGGGATCTACATTCTCAAAGATTCAGGAGATCGAATACAAGCTATTGACACATTGGTACAAACCTGAAAGTGTTGAAATGTATAAACCCTGAGATTCTGTGCGTGCGGAGGGGGGGGTTCCAGATCGGGCTTTCATGTCTGGTGGACCTGACCATGGATAGTCCCTTATTGGAAACAGATCCATACCACTTTCAATGAGATCACAGAGACAGACTTGCCATTTCAAAACTCAAATTTCAAAATATAAAAAATCACTTACTAAACGCAGCAAAGTTGTTGATCGTTCTCATCTGTAAGCAGAGGAAATGCCGACCCTCCAGTAATGGGTGACAAAGGTGGAATAAATCAGTTATATGGAGTCCTGGACAGGAAAACTAAAGGGTCTCTGACAAATACATGCTCACTTAAACTCCTTAGCTGGAGTATATAGCAGGATGGGTAGGACGCCGAGCTGACTCTGACTGAGGTTCCCTAAAAATTCTTACCTTCTACCGCAAAGTGTAGCTTCCGAATTCCCATGACAGAGCTCCGACTGGAAAAAAAAAAAAATACAACCCTTTCCTTATTTACATTACTGACCTTCCTCATGTCTCAATACCAAATGTCCCTCCACCCCCCTTTCTTAATATACTTAAGAGTACTAGATTGGAGTTGGGAGACAGGTTAAGGTATCTATTGCAGTACAACATTTTACAACTTGTTAAAGGCTTAAAACAGTCTTGGTTTCATAGACCTCTTAGTGAATAGTATTACTAAGTTACTGCTACAAATTTTGTTGGTTTACTCCATATGTTGTAATATTAAATGTGACTGCCAACATATGTTGAAGTGCCTGCTTAATTATCTGAATTGGTATACAGAATTGCAAATACTTATTGTGAAAAAGCACACAAAGATTGTTAAAAAATTGGGGAAGGTGAAGGTGAACTGGCATGGAGCTGTACGTTCTTGTGTCTATAGAGATGGTTATGTGACAGTGGAAAATTGAGACAGTTTTGGAGAATTAGTGGTTAATTGACTAGAGCTGGAAACATAAATCTTGCACCAGGGCCCATTAGGTCCATTGCTGGTTGTATGATCATTGTAGTGTGTTATCTGTTTCCAGCCACATACAGGATGCCATCATTTACTCCTTAGGGTCCACTAGGCTGCCTTCACAACCTTTTCCCTACAGCCATATACCCTATACCAAAATGGAATGTATTCTCATTTAGCTGTACAATATGGAATACAATCAATAAAGAATGGATTTTTATATCATACCGTCACCATGGTCTATTAAGGGGTTAATTATGTCAGTTTTGAAGACAGGTATTAAAGAGGAGCTGATCAATCACAATAAAGGAATCTAAAGATATTCCTTGTTTGTGGCTTGTGATTATCAAAAGAGAGTTTTTCCAAGTTCGTAAAAAAGAAAAATACTCACATTCTTCAATGTTACAGAAAGTGTATAAACGTGTTAATTACATGTATCTGAATGACCGCTACATGTATTTTAACGGTGTATAATGCTTAACAGTGTCCTTTACCCCAAGCAGAAGCAATTTACAATTCACAGATTGTAAAAAGAGAATTGTTTTTATAACCACTGCATTCGCTAACAAGAAATTGTTAATAATGAAACTGCGTAATATGTCTCCCTCCAGCCTTGGGAATTTATACAAATAGCACATTACTGTGGATTTTATTATTATGATGGCACTCAGGTTTATGGTAATGGCTGTAATGTGCATATCGACTAACTCAGATATTTTTGTGCTGTGTATGAGCTTAAGTAACCCGTTAAAGACTAAAAAAAATATAAATTCTAATACCGATTCCCCTCACTTACCGACCGGGTTCCGTTCTCATGACCCGGTCGTAAAATGAATTGGTCAGTAAGTGAGGCGCATGAGCACCAGTGCAGGTCTTTGTTTGGGGGAATTTCCCTGAATATAGACAAGTGCAACAGAGCAGGGAATCCCTCAAATCTATGTTCAGGGAACATTCCTCAAATATAGATTAGATGGACTCCATGCTCTGGTGCGTTTTTCTATGTTCGTGTAAATTTCCCTGAACTGAAATTCCCCCGAACATAGACCAGGCAGGGAATCCCTCTAATCAATGTTTGGGGGATTTTCCCCGAACATAGACCAGCCCTCTAACGTGGGGAATCCCTTAAATCCCCACGCTAGAGGGCTGGTCGTAAGTGCGAGCCATTGCAAAACAGGTAGGTCGCAAAGTTAGGACCACCTGTACTCATTTAAAATGCCAATATGAGTAAAAGAATCCTGATATAAACAAACTGCATATTTTTCACCTTCCCAACGGTATAACTAGGTTATTTAGCACCCAGCCACCCAGGACTGGATTATCTTTTAACATCCCCCTCAAATTGTGATTTTTTTTTTTGTGGGTAGCTCTACACTTGTTGTGTCATCTGCAACCCCTCAACCCTTTCTGTGTATTTTATGACCTCCCTTGTTTATCTTAATTCCTCTTACCCTCTTGTGTTTCCCCACATAGAAACATAGAATGTGACGGCAGATAAGAACCATTCGGCCCATCTAGTCTGCCCAATTTTTTAAAATACTTTCATTAGTCCCTGACCTTATCTTATAGTTAGGATAGCCTTATGCCTATCCCACACATGCTTAAACTCCTTTACTGTGTTAACCTCTACCACTTCAGCTGGAAGCCTATTCCATGCATCCACTACCCTCTCAGTAAAGTAATACTTCTGGATATTATTTTTAAACCTTTGCCCCTCTTAAGACAATGTCCTCTTTACTGTGTTTATTCCCTTTATGTATTTAAATGCTTCTATCATATCCCCCCGTCTCGTCTTTCCTCCATGCTATACATGTTAAAGCGGCACTGTCATGCCGAATTCTGGTTTTTTTTTAACCCCTCTCCCGCCTCCACTACATCCAATTGACTCACTAGTCACCCCCAAATGCCCCTAAGCCCCCAGCATTACCTATTTTTTAATCCTTATTTTCTGCCCCGATCTATATTCAGGGCGCAGCCATCTTTGTGTGGGTAGGTGAAGTCCCTCAGGGACACGTCATTAGCCCACACTAGATAGACTGTGAGATTCCCGCACATGCCCAGTGAAACACCTGGACATGCGAACGGGAATTTCATCTATTCATTCATTCATCAGACAGACAAATGAATGAATAGAAATATCAGCCGAACAAACAAACAAACACAATGTATCAGTGTTTGTTTGTTCGTTCAGTTTATTACAAGGAGGGAGCTACCGGCATGCAGCTCCCTCCTTGTAATATGTAACTATAGAAGCGGCAGGGAGCAGTGCTCCCCACCACTTCATAAGCCCCCCCAGGTCCCCCTCTCACTCTATGGGGGTCAATATGACCCCCATAATAGCACAAGGGAGATAAAAATCTCCCAAATGCCCCTACTCGCTATACTGCGAGTAGGGGCATGTCTACTAAAAAAAAACAAAAAAAAAACAACTATTGGCCCCCACCCCTAAACAGTGAGAATGAGGGGGGGGGCAGTACTCCCCCCACCCCTGGGCGGCGGGTGGGGGCCATAATGAGAATGGGGG
>OW240914.1:85322080-85342237 GCA_933207985.1 Pelobates cultripes | reverse complement strand
CCCCTCATTATCTTCATGGCCCCCACCCGCCGCCCAGGGGTGGGAGCGGGGGGGGGCAGTAGTTTTTTTTACAGTGAGCAGCCACAGGCTGCTCATTGTTTACCAGACATGCCCCTACTCGCAGTATAGCGAGTAGGGGCATATTACTTACAAATACTAAGTAATTTTTACTTGGTATTAGTAAAGTTGGCTGAAAGACCAATTTAGGTCTTTCAGCCTTTTAGTAGATAACTCCCTGATAGCATGGGAATTAGGGAGTTATCTACTAAGCGGCTGCAAGATGCAGCCACAGCAAGAATAGGATCGGAGTTTCATTCATTCAATGAAATTCTGATCCGAATAAAGTGCCGAATTGCGTTCTAAAAGAAACGAACAGACTGTTGTCATTCAGTTAGAACGCAATTCGGCAGTTTTGTGTAAAATGACAGGAAGCATTGTGGGAACACTGAGGAAAGCTAGGGATCATGGGAAAATTGCTCTGACCAGCGGAAATTAAGCACACTTTGCTCCTCCGCTGGTCAGAGCTGGTCAAGCGGAGGAATTCCCCATAAGGCAAAGAGTCCCTACTTTGTCTTATGATTTTAAAGAAAACTAAAGAAGACAGGAAGAAAAGAATAACAGATCCTGAGAGAGGGGGAGAAGAGGAAGAGATTGAGGAAAGGTAAGTTCGGCATGACAGTGCCGCTTTAAGTTCTTTTAACAATTCCTTGTAAGTTTTATCTTGCAATCCATGAACCAGTTTCGTAGCCCTTCTCTGAACTCTCTCTAAAGTATCAATATCCTTCTGATGATACGGTCTCCAGTACTGCGTACAATACTCCAAGTGAGGTCTCACCAGTGTTCTGTACAATGGCATTAGCACTTCCCTCTTTCTACTGCTAATACCTCTCCCTATACAACCAAGCATTCTGCTAGCATTGCCTGCTGCTCTATTACATTGTCTGCCTACCTTTAAGTCATCAGAAATAATCACCCCTAAATCTCTTTCCTCAGATGTTGAGGTTAGGACAATATCAAATATTTTGTACTCTGCCCTAGGGTTTTTACGTCCAAGATGCATTATCTTGCACTTATCCACATTAAATGTCAGTTGCCACAACTCTGACCATTTTTCTAGTTTACCTAAATCATTTGCCATTTGGCTTATCCCTCCTGGAACATCAACACTGTTATATATCTTAGTTTCATCAGGAAAAAGACATACCTTACCATCAAGACCTTCTGCAATATCACTAATACAAATATTAAAGAGAATGGGTCCAAGTACAGATCCCTGAGGTATCCCACTGGTGACAAGCCCATGCTTCGAATATACTCCATTGACTACAACCCTCTCTTGCCTATCACTCAACCACTGCCTTACCCATTCAACAATATTGGAATCCAAACTTAAAGATTGCAGTTTATTGATAAGCCTTCTATGTGCAATAGTGTCAAAAGCCTTACTGAAATCTAGGTAAGCAATGTCTACTGCACCACCCTGATCTATAATTTTAGTTACCCAATCAAAAAATCAATGCCTTTCCTGCCTTTTCTATATATAAAGAGTACCCTGGTATTGCTATGTCCCAGTCATTTTTCTCATTATACCATGTCTCAGTAACAGCGACTAAATCTACATTATCGGTTGCCATTATTGCCACAAGTTCATGGATCTTATTCCCTAAACTGCGAGCATTTGTAGACATGACTTTAAGCTTATCATTTTTTTAACACACTTGCTACAGGCACCTTCTGTCCTTGTTTTGGGGGGCAATTGGATTGATGTTTTATCACGCTTTTGCCCCCACCCCTAGTATAAATACATCCTAGCAAAACCTCTCAACTGCTTACTGAGAACATTTGTTCCCTTTTGAAAAAGATACAAACCATCTTTTTTATACAGTTTATTTCTATTCCAAACAGAGCTACCATGAGAAATAAAGCCAAATCCTTGCTCCGGGCACCATTCACCAAGCCACAAGTTAAAGTCCCTAATACGCATCCGCCTATCATTCTGAGTGTTATGCACTGGCAGAACTTCAGAGAATGACAGTGTGGAAGCAACCTGCCGGATATCATTGGCAAAAACACTAAAAACTTCCTTAACCTCTGAAACCTCATTGCAAGCCAAGTCATTTGTCCCTAGATGGACAAGTATATCTAATTCCCCTTCCTGCTTTGCTTGCTTAACTATATTGCAAATACGTCTCCTGTCTCTGTGATCAGTAGCTCCCGGAAGACATCTCACAAGACCACCATTGTCCAGCTCCACACCTGTTATGATAGAATCTCCCAACAAGTTACAACAACTGCCTTCTAGTAGGCCCTACCATAGTCTCCAAACCTGTCTCCACAACACCACTACACTTGGTGCCTGAGCCTGTCTCCCCTTATAACCTCAAAAATACAATCTCAAACCAGTATGAGAGATAACATTCCTGATAACACTGCCTTTAAATTGCTGGATGATAAGGATTATATCTTCAAGTGAACTTCTAATAATGATTTGTTTGTTTCTTTAACCCCTTAAGGACACGTGACATGTGTGACATGTCATGATTCCCTTTTATTCCAGAAGTTTGGTCCTTCAGGGGCTAAATGCTTCACCCTACTTGTGTGTCTCCTTTAACCCACTTCAAACTTGTGTTTCTTTCCTAATTGTTCGTGGTGTCTTAACTTATGTTGTCACCTTGGTAAGTGTGTCTTAGCATATGTTTTTGTGTGTCTTTCAGGTCCATTTTTACACTTAGTCAGTCTTTTTACCCCCATCATACCATTTGTGTGTCTCTTAACTTACGGAACTATTTGCCGTGCAGCCAATCTGACTGCACCAAGGCACGCAAGCTTGTGGGGCCCATCCGGTGCCCCTCACACTTAGGGACGTGGTTACCAGATGGGAATCTCGGATCGGGGGCCTTGACAGGCGTCGTGGCCCTTTAACAGAACATCTGGGCCCCTGTCACATCAGCAGTGCTGGGAGGAAGTGAGTTTAGGTCACAGAGTGACAGAGTGAGCTGTGTAGGGAAGCACAAGAGGAGGCAAAGAAAGGTGTGTGGAAGAGCCTGACCATACTCCCATCAGGCACACCCAGAAAGGTTTGGATGCCGTGGTGTGACTCAAAATATATCAACTATGACTTGTGTGTGTTTGTGTCAGTGTATGTATTTCTGTGTTTGTGTGTTTGTATGTGTGTCAGAGTGTGTGTATCTGTGACAACTCAAACACAACACACAACACACCCCTACATCCAAATGCCAACATTACACTCAACTGCACACCCACACTTAAATGCCAACAATTAATATAATCACACCACTGCATTCAAACACATATACTCCATACAAAAACATGCTTACAATCAAACTCACAAACAATGTTTACAAATACAACTCTGTATAGATAGGCAAATTGTAGATGCCCAGTTTGCAAAGTTTTGTGAGAGTTGCACAACCACTCAGGATCAATCTACCTATTAGCACCATTGTGGTTAAGGGGGCCAAAACTAAATTTTCCCCCCAGGCCCCTCTCTCAAGCCCATTACCTCTTGTATGTCTCTAATTCCCCTCTCTTACCCTTTGTATGTTTCCTAACCTCACTTTTGCAACTCATGCATCTCTTAAACACTCAGGGTGTATGACTTAAATGCCTCAGGGCACAACCCAACAAATTGTGCAAATTTGCATGAACACTGGTGCTGGTTGACTGAGCTATACCGATGAAATAAACAAACCAGGATATCCTTGTCTCACTTAACATGTATTCAGCTTGTTACAGAGAGCCAGAAAGTCGCAAATTAGCCCTACACGCATTTCAACTCACCAACAAGCTAGGCAGTTATTTACTGGCTACACTATTTTCTATCCTACACCTGGAATCCGCTATCTAGCTAACTACTATCTAATTACTAATTTAACTCTTTCTTACATTTTCTTTTTGAAACTTCAGACTTTCCCACCGGAATTCTGCATTTGTTGCTTGCAGATTGAGTAGGGGGTACAGCTTAAAAAATATCATGTCCAATTTTTATGCTGGATTTCTGGCACTTTTTCTATCTGTATGTGCAAATTTGTTTGTTAGTATGTCTTTTGTCTGTCACTAAATCACATTTATGTTTTTTGGTATTTCAGTCTTTGATGGGATGAATGATACAGAGTATTTTAACTTCAACATCAACTATTATAACTCCAAAAATACAATCTCAAACCAGTATGGGAGATAACATCCCTGATAGCACTGCCTTTAAATTGCTGGATGATAAGGATTATATAGTTCAAGTGAACTTCTAATAATGATTTGCTCTCACCCAGTTCAAGGAAAAGAAAAAGAAATCAGTTACGCAAACATTAAAAGAATGTGGTGATTATATAAACCACTCCACATTCTCTGTCAAAACTGATTATATAATTACGTAATCATTTGGCGTTTTTAACAATGTAATATAATTTTCAACTGAATGTAACTATGAGTTGAAAACCTCCAGGTTATAGATATAGAGCCAACAAAAACTACTTGTCATTTATCTGTGAATTAAGGATTTCAATTACCACTTATATATTTATTGATGAGGTCACCAGGCTTAACGGCATGAAAATTATATATTGTTTTCCCCAACCTAACAAAACAAACTGAATTGTTCATCAGCCTTTGTTTCAGACCAGTATTTGTGTGTTACAGAATCCATTATTCACAACTTTTTACTTGGACAAACATCCTAGAACATTATGTACCATTTTTCTCATGACTAAACTTATGGAAACATTTTAGCTACTTATGTCTTCTGGCACTGGAGTACAGGTATATTAAAGAATATTTTTATTTTAGTCTTGTAAAAAATGCTTGGTTCAATGTTTTACAGAAACATTTCAAACCCTCAAGTCCACCTAGAATGAACAGGTTTCTCTGGAGTCCTTAAACAGCGGAACTAGCCATCTCAATACGGTGGAAGGGTTCAATGGGCTTATACAGTTGTGCTCAAAAGTTTGCATACCCTTGGAGAAGTGGTAATATATGTATCATTTTTAAAGAGAAAAAGGAGTGAGTAGGCAAAACACGTTTCTTTTATTTCTTATGGGATTCATATTTATTTAGGTTATAACATGGCAACAAAGAAATAAAATGATCCCTGTTCAAAAGTCTGCATAGCCTTAGTTCTTAATACTGTGTATTGCCCCCTTTAGCATCAATGACAGCGTGCAGTCTTTTTTTATAGTTGTCTATGAGGCCCCTAATTCTTGCAGGTGTAATTCTTACAAAATGTCTCCAGGTCATGCAAAGTCTTTGGTCATCTTGCTTGAACCGCACGTTTAAGATCTCCCCAGAGTGGCTTGATGATATTAAGGTCAGGAGACTATGATGGCCACTCCAGAACCTTTACCTTTTTCTGCTGTAACCACTGGAGGGTCAACTTGGTCTTGTGTTTAGGCTCATTGTCATGCTGAAATTCCAAGAGTGTCCCATGTGCAACCTTTGTGTAGAAGAATGCAAATTGTCTGCCAGTATTTTATGATAACATGCTGCATTCATCTTGCCATCAATTTTTACAAGATTCCCCGTGCTTTTAGAGCTCACATCCGCCTAAAACATTAGTGAGCCACCACCATGCTTCACAGTGAGGATGATATTCTTTTCACTATAGGCCTTGTTGATCCTAATTCAAACATAACCATAAAGCTAGTTAAATCTCCTCATTCAAAATTAAAGAGTGCCAGAAGCTGTAAGGTGGTTCAAGGTGTTGTCGGGTATATTGTAACTGGGCTTTTTTCTGGCATTGGTGCTGTAAAGGCTTCTGACAACTCGACCATGCAGCTAATTTTTGTTCACATATTGTATTGTGCTCCTTGAAACAAACACTCCAGAGCAGCCTATATTTCTCCTGTGGTTACCTGTGGGTTTTTCTTTGTATCTCGAACAATTCTTCTGGCAGTTGTGGCTGAAATCTTTCTTGGTCTACCAGACCTTGGTTTGGTATCAAGAGATCCCTGAATTTTCCACTTCTTAATAAGTGATTAAACAGTACTGACTGGCATTTTCAAGGCTTTGGATATTTTTTTTATATCCTTTTGCATCTGTATAAAGTTCTGTTACTTTGTTACACAGGTCTTTTGACAGTTCTTTTCTGCTCCCCATGGCTCCATATCTAGCCTACATCCAGGTGAGAGCTAACAAACTCATTGACTATTTATACACAGACCTTAATTGTAATTTAAAAAGCCACAGGTGTGGGAAATTAATGTTTAATTGCCATTTTAACCTTTGTGTGTCACCTTGTATGTCTGTAACAAGGCCAAAGATTCAAGGGTATGTAAACTTTTGATCAGGGCCCTTTGGGTGATTTCTGTTATCATTATGATTTAAAAAGGAGTCAGACGATTATGTGATAATAAATGTCTTTGTATGATCACTATCCTTCAATAAAATATGTTTTTTAGCATGATCAGTCATATTTTCAAAATCAATTACAACATTTCACAATTTCTGTAAGGATATGCAAGCTTTTGAACACAACTGTATAAAAACAATGGCTTATTGGGTTCAAATAAATATATCCCTTTATTGTTGCAGATGTTATTTTTTTGTTTTGAGCTGTATATCAGGAGAAAGAATGTAGTGAATTTAGATAAAGATAGATTACTAGATTACATTTTATAACATGACAGGAGGCTTCCTATTTGCTCAAGTCTCTCTTTACTAGAACTCCACAGCAGCACATTGTTTAAGAAAAAATAATCAGAAAAAAATAAGGAAACCATAAAAGGCTCCTCCCAACCAACTACTTCCTCTTTCTTTGCTGCTCCACATCAAGCACAGGTCAGAGTACCACTGCCTCCTGTTCCATATAGGTGGCTGTGGGTCTTTACTTATGTACTGTTATATCTTGCGGTTGTGTTTTTTTTTTTTTGGTGAATCTATATGCTTTGCTCCTTGTTGGGGCTTTGGTGAGGTTTTTCCCATTGCCTAAACTCTCACTCTCCCCCATCCTTATCCTTCCCACCCCACCCCCCCATCTTCCCCTTTAACTAAGGGTTGGTATCCCTCTGTGAACCGCCTCCTGTTGTCCTACCGCCATGACCACGGAGTAAGACTCCGATGGCCCCTCGTGTGAGCTTCCTCTTGCCGGTACTGTTCCACCGAGTGGGATTTGTCTCCGTCCCTCCCTCACTTCTTCCCACGCTCCCGACCGCAGTGTCAGATTTATCGCGGCTCGCGGGTGGCTTGGGTGCAGTGGTGAGGACGGGCCGGCCATGTGAGAGCGGCAGCTCCCGGCCTCTTACCTTTCACCCCCTCCACGTCCTTGGATGTGCTCTCGGGGGGGTGTTAGTTCTGGGTAGGAAGTTCTTGTTGGGTAGTCTGTGATTTTAGGCCACTGCTATTAAGGTACACATGCTTTGCATTTGTGGTTATTGGATGCTTGAGCTTTTGTATGTGGGTTTTTTTCACATTACACATGCTCTTAATTCTCTACTGTGCTGCTGCTCCATATTAAGAGCACAAGTTATTGTTTCATACCTGATGGGTTTAAAGCCCCCATTCCCCCTTTTGTCTGTGGTACTTATAGGGTAGTTAGTGGGAGACCCATCTAAAAGGTAAAGTCGCACTACTATTTGGGCCTTCCCTGGCCTGCCAGTCTACTCCACCATTGTGTCCTGCAATTTCGGTAGATTATATGACGCTTCTATTCCTACATGCCTACAGAACTAACCTCAAGCACTGTTACCTACACACCCTGATTGGCCAGCTTTGGTTGTGCCGCACTGATTGGTCTGCTTTGTCTCCCTGACTATGGAGTCCTCTACCCAACAGCAGAATCTGCAGGCAATGATTAATGCGGAAGCTTGCCGCCTCCATGGAAAAGGCCCTGGCGAAGGCTCCCCCTCAGGCACAACCTGAGTGGGGCGCTAGAGGAACCTCTCAAATGGCAGATGACTCAGCTGAGTCAGACTCTCCTACAGGAGAGCAGGCAAGTGTGCAGAAACGCTATTGGAAGGGTGAAGCCCCTGAACCATGCTCCCAGAAGGGTAAGTCTCCGGTGAAGTGACAAGGCCCGATGCTATCGGCCTCACCGGCCATGCGCCACCACTTGTCAGGCGCAGGGGAGGAGGTCTCCATACCTCCCCCACCCATGGCCGTCCTAGATGAATGGCGGACGGACCAGTCCCCCTCAGAGGAGGAAAACGATTGGAATGAGGATTATGGAGATGACCCCAAGTGCACCGTGAGGCTGAAGACGCCTCCACGCCTGTGGCGACGGCTACGGTCGTGGATGAAGATGCTTTCCTGGACGACACGGACGAACCCCTGTTCGACCCTTGGTCCATTCGACACCCCAGGTCCTCCGAATGGTCCCTACCCGACCACTTAGCACAATTCGTGCATTACTGAGTCCGTAGGCCTCTGCATTGGGAAGTCCGCAGAAAACTTCGGGCGGAATGCCCCAGGCCTGTACTGTCGGATAAGGTAGCCACGACCCCAGAATTTGATTCCCTGGTCGCTACATACATGACCCATATCGGACAAGATCCTAAGAAAGGTGTCGAGTGCAGCCTCCGTCTGGCGCAGGACAAACTGCTGGACATGCTGGGACATGCAGGATGCTCATGCTTGTGGATGAGGCCTACTCGGAGGGGGCTACCCTGGACCCGGCCTCTATGCGGGACTGGGCTCTATTTGCCTTCTGCGTATGGACAACAAGTTGTCATATTTGGGGTCAAAGGAATTGGGCCCCCAGGCTAAGGGTCTCCTGTTCGGGGAATCCTTTATAAAGGAGCTTCAAAGGCATGTGAATCTGTGCACTTCGCTGGACAAGGCTCAGACCTCCATGAAGAGGGTCTTTCGCCCACAGACTTCACAGGTTTTTGGCAGTGCTGGACGACAGCAGGGTCGTGTCTCTAGCCGCTTCTGGCCTACTGGTCACCAAGGATCCTGTGGACCATCTTTCTTTCCGTCCTACCATTCCTGGTCCATCTACTCCCAGAGGTCGGACAGAGGTAGAGGAATTTGAGCCCGAGGGCGTGCAAGACTATCTCAGGTGAGAGCAACTTCTGCCATTTCTCCCTTTCCCCTGTTGAATGCGGCAGACTGTTTCACTGCAGGGACAGGTGGTGGGTGGTATCCTCAGACGCATGGGTTCTTCAGACCGTTCGGGGATATGTATAGATTTTCATTCCCCTCCGACTCAGGTTCGACCTCCGCAGGTTCCCGTCTCCTCAAGGGTGCAACAGTCCCTGATAGATGCAGAGGTTCGTGGTCAACCAGGAGAAGTTGGCTCTTTCTCCATCCCAGGTGGTCGAGTTCTTGGGTTTTGAAATAGACGCGAGAGAATGTGTCCTGCGTCTTCCTCTATCAAAGATAGCGACCATTCGAAAGGAAATAAAGTGGATTCTACGTCAAGACCGGATCCCACTACGAATGTTGGCTCACGTAGTGGGTCTCCTCTCTGCCTCGATCCAGGGCCCACTTCATTATAGGGCCATGCAGCGTCTGAAGGCCCACTTTCTACACAGGAGGCCTTCCAACGACCAAATGATTCCAACACCTGGGAGGAGCCTGCTCTCGGATGCTCTCGGAGGTGACGAAGGAGATTTACAGCTTCTGCTTCCAAGGCAACATTACCCTCCAGGCCAGCAATATGACAGACACAAGTTGAAGTCGAACTTGCAGCAAGACCCTGGGTATCATAGCAAACAGAGGAAACGCATAAGCTCCCCGTGATGGCCACACTTGAAGGAAAGCATCCACCGCTGAGCAAGCCGGTAGGTCGGGACCTGATAGTTCGTCCGGGAGGTGAAAAGGTCCACCGTGAACAGATCCGTCTGGTCCGCGATCTCGAGGAAGATGGGACGAAAAAGCCTCCAATCGCTGGCGTCCCTTTTAGTGTCTGGAGAACCAATCTGCCTTCAGATACTCCGCCTGTTGCATTGGAAGCAGAAGTTGTAAATCTCCTTTGTCACCCCTGAGAGCTATTGTCGTCCGGTTCCATATTGCTGACCCCTCTTTGGCCTGGTCAAGCTTGGTTTCCGGAGCTCCTGGACCTGTCCATCAGGATCCCCTGCTCTTGCCATCCCCTCTGATGCTTCTCTCGGACTCCCAGGGCAATCCTCATCCCCTCATGATGGATGGCCACCTGCGCTTAGTGGCCTGTACTCTTTCAGTCAGCTAAGGACCTCCTCTGGGACTCCTGGGCCCCTGCACGGGAATACGATCACTTTACCGGCCCTGTAACCAGCATTCTGAACTTTCTGTCACACCTGTTTGACCTGGGTCAAAATCTTATTGACCAAAAACACTAAAACAGTCCTACCTCCTAAGCATCATGTATCTGATGGAGATGGTGCTGGAGGGAAAGTGATAGGATGCAGCTGTGAGAAAACACATACCCTATGCTAATCTCACGCTTTCATCTTTCAAGTAAACCCATACCCCCTAACAGCAGTGTCCAGTAAAGCATGAAGTCTATGGATGGGGTAAAAGGGTGGGCCACTGATACAAATCACATAACCAGAACTGCCAAAAGGGGTGAACATACACAAAAAGGAGGCATGTCTATGTCCCCATGTCTCCCAAACACATAGTATCTGTGTCCCCATGTCTCCCAGTGTTCCCATGTCACTAGGACACTAGGGGACATTGAGAAACATTGGGACACTGGGAGACATGGGGACACTGAGATACTAGGGAACATTGGGAGACCTGGGGACACTGGGAGGCATGGGGACACTGGGTGACTTTGAGACATGAGGGGACACTGGGAGACATGGGGCACTGAGACATTGTGATACATAGGGGACACTGTGATATATAGGGGACACTGGAGACTTGATAAAGTCCTGGGTACAGGTCAAAACATTGCAGAGTCCAATAAACCTGCTTAAATCTATCACAGTGAGTGCCTGAGATTTTTTCTTTTATACTAGGGTACACTGAGACACTTGGGGGCACTGTGAGACATGGGGACACTGGGAGAATAGAGGATTCTGAGAGACTAGGGGACACTGAGACACTAAGGACACTGAGACACTACGGACACTGAGAGACACCAGGTACACTGAGAGACATGGGGCACCGAGACACTCTGATACATAAGGGACACTGTGAGACTTCATAAATATCTGAGACACTCTGATACATAAGGGACACTGTGAGACTTCATAAATATCTGATTAAATGTATCACAGTGAGTGCCTGAGATTTTCTCTTTTATACTAGGGGACACTGAGACACTAGGAGACATGGGGACACTGAGTGACTGGGAGGCTAGGAGACTCTGGGAGACTAGAAAACACTCAGACACTACAGACACTAAGAGACACCAGGGACAATGTGATACATGGGGATACTGAGATACTAGGGATACTGGCTGGGAGACATGGGGACACTGAGAGTGCTCCGTGTCTCCCAGGTCTCAAAGTCGCCCAGGGTCCCCATGTCTCCCTGTGTCCCCAGTGTCTCCATGTCTTTCAGTGTCTCAGTGTCCCTATGTCTCAAAGTGTCCCAATGTCTCAGCGTCCCCAAGTCTCTCACCGTCCCCATGTCTTGGAGTTGCTGGCTTGGAGTTGCTGTCTGGACTCTGTGCAGAGCTGCTCCCCTGCGGATCAGTGAGTAGTGAGAGGCAGGGAGGGAGATGCTGTGACTTTTTAGCCCTGCCTCTCTCCACATAAACAGCGACCCCTACTGGCCGGCGCTGGTATTGCAGAATAATCTTTGTTTATACTGAGACAGACATTTGTATTGCTGGTATTACTGCAATACCGGCACTGGCTAGGCAGCCTCACATACCTGAGAAATACCTGGCAACCATAAGAAATACATGAGAAATACCTGGCAACCCTAAGAGTAGTGTGTAAAAAAATTATTTTTTTTTAATTATTATTATTATTTTTTTTTTTTTAAATCAATGTGCCTATTCCATGGGCCTGGGCCTGGAGCTGCAGCTCCATCAGCCCATATGTTAATCCGGCCCTGCATGTACTTTGTTTTGTCGCAGCTTGAAGGAGGAAGTAGTTGGTTGGGAGGGGCCTTTTATGGTTTCCTTACTTTTTTCTGATTGTTTTTTTCTCTCTAATATTCGCAAATATTCGCCTCCTGTCATTAATAAAATTAAGATTATAGTTACACTAAAGCTAGTAAAATCTACAATTTTCATACATTATATTAATAATACCACACTAGTATTGGTCAAGTGGTCAATCTTTGTAGACTAGAGCCAAGTTTGCCCTTCGTATCCCATATACCTACTAGAAATTGCTCCTTTCATCCAATCATCAAGAGACTTATAATGTTAGTCAGTACTATGAAACAACAGTGCAAGCTTTATGGTGCCAAGTGTGAGCTGTTACCAAACCATGGTAGTCAAACTGCTTTCAAATGGTTTGACACTTACCTGGATTACCTGGGCATCAGTTGACACTTTGAACCAATTAATTCTGCCCAATAGTGGTGCACTTGATGTATCTAATGTGGATGTGCAACAGCTTCAGCTATTTCTGAAAAGGGAGCCAGACCACAGGCATCCTAGTGACAGGGCAGTCTTTATAGTATTATAGGCACCCAGACGTAGTGAATTTAAATGTTAATTATCAATAAAATTAAGGTTATATGTATTGGTACCTCAACACAAGTCAAAGCCTATGCTCATGGGGCCCCTGGGCAACTGCCCAGCATGCACATGCATAAGAAGGCTCTGCATTGGGACACTGATAAGTGTTTTCCATTCCAAAAACAGTTTGACTCCTTACCATGGGGCAAGGCCTGGAGACTCTTGGCATTCTAACCACTAAAGCATGTTCATGGGAGGGCTGCAAGGGGGCAATGGGCTACAGACTCCCATCATTCTTCTTCAAATTAACATTGTGTTGTTTGTTGGCACAGGAGTGAAGCAACAAGCAAGAATTGTGCAGGGCCCTTGCTAGCTCAGCACTGTGTAGGTTTGTGAATAGACTGGTACTCTGCAATCATAATGTTCTCCCGGCTAGGGCTGGTGTAGTGGGATATTTACTTGATTACTGCACTCTCTCTGGTTTACAGAACTCCCAACTATCCCAGTTTTTGGGTCCTGTAACACTGACCCAACTTTGTTTCCTGGTGTCGTTTGTGGACACCAGGCAACTGCCCCCAACAAGCATAGCAGGAGTGAGCTATACACAGGGCATTAGATCTCTGGAGAGATTACATTTCCAGGTGGTACTGTCCCCTCAAACAGAGTCATGGACAAGAATCACATCACTGGCCCCACCCCCTATTATTCCTTTCACCTCCATCTCCGTTCACAAGACATGAAAGTTGGGACATATGGGTTTACCAGGCTGACAGATTATGAAGTGTTTGAAAATAATCATAGTTTGAAATGAAACAGTGCTCTTCATAAAACGCAGCCAATGGTGGCAATGTAGTGTCTCTTAGGCTCCCAGAGATCTCCATGAATGATCAGTCATGCTGGATTTGGAGGGATTTATTGGGGTTATATCGCACAACTCCTTCATTTATCAAGTCCATATATTGTATGCTTCACATGTCATGACTAGGACTATTCATACTGTGATCTGTGTACTTTGTGTGCAAAAAAAATAAGGTCAGTCATTTGTACTTAACCCTAGGCTGAAAGTTTTCAGCCCTTCTGTGAGCCCTTCTGTGAGCCCACTGTACTGGTTATGATACTTAGGCTTCCCTTTTAACTATATAAAAGTTAAATTAAAACCAGTTATTTGTTATTCATATGTTGACAAATGGTTCTTTTGTGATGTCATTAGTGATCCAGTTAACAAAATGATCTAACAGTTTATCATATTTTACAACCAATCTGATATCAAATCAGCTGACTCACCAGTCACAAAGGTATAAAATGAAGACAATAAATGTAAAAAAAAAAAGAGTATCATATGTCAGATTAATTGTACTTCTTGTTATTTTCAGCATGCAAGATATCAAGAACACTTCATTCTAGCCTCATTAACTTTGAACCATTGGGTACAAGTCAAAAAAACAAGACTAATAAACTCAAGGAAATTGGCTTCAGTTAAGAAATGCTTGTAGAAGGATGCTTTCTGTTAATATTAAACAGTAGTGACTCTCACATACCTTTATGTTATCTAGGGAAATGCACTGTCATTACGATTGATCTAATCAATTTGCTAAACACAACCTACTCTGAGAAATGTGACCAATTAACGAAAGACAAGGTCAATAGCCCTACAGAACAGCCCTACACAAAAGCACTGTGCCCAGTTCTTTGCACTTTTCTTTGCAGATTAGTGCATTTTTTTTGTAGTATTTTTATGCTATTCCATTTTATATTTGTGTCATTCAATTTATTGTGCCATGACATTTTCCTCTTTTTTCCCTTTATATATGAGTTTTTCAAACTTCAAGACAGGTAACTGTTATTTTATCTATTTATACTTATTTTCACTGTCTTAAAGGGACACTATAGGCACCAAGACCACTTCAGCTCATTGAAGTGGTCTGGGTGCATATGCCCAGGTCCCTTAACCCTGCAAAGGTAATTATTGCAGTTATTGAGAAATTGTAATGATTACTCACCAGGGTTAACTGCACCTCTAGTGGCTGTCTACCAGACAGCCACCAGAGGGACTTCTGGGTCGTTAGGCGACTTTTGGATGTCCTCAGGCTATGAATGAGGACATCCAGCGTCACCCGAAACCCCCAAAGCATTATCTAATAAGTACTGAGGCAAGCATGCACATTAGGTCTCCCCCGCCTGATGTGGAGCGACGAGGAGCAAAGGCAGACCCCGAGCCAGTGCCGAGTGGCATCGGTGCTCGACCCAGGTAAGTGACAAAAGTGTTTTTTAACCCCTTCTGCACCACGGGGAGGTAATAGGGCACTACGTTGAGCTATAGTACCAGGAAATCATTTTTGTTTTCCTGGTACTATAGTGTTCTTTTAAAGGTGTTTTTTTATGCCTCCTTGTGTGGGTTTTGAATATGTTTGTTTATTTCTAACACATTTGTACAGGTTTTTTAGTTGAAGGTTTATTTGGAGTGGGCCTAAAGAGGCAGCCTTTTCACCTACCACACCTGTCTCCCCATAATATTATGTTACATCATGGGACTGAATGCCAGGTTTTATGCCAGGAAATATGTCAACTGAGGACAGGTTAACAGAAAAAGATCATAAGCTTTATAAATTTATTGCAAAGTTTCTGCAGTTATATTTTCTAAGTTATAAGCTTCTCGGCATATATAGTGATAAGTGAATGATTCATTATTGGAGCAGCATAAAAAATGTCAGGTTTACTGCTACAGTGGTTTAGATTTTAATGGTTTAAATTATGTTTTTATTTGCAATGCTTCTAACTATTGTTACAGTAGTCTCTGCGAAGGTCTTTATAAAAAGAAAATCCTACAAAAAATAACTTTCAATCATAATATAGAGTTGGCAGCTTTTGTCATTTATTAGACAGCTGATGTATCACTAATTGTGCAAATGTTGACCTGAATTGGAAATATGGATTGTGTCATGCACCAACTTTTATCCATACCAAGCCTTCTTTTCAACCTTTCAAGTCCCCTCTTCCGGTTTTTCTATACCTTCAGACCCTTCTAAACACCAGTTCAATCACTGATATATATCCATTTAAGCTGATTCCCAGCCCCTGCTACCTTACACTCCAAATCCCATATAGTGCCCTGTTTGCCTCCCACCTCTCAGTACTGCTATCCGAACCTCTCAATCCCAACTCACTCCCAACTCCCTCTAAACCCACAATGGAGGCTTTGCAGCCATTTATTCTCCCAGGTTCTACCTTCAGTACTTTCAAATAACCTTTCAAGTCATTTTATGATTTTACGGCATCCACTCACCACCAAATGTGATCTCACAGCCATGCACACATTGGCATTTTAAGGGCAGTTTCAGTCACAAAGAAAATAGTAAGAAACCTGAACAGGAATATTATTATTATATTTATATAGCGCCAACAAATCCCATAGCGCTTTACAATGGGTAGACTAACAAACATGTCATTGTAACCAGACAAGTTTGTCACACAGAAACAGAGGGGTTGAGGGCTGTGCTTAATGAGCTTACATACTAGAGGGAGTGGGGTAAAGTGACACAAACGTTAAGGGAAGTATTAGGGATGTAGATTGGTAGAATAGTATTCAATGAAGACTTAGTGTGGGTTTTTTTGGAGCCATTAACAATTTTATTGATATGCTTATGTGAAAAGTGAGTTTTTAATGATTTTTTTGAAGGAGTGGTGAATGGATGAGTGTCTAACGGAGAATGGAAGCGAGTGCCAAAGGAATGGTGCAGCTCTAGAGAAGTCTTGAATGTGAGCATCAGAGGTGGGAGTATGGGCAGAATATAGACGCAGGTCTTCGGCCGATCGCCGGGGCCTAGACAGGACATACTAGGGAGGATAGATACGTGGGAGAAGCATTATGTAGAGATTTGAAAGCAAGAACCAGAATTTTATTTTGAGCCCTATATCTAACTGGAAGCCAATGCAGGGACTGACAGATTGGTGAGGCATGGGAGGTGCGGGTGGATAGGAAGATGAGCCTCGCCGCTGGATTCATTATAGACTGTAATGTTACATAAAGGACCAAGCTGAGCATTGTCTATACAAGTGCCTAATTGTGAAAAACTGGCTTGTTTAATCACTACAGAACATCGAAGAATACTATCCAATTTTAAAAAAACACTCCAAGCACCATAAGCACTGTAGTGTGTGGTAGTGGTTATGGTGACAGGAGAGACCTGGTACCCGCCATCCAATGTGTGTAGTCAATCCTTTTTAGAATGGTTTGACTTCTTACAATGGTTGTGCTGTAGTGGTTATGATGTTTGGAGTGCTCCTTTTAAGTAAATTAATTAATTGGTTTCTAAATCACTTACAGGGATAGTGCTACTACCATAAGCACTACAATAACATCAAAGTGGTCAAGGTGCCCGCAGTCTGTGTTCGATGTTTCGGTCCAAAATGTTGCACATATGGAGTTTAACCCCTATGCATCTATAGGTGAAACCCCGTCTCTGGTAGTGTCATTGAGGCATCATTAGCCAGCTAATGCCAGTTCTGTGCATGTTTGCTATCTGTTGTCAACTGCTCTCCTTGTGTTCCAATCAGACATCGAGGGGAAGTGATGTCAGCAGAAAAGGGTCAGGTTGAGGAAGAACTTGAACTTAGTACAGGAACAATGGAGAGCTGAGGTGAGTTTTAGCTTGTTTTAGCCAGGATAGCAAGGGTTACTGTGACCAAAAAACAGTGTTTTCTAAAAATAGTGTTTTTGATTGAAGTAACCTTTTAAATAAAGAGAGTGAAAACCACTTGCTCCAGAAATTTAAGAAAACCAGTAGTGTTCATTCACATACATGAGCAGTTACCTATATAACAGTAATATCTACAGTATCTCACAAAAGTGAGTACACCCCTAACATTTTTGTGAATACTGAAACTAAGCTGCAGCACTGAGGGCAAGACCATACAGCGGTTTCACAGGACAGGTTCCACTCAGAACAGGCCTCGCCATGGTGGACCAAAGAAGTTGATCAGCGTCATATCCAGAGGTTGTCTTTGGGAAATAGACGTATGAGTGCTGCCAGCATTGCTGCAGAGATTGAAGGGATGGGGGGTCAGCCTGTCAGTGCTCAAACGATACGCCACACACTGCATCAAATTGGTCTGCATGTCTGTCATCCCAGAAGGAAGCATCTTCTAAAGATGATGCACAAGAAAGCCCGCAAACAGTTTGCTGGAAACAAGCAGACTAAGGACATAGATTACTGGAACCATGTCATGTGGTCCGATGAGACCAAGATAAACTTATTTGGTTCAGATGGTGTCAAGCGTGTGTGGCAACAACCAGGTGTAAAGTACAAAGACAATTGTGTCTTGCCTACAGTCAAGCATGGTGGTGGGAGTGTCAAGGTCTGGGCCTGCATGAGTGCTGCCGACACTGGGGAGCTTCAGTTCATTGAGGGAACCATGAATGCCAACATGTACTGTGACATACTGAAGCAGAGCATGATCCCCTCCCTTCGTAGACTGGGCCGCAGGGCAGTATTGCAACATGATAACGACCCCAAACACACCTCCAAGATGATCACTACCTTGCTAAAGAAGCTGAAGCTAAAGGTGATGGAATGTCCAAGCATGTTTTCAGACCTTTACCCTATTGAGCATCTGTGGGGCATTCTCAAACAGAAGGTGGGGGAGCGCAAGGTCTCTAACATCCACCAGCTCTGTGATGTCATCAAGGAGGAGTGGAAGAGGACTCCAGTGGCAACCTGTGAAGCTCTGGTGAACTCCGTGCCCATGAGGGTTAAGGCAGTGCTCGAAAATGATGGTGGCTACACAAAATATTGATACTTTGGCCCAATTTGGACATTTCCACTTAGGGGTGTACTCACTTTTGTTGCCAACTGTTTAGACATTAATGGCTGTGTGTTGAGTTATTTTGAGGGGACAGCAAATTTACACTGTTATACAGGCTGTACATTTACTACTTTACATTATAGCAGAGTGTCATTTCTTCATGAAAAGATATAATAAAATATTTACAAAAATGTGAGGGGTGTCCTTCCTTTTGTGAGATACTGTATATAGAAACCCACGGGAGAAATGCATAAAGGATATTAAATAAAATGGTATACCTTTGATAGCATTTCTGATAGCTCAGTGAACACATGCAATGTAACACTTTAATCTATGACTGATAAAAACATTTATATAAATCCATCTTGGAGAATTTCTCTAACAGTTTTCATATTATATATATATTTATATTTATATATTTATACAGGGCCGGCCTTAGGGGTGTGCGAGCTGTGCGGCCGCACAGGGCGCCATGGCAGCAGGGGGCGCCCTATGGCTGACACAGCTTGCACACCCCCTGCCCTCTACCAGGGCTTAGCAGCCCGAAAGAGACTGTAGGAGGCGGAGCCAAGCAGCCGATGGGGGCGGAGCCAAGTGGTCGGCGGGGGCGGAGCTAACCGAGGCCTGAATCTGCTGCCTGGTAAGTGAGACCATAGTGCCCCTGCTCCCCCTATAGTACCCCTGTTCCCCATCTATCGCTATAGTGCCCCCCTCTACCCCTATAGTAACCCTGTTCCCAATGTATCCCTTTAGTGCCCCCCTCTTCCCCTATAGTGCCCCTGTTCCCCATCTATCCCTATAGTGCCCCCCTCTTCCCCTATAGTAATCCTGTTCCCCATCTATCCCTATAGTGCCCCCCTCTTCCCCTATAGTGCACCCTCTACCCCTATAGTACCCCTGTTCCCCATCTATCGCTATAGTGCCCCCCTCTACCCCTATAGTAACCCTGTTCCCAATGTATCCCTTTAGTGCCCCCCTCTTCCCCTATAGTGCCCCCTCTTCCCTATCGTAACCCTGTTCCCCATCTATCCCTATAGTGCCCCCCTCTTCCCCTATAGTAATCCTGTTCCCCATCTATCCCTATAGTGCCCCCTTCCCCTAGTGCACCCCCACCCCTAGTAACCCTGTTCCCCATCTATCCCTATAGTGCCCTCTTCCCTCTCTATAGTAATCCTGTTCCCCCCATCTATCTCTATAGTGCCCCTCTACCCCCTATAGTAACCCTGTTCCCCATCTATCCCTATAGTGCCCCTCTTCCCTATAGTGCACCCTCTACCCCTATAGTAACCCTCTGTACCCCATCTATCCCTATAAAGGCCCCCTCTTCCCTATAGTGCACCCTCTACCCCTATAGTAACCCTGTTCCCCATCTATCCCTATAGTGCCCCTCTACCCTCTATAGTACCCTTGTTCCCCATCTATCCCTATAGTGCCCCCCTCTACCCCTATAGTAACCCTGTTCCCAATGTATCCCTTTAGTGCCCCCCTCTTCCCCTATAGTGCCCCCTCTTCCCTATCGTAACCCTGTTCCCCATCTATCCCTATAGTGCCCCCCTCTTCCCCTATAGTACCCCTGTTCCCCATCTATCCCTATAGTGCCCCCTCTTCCCCTATAGTAATCCTGTTCCCCATCTATCTCTATAGTGCCCCCTCTTCCCCTATAGTGCACCCTCTACCCCTATAGTAACCCTGTTCCCCATCTATCCCTATAGTGCCCCCTCTACCACTATAGTACCCCTGTTCCCCATCTATCCTTATAGTGCCCCCCTCTACGCCTATAGTAACCCTGTTCCCAATGTATCCCTTTAGTGCCCTCCTCTTCCCCTATAGTGCACCCTCTT
>OW240914.1:85123420-85321746 GCA_933207985.1 Pelobates cultripes | reverse complement strand
CCAGACCTTGAGCTGTGTCAGGGGCCCCAAAATTTCTGATGGCAGCCCTGCAGATAAGTGTCAGTTCCCCTTTAAAACAGTTATTAAACAAAACAAGAGTTTCGATTCCAGTGAAAACCTTGCATTTATATTATCCCTCTTTGGAGGTCATTAGTGCAAAAGTGCAACTACATCAAATAACATTCAGTTAACTGTGACATCCATCTTTTGATAAGCAAGGACAAAGGTTATGCAATATATTGTATATCACTACTTAACTATTAAGATGCCAGAGGTTAGTGAAGAAAAACTATATGTCACGTTTATTTTTTTATATCTCACAACATTTCGAGCTTCAAACTTTTGGTCGTCTAAACGACGCTGGACGTCCTCACGCTATGCTTTACATAATGCTTTCCTATGAGGAGGCTTAATGCGCGCGCGTGGCCATTGTCGCACAATGAAGATGTTGGCGGGGGAGGAGCGTGGGCGCAGCCTGACCCAGCGCAGAGGGACATCGGTGCTGGATTCATATAAGTGTCTGTAGAGGTTTTAACCCCTTCAGTGATGTGGGATGGGGGAGGGATGGGGGCACTCCAGGATTCTCTAGTGCCAGGAAAACGGGTTTGTTTTCCTGGCACTAGAGAGTCCCTTTAAGTATAGTACTGGATTAAATGCAGAAGAGAACCTATGTCTTTTAACCTAAATTGGTGAGCATGACAATTATCTTGGCCCACCTGTGAAAAAAGCAGCATACAGAACAGCAGCTACACACACAATGAGGGAAATGAGCAATGGGACATTTGGCTCACCTTTTCATCTTTCATGTTTGTGCATGTCATTTGCCTTTACTTTTTAACACTGATCAATACAATACGATAACAGTATCAGTTAATTAGCAGTTATATAAACATCCTATTTTTTTTAAAAGTAAGTATTGAAGTAATTAATTGTTAGAATACCAAGAGTACCAAACAGCTAACACGCACAGATATTTTCTTGCACAGTTGATGATTGGAAATTACATGCAAACAAATGTAAGATGCATTGTTAGACATATGTACGATCACCACTCTTCTGAGATCCCCTATGTTAATATTTTTTAGATTTCCAAAGTTAAATTCGAATGTTTTTTATTCAATTTTGACCTTCCTGATTTTATCCCTGGAGATTTTATCCAGTGGACTCACACTTGTATTTCCTTGGTGGGTATTTACCAGCTATGCTGTGTGGGATTGAGCAAAAACTGTTCTTTTCTTCTCCTTATGTGAGTGTACCTCCTTTTATAGTTTTAGCTCATCCATACAGAGAGCACTATATTCTGTTTTATTTCCATGAAAAAAATAAAGAGACATAAAATGACACCCTACAGTTAAACATCATCCATATCATGAACACGTGGAAAAGAAAACTGCAGATAAGATTAGAGTGTTATAAACGATGACTTGTGTGCAAGTATCAAAGAGCAATCTGTCTCACTATTTCATAAAGCATTTATGTAATTGGAAATACTTTCCTTAGAGTGCTGTTGTGCAGGGCCGGACTAGGAACTAAAACCAGCGCAGGATAAAAATTCTATACCAGCCCAATAATATGTTGCGCCATCATAATGTGCAGATATAGAGGTGGAAAAGATAACTTAAGATCAAAAATGATTACTCCAACATGGAAGAAAGCACTCATAGGGCTTCAAAATAAACAAAAGAGTGAATGTATTTTAAGCAGACGTGCATTTGCACATAATCAGTGTTTCAGTCCAACTACCTTGACATATTAAGGTTTGGTAATGGGACTTAAATGGTGAATGTATCCTGTTGCACAACTGTGTTAGTAGGATTGGGGTCTATTAGCAGGATAAGATGTCTTTCCCTGTCAATCAACTCTTTGGCATAGACTCCTGTGCTGAAGAGCTGAGTTACAGAGAGAACAGGAGACGCAGGCAAAGATGCAATTCACACCAACACTCATCCCGCAAAAAAAGCATCTTCACCTTGTTTCTCTAAACCCCCCTTTTTTTCTTGCCCCTTTTGTACTTCTTATCCCCTCTTTTGATTGTCTTACCCACTTTAGTACAACTTATCTACAATTTTCCTCTTTGTGTGTCTCTTACAATACCCCTTGTGTGTCTCTTACAACCCCCCTTTGTACATCTCTTACTTCCTCCCAGCCCATTTGTGTGTCTCTTTTTACCCTTCTCCAGACTCTCGGTATCTCCCTTTGTGCATCTCTCTCATTTCCCCCCAGCCCCTGTATGTGTCTTATTTCCCCTGACCCCTCTATGTGTCTCATTTACCCCCAGCCACTATTCCCTAGCCGGGGTCAGTTCAGCCATGCTACAAAGTGATTGGCAGGAAGGGAAGCACTGTGCAGTGCACTCCCCTCCTGCTTGTCACCCGGTGAAAGAGTCCCCAGACTGGTGAGCCCTAGGTAACCACCTGTGCTGCCTTAAGGTTGCACCAGCCCTGAAGGTATGCCGGCCCCTTGGGAAATTTCCCCATGTGCCAGTGGGCCAGTCCGGCCCTGCAGTTGTGTTTTCAATAAAATATAAATTTAGTTCTATTTTATATGAATATGCATTGTATAACTCCCAAATGTCCCAGGTTAGGCAGGGCAGTTCAATTTTGGAGTTCTGTACCACCACTTTGGGTTTGTTCCCTTTGTATTTTGAACCTGGAAAAAACAGGGAAATGTCCCCAAAAAGTGCACCAGGAGCACCTCTTTATGCACTGTGAAATGTACTTTTAGGCATTTAGCCTGGCTAAGACTCCCCTTTTCAGAGGGCTTCACACTCTGTCACCTCACCTTTGATCTTATACCCCAATGCTGCAAGGTACGGCATTTTTTTATATATATATATACATATGGGAAAACACACACGAGGTCAATCATTAAAGTTTGAATTGGATACTGTTAGGGCTTTTTTTCCCACTGGGTTCCTAACGGCTGCTGTCTGTACTTCCAATCAGCAAACCAAAACTACAGACCTGGATAATTTACTCACACAACACTAGTGTGAGGTCCAAATTTATTGGTATAATGCATTATATAGGTATATTATCATGTCACATTACATCACATTATACAGACTTGGATGATTGTCAAAGATTACTCTTTATCACAAGATATTATATTTAAAGATACAATTTAATACTAGCCTTATATATGAATGATTATTCATTTTGAGCAGTAAACAACAAAATGGAGGATGAATGCAAAATGGCGGATTAGTGATATGATTTTATCTTATCACATACAACGTTTCTCCAGGAGAAGCATCAGATTTGTGGAGCAAGGGGATTGCCATGCATGCAATGTAGGTTCCCAATGCTTCTATGAGAAGCATAGGTTAGATCCTAACTGATCATGATCTCATTGATGGCATAGCAGCTGCAGTGAGGAGTCTGTCCTAGACCCTAAACTACTAGTAGTTTAATAGGTTTTTTGTTTTGTTTTTTTAGTTAAGACAAAAGGACCCTGAATCTAAAAAAAGCAAAGAACACATCTAACTTTAAAAAATAATACATTTATTTTAAAATGAGTGTGTTCCTTCAATTACAACAGCCCCGAACACAAGCTTCAGCCCAGGAGTTTAACTCCCATCAATCTCCAGTACATGTCCCATCACACTGCAATATGAGACTGTCAAAACATGATCTTATTATCATCTTTTCAGGCAGATCTTTATCAAACCCAGTGAGAAATCTGTTCCAAATACAATATGATATTCATGTGACACAAATCACTTAGTAATCATGGAAAAAAGTAAGTAAATGTTACAAGTTCATAAAAAAAAAGGGAATAGAAATCATGAGAAGTAAACTGAACAGTGACCATAATACTAAAACGCAATCATGATAATCTTCCCAGTAATTGTTCTAAAGGTCAATTAGCATGTAAAATGTTCCTCTTGTATTGTGAGCACCATAATTGTAAATTATTTACAGTGTATTTAAAACCAAACATAGTTACCAGATAATATTATGTGTAACTAATGCACTAAACTGTGGGTGACAATATTAAAAGGAACAATCTATGGTTAGGAATCTGTCTATCTGTTTAGATACAGTCCCTACCATGCCTGAGACCAATAAGTGAGTTTTATGATTAGATGTTACACTGCTGTGAGTCCATTGACAAGGTACTTAGTTCCAAATTAGAGAAGGATAATGAGAGCAAGTCAAGATCTCTTGACTCGTGTCTCTCTCTGCTATTTCCAACTGGATGGCTGCTCATTTCCTTAAACTGAACCTGTCCAAAACAGAACTTCTGGTCTTTCCTCCCTCAAGTGTTGCTACTCCCTTGTCTGTGTCCCTTCAATTCAATGGCACTACCATCTGCTCTACCTCTAAGTATCACTGCCTAGGTGTTCTCTTTGACTCCGATCTCTCCTTCACCCCTCATGTACAATCAATTGCCAAATCCTGTGGCTTCCATCTCAAAAACATTGCGCGCATCCGACCCTATTTGACACCTGATACGGCAAAGGTGCTTGTCCATGCCGCTGTCCTCTCTCGCCTTGACTACTGTAATCCACTTCTCAGTGGTCTTACATGTTCCCAACTTGCCCCGTTACAGTCTATAATGAATGCGGCGGCGAGGCTCATCTTCAGTCACTCCATTGGCTTCCTGTAAGATATAGGGCTCAATTTAAGAGCCTGACACTTGCTTACATATCTTTACACAATGCTGCTCCCACCTACTTATCCTCACTAATACACAAATATGTCCCGTCTAGACCCCTTCGCTCTGCGTAGACCTACATCTCCCCTCTGTTTGCACTCCTACTTCTGATGCTCAACTTAAAGACTTCTCTAGGGCTGCACCGTTCCTGTGGAACGCCCTTCCCCTCTCTATTAGACTCTCACCCAATCTCCACTCCTTCAAAAAATCTTTGAAAACTTACTTCTTTAGGAAAGCATATCAATTAAACTGTGAATAGCTTTCCCTCCCCGCACCCTAACTCCTCTCCTAAAACTGTCATCAAAACAAAACACTAAGCCCTCAATGAATACTATCCTAGCAACCTACTTATCAACCCTACCCTTACCTTTTGTGTCACATTACCCCACTCCCTCTAGCATGTAAGCTCATGAGCAGGGCCCTCAATCCCTCTTTTCCTGTGTGTCCAACTTGTCTGGTTACAAATACGTGTTTGTTAGTCCACTCATTGTACAGCGCTACGGAACTTGTTGGCGCTTTATAAATAATAATAATAAAATCTGAAGTATGTTGCATGCTTTTCTGTTGAAATATAATTCACTTACAAGCTACAACACAAAAAGTTGGAACCAAGAGCAAAAGCGCCCCCTAGAGTAGATAATCAGAAAGCATTCATTTAATATATGTATTCCTTTGGGATATTCTCTTAACAAATAAGAAATATTTCATATTAAATCAAGATGTGTAACCAATTGTTTATATTATAATTATCAATAAAATACACAATATGAAGCATGTCATAAAAATATGAGTTACATTATGGGTATTACAGACTACTAACCACAAAAGATGGGTTAGGGGATTAGAATAGGTATTACTTTCCCGGACCTGGATGTATCCCAGTGTATCCCAGTGTGAGGTGCTTGTCAAGTCTTTCAAAATAAATTCACCTCATTCAGCTTGAAGCCCAGCATTCACAAATATATCTGATTTAAACTGCATGGCAAATAAGAAATGTCACTACTAGTTTTAGCAGCACACAATATATCTACCACAGGTGCCGTAATATGTCTTAGAACAAGCACATAATCATGCATAAAGAAAATTGGCAGGGCTGTCCAACCTGCGGCCCCCCAGATGTTGCTGAACTACAACTCCCATAATTCCCTGGCTATCTTTTTAATTGAAAGAATCATGGGAGTTGTAGTTCAGCAACATCTGGGGGGGGGGGGGTGGCCGCAGGTTGGACAGCCCTGGTCTATAGGGACCATTTGTATGAATGAGACATTCACAAACAGGGTTATTCACTGAAATTAGAAATACGTGGAAATCGAAGTGAGTTTCAAATTTAATGCCAAAGTGATAAAGCATAAGTGATTTTTCTTTCAAATCGTTTATTTTGACTTAAATTTGAAATCTACTTTCAAGTTGCTTCAAATTCACAACAATTCTCACTTTACTGAATAGCCCTGCAAGTTTATAAAACACATAGCAAGAAAAGGTGAAGGGAGTTAATATATATGGCAGTGCTTGTGAAAGATAGAGCAACAAATCTCCTGGTAGCTTGACTCCATTTTCCTCAGGATGAATTATTAATGGATGCTTGGGCCTTAGGTGCTCAGGATCCCTCTAAGAAAGGCTTCCCCAAACTATGGCCCTCCAGATGTTGCTGAACTACAACTCTTATGATTCTATGAATGAAATAGATAGACTGAGAATCATGGGAGTTGTAGTTCAGCAACATCTGGAGGGACGGAGTTTGGGGAAGCCTGCTCTAAGATGTTAATGAAGAGAAAATAATATTGAGACGCACTAAAATGTGATCATTCAAATCAGCCTGCAGAATCCCTATATGCCTGTTTGAAACGAAAGAAATGCATTTATTCCATCTCCTATAACCTCTCCCTGAGGAAAATTAAGAAATTAGTTTTAGTTTTTGGATTGCGACTTGACATGTTCCAGAGATGCCAATATGCTCTGGATCGCTTCATGAAAAATACATATTAAACCATGTACAATTTTCTTTAGTTGTAGATGAACATTTCTTGATCTATTTTTGATCTATGAAGAGACATGAATGAGAACATAAATCCCAATAACTTGTCTACTTGTATATAATTCCCAGTTGTGGCCCTGATGGCGCCATTTTTAATCAGTATCACGGTCTGCACTGTGGGTCTTGCTGCAAATATCTGGAACCAATAGAAAATGACGAGCCATGAAGAATACTGCTTAAGGGGCATAAATTAACATCTGTTCCTGCTTCCATTTCAATCACACTTTCTGGATAATTGGGAGGCGCTGAGAGGAAAATCGTTGTTTGTTTAAGCATTACTAGAAGTAGGAACACTTGGGCTTAATGTAGTAAGACCAATGATATTTCAAAGACACAGTTATGCCCCTTAATTATTGTATAATTTATTGCGACACTTGTTAATGCATATTTAAAATAAACATAGAACTGCGAATGCCACACTGCTAATCTACAGTGCTGTGCAGTGAATTATGAACATCTGAAAAGGTAAACTCATCAAATAAGTTGTATCACTACATGTGATTTTATTGTATTATACACAACGCAGAAAGATTCCTGAAGATCACCGCTCTGTCACATGGTGTCATGAGTACTGGAATAAAGTGAAACATGATTGGAGGTTTAACCCCTTGAGTGCCAGAGAAACAACTTGCAAAGTGTTTGGTACACCCTGCCCGGCACTGGTACCAAAGCTTGTACTTTGCTACATGACTCCTGTGCAATTATATCATATGGGACGAGTGGGCTCTGATGCTTGTTGGCGGATGTGAAGGGAACTATCATATGTGGTGGAAGTGCCCAGTAGTGTTTCCCTATTGGAGAGAGGTGGGAGATTATGGGAGCAATATTTCAGAGATCATTTTATATGAATGCAAAGTTTCTCCTCTTGCCTCGCCCCCCAAGAAGGATTCCAGAGAAGAACACAAAAACTTCTCAACAAAATAACTCTAGCCACAGGGAGAGTACTTGCTGCAACTTGGTTGGGAACCTTGGTTCCATCGAATAGTGAAGTAAAGTCCAAACAGCTAAAAAATCATCTAAGAGTGGGCACATTGCAATGACTATGTCTCACTCTTGAAATAGGGAACAGTATCATGGGTCAAATTTGCTATAGCAGTGGGCATTCCCCAACCCTATTCCCTCCGGCCAAGTCTATCCCAGTTTCATTGTTGAATTATCAGTTTAAACTGACATGAGCTACCAGCATTCGCAAGATGAGACATGGTAAGAAAAGAATTGTAGTACAATAGCTCTAGGGATTGGGAACCGCTGTTGTTACTTTGGTTACATGTGTGCACTGCAACTTTTGATACTGTCATGTGGAAAATTTATTGCCTTTATCAGCTCTTGGCAAAATAAAGAATTGAAAAAAAAAAACCACTAAAAAAAACAAGTTTGCGCTGCATGTGGAATAAATTACAGCGCATTTTAGCACAAAGCAACCAACGGGCAGCCAAATCTTCATGATCAAGCCCACTCCATACCGCAGCCAAACATAAAATTAGAAACCCACCCACTCACCAATCCTCGTGTACCAAAGTCCTAATACATTTGATACTTATTTATATAAAAAATAAACAGATTGCATAGATAGCACCACATTGGCCAATGTTACCATTACCAAAACACTCTACTTATTGGTGTATCTTCAGTTAATTTGAGAGCATTATTAGGTCAGTAGCCACAAGTAATGTCATTATCACACGTGTACCAACAAAATCATGGACAAATAAAAATAGGAATAGAAAAATAAATAAATAAACCACCCTCCAAACTGTAATAGAAAAGGCAGTTAAAGATGAGATAATTACTCATTCCTAATTTGCTTTCCACATCAATATGTTTCCACAAAGATGCACTTCATCCACCTGGTCGCCCCATGGTGGCTGGAACAGATTCAATCTTTCAGCCCCCTGGCTATCTTTGTAGACCAGTAGTAAGCCCAGCCTTTGGTGAACTTTGGTAAATCGTACATTCAGGATACCAAAGATTTCCTTTTAAAAATCAGACATTTACAGGTTGACCCTACAGATTTATTGGTGACATTAGATGTGTTTAGCTTATACACATCTATACCCCATAATGAAGGTCTGACAGTAGTACAGGATGGGTTGTCCAGTGTTCTTACAGATTAGAAATTGTGTACCCTTGTAACTGTGTTGTTAGAGATTGTCTTGAGAAAATAATAATAATAATTTTTTTAGATATCTTTCAATCTTCTGTGAACAGGTCAAAGGAAATTCGATGGGTGCGAATATGGCACCAGCATATGCAAATCTTTTTATGACAGATTTTGAAGAGCGCTTGTGTACCACCATGAGCTGTTTAGTTTGCATGCCATTAAATGGCTACGGCACATAGATGACTGCTTTTTGCTTTGGCATGGAACCCGGCCTGGTTTTTCTCCTTTACTTAAATCGGTGTCATAGGGACATCCAGTTTACTCCTACCATTAGCACTGACTCTGTGAACTTTTTGGATGTACAGGTCAGTAAACAGGATGGATCCTTATGGATTGTTTTATACACCAAACTAGACTTGGGCATTCATATTTGTACAAATGGATTTTTGTACGAAAATATGCATTTTCGTCCATTCGTCCAAATACGAATAACGAATGGCTATAAAACTAATGAATGAACCAACGAATGGGCAACCAACGAAATTCTTCCATGAGCCTTTTGTTAGTTCGTTAATTTGGCTTTTTGAATTACAGATTGTAATTCAAAAAGCCGAACTAGTAACCGAATGAACGAATGGCAATATATTATCATTCTTTCAATCGTTAGTTCTGTTCACTCCCATCCAATCTGATGGGATTGAGCCGAACTAACAAATGCGTACTAATGAATGTGCCTTTCGTTCATTCGTATCACTAGTTCGGCTTTTTGAATTACAGACAGGCAGTATTGTAATTATTGCAATGCAAACTGCTGAATGAGCAACGTTCGTTCACCGAACAACTCATTCGTTCATTCATGATTTTTCAATGCATTGCTAATGGGGATGGTAGAAACAAATGAACGAATGAACTAATTTGCCTCAAGTCGTGTATTAGTTCATTTGGATGCCTTGTATGAAAAAAAGAGGAGGGGTATCTGAGTGAGCTTATTTTCATTTATCCAATCAGCTCACTCCTGTGACATGATGCTGTAGGGGCTTATCCAATGCTACGTGCTGTATCGTAGATACGTTTGGGAGTGAGCTGATTTTCATTTATGCAATCAGCTCACTCCTATTACATGATGCTGTAGGGACTTATCCAATGGTATGAGCTGTATTGTAGATGGGTTTGGGAGTCAGTTGATTTTCATTTATCTAATCAGCTCACTCCTGTGACATGATGCGGTAGGGGCTTATCCAATGGTGATTGTTTTAGTTGGGATTTAAAAAATAACTAAACAGCAGTATAAAAGCAGGCAGGGGATCTTTCTCCACCCTTCTTTGACTGGGTTTTGTTGATGAAACATTGTGCACTAGGGGAGGACTTAACCCTGCAAAGTAATTATTGCACTTTATGAAAACTGCAATAATTACAGTTGCAGGGTTAAGGGTAGTGGAAGTTGGAGTTGGAACCCAGACCACTCCAATTGGCAGAAGTGGTCTGGGTGCCTGGAGTGTCCCTTTAAGCCCTGACCTCAAACTCCCACTACTCCTGTACACATCAGTACAAACATTACTTTCTTACTATCCCAAATCCTTATGCACATTTAAGCAACTGAATGCTATTTGTAACATGTTTTTGTAGACTTCTGACACATGTAAGCTAAAACTGAACTCCATGAGTTTTATCTAAAGGGTAGAGAATAAAAACCCCCACACAAACATAATTTTTGTTAGTTTTATATTTTTCATGGTTATTCTTAGAGATCGTTTGATTCTAAGAATTCAAATAGGTATTATAAAACTATAAAGTTAGGAATACATGTTGATATTTCTAATGCTATAGTATTTCTTTAATCAATAAACAATGTGTTCTCATCAATTTTGTTTTAAAGAGTGGTTATCTCAGAAATTCTCCAAATTTCCTTTGAGTCTTGAAGGCTTACCACATGGTCAATTTCAATTTCACTTTGACTTGTGTGTTTCTAAAAATTAGCACATCCTTAGCAATGGAGCACTGTGTTAAAAACAGCTTTTCAAGCCAAAACATAAATTGTAAGCCAGAAGGACTAATCGCCAACCATTTATTTACTTTACAGTTTCAGCCATTTGGGTCTCATCAGCATGGTGTTGGTTCTAGTCTAGAAATGTAATCTGTGAGTAAATAACTATTAAAAAAAAAAACTGAGACAAAAAATGATAAAAATCCCTGCTGATTATGCAAATTCAGAATTTGCTGTTTTGCGTCAAATACATATTGCAAGTCATACCTTGGTAAATATCCGTCTTTAGTACAGCAATTTCAATAAATCATGTTTGGCTTGAAAAATGAAGAGATGCATTTTGTTTTTCTTTGTTTGCCAACATCTATTAGTTTTAAATTTGCTTTGAAAACATTGCATGAATGAATCACATCTTCAGAAAGGTGGGTGGATATTGTGTACTTTCCTCCATATTTTACTATTTATTTTCAGAACAAGGGCTCCCTCTAGTGCATATTTTTGTTTTCTACAATTGTTCAAATACTAAAACAAATTTTGATGTGACATGGCAAATGAGCCTAGTCAGGCAAATTTTTAAGGATACTTTTTAACTGCATGCAAACTGACAGCAGACAAGCTGCATAGCTGGATTTCAGAGGGTGCTGTCATGGGAAAGTGCCTTGCAAGTAATTGGAGCACGTTGTGTTGTCTCACCTTCCTATTTGTGTCACAGAGTTAGGCTTCATGAACCTGGAGCTCAAAGTTTGATGGGCCTAATGAGAGAAGTTAAATGTATCCATTAACTGCCAAAACAGCTGTTATAAGAGTGACTATTGGAGACTGGTCCATTGTGGCTAGTGGGGGAGCTCTCACCCCCACTCCCCTCCCTGTGATTGCTGCAAACAAAAAATTGCATTAACCCCTTAAGGACTGGACTGTTTTTGCGATGTTGTACATTTGCGACCAGGCATATTTTTACACTTTTGTGGTGTTTGTGTTTGGCTGTAATTTTCCATTTTCTCATTTACTGTTCCCATACAAATTATATATTGTTTTTTTCAGGACAAAAGGGGCTTTCTTTACATACCATTATTTATATAATCTCATGTATTTTAATTTAAAAAAAATTAAAAAAAATATGATGAAAAATTGAAAAAAATACATGTTTTTTGACTTTTACTTGAAAAATCTTTTACTCATCTACAAAAGCGAATGAAAAAAACTGCTAAATAGATTCAAAATTTTGTCCTGAGTTTAAAAATACCTAGTGTTTACATGCTTTTTTGCTTTTTTTTTGCATGTTATAGGGCTATAGGTACAAGTAGGATATTGCGGTTTCAAAACATACATTTTAAAAATTTATCAATAGTGACATTGTAACACTATTATCTGTCATAAATCTCTGAATAACACCCCACATGTACATATTTTTTTTAAAGTAGACAACCCAGGGTATTCAATATGGGGTATGTCCAGTCTTTTTAGTAGCCACTTAGTCGAAAACACTGGCCAAAGTAAGCATTCATATTTGTTTGTGTGTGAAAAAAGTAAAAAAACTAAATTGAACGCTAATTTTGGCCAGTGTTTGTGACCAAGTGGTTACTAAAAAAGACTGGACATACCCCATTTGCAATACCTTGGGTTGTCTTCTTTTGCAAATGGTATGCCATCATGGGGGTAATTCTCATTCCTGGGCTACCATACGCTCTCAAAGGCAACGTAACCAACCTGGCCATTTTCAATGTAAAAATATTTGACCCATATATTTGACCTTGTAACTTTCAAAAATGCTATAAAACCTGTACATGGGGGGTACTGTTTTACTCGGGAGACATCGCTGAACACATATATTAGTGTTTAAAAACTGGAAAACGTATCACAACAATTATATCATCAGTAAAAGTGCTGTTTGTGTGTGAAAAATGCAAAAAAAGTAACTTTCACTGACAATATCATCGCTGTGATATGTTTTACTGTTTTGAATCACTAATATTTGTGTTCAGCGAAGTCTCCCGAGTAAAACAGTACCCCCCATGTACAGGTTTTAGGGTGTCGAAGAATGTTAAAGGGTAAAATACAGTGCTAGCAAATTAAATTCTCTGGAATTTCGGCCTGGGTTGGCAGACAGGTCCCTCAAATTGCAATCAATAAAACTACTGAATTATGTAAAAATATTACATAAATACGCACGTAGAATTTAAATATATATGCATATTTATATAGTTTAAGTCTACGTGTATATTTATATAATTATTTATGTAATTTTGTATATGGACATATGTATATTTCGTATTATTTTTATTTATTTATATATACATAGATATATATACAAATTCATTCTAAGTGTATTTTGATATAAATATATATATATTAATTTTAAAATACAGTTAGAATAAAATTTCATATAGATATATACATTTTTTTTAAATTTTTATTTAAAAAAAAATTATTTAATTTAAATTACTTATTATTTATATTTTATAATAATATATATACAATATATATAGTTATTACATATATTATATATATATACGTGTGTAATTTAATTATAAGTGTATTTTTATATTAATATAAGTACATATTAATATAAAAATACACTTAGTATGGCATTATATATATATGATATATAGACATATATTATATAGATATAATATATGTCTATATATCATATATACACATATATAATTATTATTATTTTTTTAATTAACATTAACTTTATTTTTTTTTCAGATTTTACACTTGCAGGGAGACTGCCTGTCAGCACAGGCAGTCCCCCTGCAGGCAGACACATGGACACCTATTGTGACCATGTGATCGCTGTGTTAAGTGATCACATGGCCACAGGGGTCCTAATTCAGTGTGGGGAGACTGTCTGGGCTGCAGGCAGTCTCCCCACAACCGGAGCCACGCTGATCGCCGCCGGGGGAACGACGGCGATCAGGTAAGTAGCTCAGACCGTTAGGACAGTTCATGACCGTCATCGGTCGGCAAGCCAAAAATGCCGATGACGGTCCTGAACCGTCCTCGGTCGGGAAGGGGTTAAAGGGACACTATAGTCACCTGAACAACTTTAGCTTAATAAAACAGTTTTGGTGTATAGAACATGCCCATGCAGCCTCACTGCTCAATCCTCTGCCATTTAGGAGTTAAATCCCTTTGTTTATGAACCCTAGTCACACCTCCCTGTATGTGACTTGCACAGCCTTCCATAAACACTTCCTGTAAAGAGAGCCCTATTTAGGCTTTCTTTATTGCAAGTTCTGTTTAATTAAGATTTTCTTATCCCCTGCTATGTTAATAGCTTGCTAGACCCTGCAAGAGCCTTCTGTATGTGATTAAAGTTTAATTTAGAGATTGAGATACAATTATTTAAGGTAAATTACATCTGTTTGAAAGTGAAACCAGTTTTTTTTTTCATGCAGGCTCTGTCAATCATAGCCAGGGGAGGTGTGGCTAGGGCTGCATAAACAGAAACAAAGTGATTTAACTCCTAAATGACAGTGAATTGAGCAGTGACATTGCAGGGAAATGATCTATACACTAAAACTGCTTTATTTAGCTATTTAGTAATTTAGGTGACTATAGTGTTCCTTTAAAATGCCTTATCATAATGTGTATTAGAAAAAGAAAATGTATCTGCCAGGATCATATCTGCAGTTTCCTCCTAGACACTATGGGCCTGCTGAAACTGGACTCAGGAGGTGCAATGGCTGTGACACTAACAGACCAAGTGGGCACCTAATGGATTAATAGTAGGAATGTTATTCCTAAATCTGTGTTTCAGGTTGTGGAGGTGTTTTGTTTGTAAGTATAATTTGATCAGTACAGCCCGTTACTGTGATCTGGTTCTGCTCACACAGTCTGGCACCAGGGGTGGGTGCAATGTATTTAAACCTGTTACTATTGGCTGCTATCCCAAGACCCGTGACTGTTATTGGTTGTTATGTTTTAACATCATCTTGTGTTGACTTATATAAACAGATAACCCCTTCAATAAAATATCCATAGCTTTCGCTAAGTCTTGAGGCTGAGGATTGTGGGAGATGAAAAGAGAAACTCTGGTGCTTAATCCTGAGACCAGTCTAATCTTTTCATTTTACAGTTATATTTCATTTTTTATGTTTAGTATATTTGCACTTGTGTCAAAATGTGATTTTTGTTTTGTCAGCTAGAAGTGAAAAATAATTTAAGCAACTGTAGCATTAGGCTGCAACATTAAAAAAATTTGGAAATAAAATGAAGGCGTTTGAATACTTTGTGATTGCACAAATTTAGCAATGCTAATACAAATTTTAACAAACATTGATTCAATATATTTTATTATTATTATATTACAAAGATTATAAAATGTTTACGTGGAAGTGCTTACATTTTTGTGTACACACACATTGTTATATAAACATGCGCTACCAACTCCTGGTTCACATTGCACATAAATTATCAAATAATGAGGCAACAATATTTGTTAAGAACGAGAGGGGGAAAAAAACTCTTTACAAAAATATCCTTTCATCAGTAAAGCATATTTGAGTAATTATAAAATTCCTGATTCCCAAAAATATAGAAAACTTACATCAGTGTTGCAGTTTACATTAGATATTCATTAACATAGTCAAACAACATGTGATTCCTTACTAGCAGAATTCTCTTTACTAAGCTCTAACAGCCATGTGTGACTAATCAATCTAAACTATTAGACTAACCTTCTAGTACAATATATAGCATTGAAGACAAGCCTTGGCTCTGCACAGGTCTACAAACTACACATCTTATGATGCTCAGCCAGCCTTACTACTGACTTACTGAAAAGCATATATTTGATCTTCTACCTGAATAGTTTGGTAGGCAGTTTCAAAATATAAAATATACAAGCCTTGGCTCTGCACAGGTTTACGAACTACACATCTTATGATGCTCAGCCAGCCTTACTACTGACTTACTGAAAAGCATATATTTGATCTTCTACCTGAATAGTTTGGTAGGCAGTTTCAAAATATAAAATATACAATTAAAAAATAATAATTATTATTATTATTATTATTATTGGAACATATAAAATACTTCACAGAAAATGTATTCAGACTGAACAAAAAGTCATCAAAATGCACGATACAATTGCAGACAAACATTTAAACATTAGGAAATATGTATTATACATTAATAGATATTTGTTGTAGAGGGACACTTGGAATATTCCCAGGAGGAAGCAAACATATCATCTTAATTTTAACAAAAACAACTTGAATGAGCAGTTTGGTCATTATTCATTCTTTAACAGAGTATTTCTCCTTTTTCCTTAGTCATCCTAGAATAGAAGAAACAGACTGTCAGTTATCACAACCAACATGAGAAAGAAAACAGACAGCCTTGATACACAGGTATAATCTGCATAATAATAATAATTTACAGCGAACCTAGATGAAAATACTGATCCTTTGGTTAAATCACTTAGGATGATGGGAGCTGGGTTACCAGAATATATGGAGAGGTGGTTATGCCACCTTTGTAGCATGTTACATGTCTATATGCATTTAATTACAAGATTCAGTCATGTTTGCAACCAGGAGAGGATTTTAAAATTTGATTCATGAAAAGTGGCTGAAATATTTGAAATGATCAAATCTTAATAAAGACTAATCTTGGCACCATATATTTAAGTGAGCTACATTTTCCTTTATTCTAAGAAGCCAACCTTTCAAGAAATGGAGATTTAGTTCACACACATATACATTGTCAAGGTTGGCACTTGTTCAATTTTAGAAGAAATATTACAGAAGTCATATAGAAGAGGGCCAAAATTGTGGAAACTCCACGTACTGTTATTCTGTAAAGTGTAAAAGATGAAGTCAAAGTGAAGTTCAAATTTTATGTCAAAATAGCCAAACTGAAAACATACCGGACTTGGGGAACTTTTCCCTTACGGCTTAAAATTTGAAATTGACATTAAATTTAACTAATTAGCTAAGCCCTGCATCACCAGCTCAATGCAGAGAGCTTATGGTTCTTATGGAGGAAATGACTGACGCCCAGCGGACACCAAGCACGTTGTAAAACCATTGATATGTGTGATGCTTGGCACATGACATTTAGACAAAACAGCAATTCCATGTATAGAATTCTGTACATGGATTCCTAAAATATATTAAGCCAATTTACATGATTTTTACAAAAACATAGGGATGTTATACATTACACTGAATTATATAGTATATTACAATATCTGGTGTAGAAACCGTGGGCGTAATGCTCGTACAGTAAGAAATTGTCTGGCTAAAACTAAAAATCTATATTTAACAGCACACTCCAGTCATCTCACCCTTCTCTGTTATTCAGTAGGTCTGTACAGGCGCTGAACTGTTGGGTGACTGAAGATGTAGATCCTGGGACCACCATCACAAGCCCCATTAAGGATAATTAAAATATTATCTACCTACCAGCAAATGTCTATTGATGTAGGATGATTAATTTTGCAGCGTAATAACAAATCTTTAATATGAACATTTTGAAAACAAAAAGGGACATTTATTTAAAATGTGAACTTCTTTTAAACCAATAAGAGTTTGATTAGTTATTTATCTCTATTGACAGAGTAAGCAATTGGAACCCAACTCCTGGAGGAAACATGAGACTCTTCCGAAGATGGAATCAGTTTACAGTTAAATGCAGTTTTCATACCCATTCATCATCTTCTGCTCCATCCCCTTGCCCTCTCCGCTCCAATTTTGGAGAACTGCTTTGAGATTTTTTGGACATTATATTATCAGTCCAGGAAGCTCCAGTATGAGCATCACCAGCAAAGTTGCATTTTGTCACTGTTCCACCATCAACTTTGGCTAGAGAAACTGAAAAGAATATTCAATGTCAGGTCAATCACTACATTATAGAAAATAAAAATATTCACAAAAAAATGCATTATGTTTATATGATTTATCTTTCTTCATTTCAGTTAGAACAGTAATAAAACCCTGTTTGCAAACTTTGCTTTTTCTATTCTAACATCATCCATCTGCAGTTGCAGTTTACGAGGCTGTTTCCACGGTAGCTGATGGATAGGGGAAGAATTAGAGAGCAATAAACTAGTAATCTGTGTTTACAGAGCTTTTACATACGACATTTTCAATATTACTAACTACTGCTAAAGGAAGGGCATAGAAATGGTACATTAATGCTCTGGTGTACGGGCAACGGATTTAACATGGACATAGCTTATCTTTAAAAGGACTCAGCCCAATTTAATTTCTCAACTCAGGAGATATTTATTAGCACGTTTTGCAGTTACAGAAGGAAGACAGAGTCTGTACTGCAATAACATTGTAAACACTTGAATAATTAATATGATGTTTTGTTTAGGAGGAAAAGGATGTAATGTTACAGACTGAACTAAAGGTTGTATCTAAACAAAAAACGCGATTTCTATTATTCCTGCCAGGAAGACCGCAGGTTCCACTAAGTAACACATTTGTCGTGTCTACTCAGCTCCTGTCTCTTGTTTGTTGCTAACAAAGGAATTCTTATGCTGGTTGGTGGAAGCATAAATAATAAGTACCCTGTTTGTCTTTGTATTGTTAGTATGCATACAATATACCCACATAAAAAGGGTCCATCTCCCACGGTTTTCACTCGCAGCTGTTCACCCAGTTCAAGCTCAGTTTTTTCCACATCAGATTCTGGTAACCAGAATGCCAGGGTATCAGGCGGAGTCAATCTCTCAGTGATCTTTGTAAGTAACGTCTTGTTTACCAGCTGTTTCAGGTCCTCTGCTGATAGCTTGTCCGTTTCACCTTTAGCCTCTACCTCTGATGAACATAAAACAAAAATGCATATGGCATGTATTGTTTAGACAAGCAGACAATACTAAACATTTATTAATTCCACGTGGGTTGAATAATAAACATTATCCTGAGTGTAAAAGCTACTGCCAACAGCAAGCCACACCGATGTTTTAGATGCTTTAAATCAGACTCAGGGCGCTATTCACACCAGAGTGTATTTATGATGGTGTTACACTCACAGGATTGGCATCCTCCCACACCACCTCTGCAACCAAATCTAATGGCAGAATGACACATCAAAGCCATGAGAGTGACACATCCTGGCAAATGATTTTTCCAAGAGTTGCAGGAAGGTACAGAATATTAGAACTCCAGCACTTCTGGCTAAGTTTAAACACTATATTTGTTTTGCGGACATTTTATCTGTTTGTGTGTTTGTTAGAAATGTGAAAGACACAAAGTGATGGACCTGCTGTAAAGGTGAAAGCAGATTCTTACTTACTGTAAGAAGACATCAGGTACCCTGTGTTAACTTTTTTAGTATCAGAGAAGTTGGGTTCAATTTCATTTCCTTTATTATCGAACTTCCTGCGGTGTATTTTGTCAGGTTTCAGGTACAGGATGTACCAGCGCTCCTGGGTTGAAAACAATGCAAATAAAAACATGTTTTTGGTTGACAATCCAACTCCATCCTTGAGAATCCTAAGGCAGAGTTATTTTGTATTGTAATACTTTTTATAAGGGAGACAGCGTAAACATTATACTGTTGTAATAAGAGGTCAGAAATTACAGCAATTTAAGAATATTATTATTAATGAACACAACACTAAGGCATTAAAAAAAATTAATCCTTCAGTTTTGACTGATCCTGGACAGCTTAAAACAGCATAAATTTGGTTTCAGTATATATGAAGGTAAACTGTAATCTTATTGAAGTTGTTATAGTGTCTTCAGTGCTGACCACCCTGTCCTACCCCCCAAAATCCTATATTAAACTAAATAGTACAATGATTCTCTACGGAGGCATTCGCTTACGTTACCCAATGCTTCTCTATGAGGAGCATGGGATCAACCCGTCATCCTCCAGGATGGGGTAACCCCAAGGAGGGAGACTCAGTGCTGGAGAAAATGTGAGTAATTTGTTTATTATTTTATTTCAGGGTTTTGTTTTTTTGTAAAGCTGGGGAAGGTGCTAAATCACAAGGGCCATCATGACTGTAGCGCTGATATTTTAGATATGTATTCCTAACGGTACAGTGTTTCGTTAAATTCTATATTTCAATTTGCCAAAATGTGACCTATTTGGAAGTTATGGTCATGTTAGACAAGTGACTACTTTAACTTGTGACATTTCTCCCTGAAGGCAAAGCCAGAATGTTAAAATTGTTTCCAGTGATCAAGTTCTCCTCTTCTTCTCACATCTCACTAGGTGCAACTTTACAGGTTTAGGAAAAGCTACTCGTGAAATAGTAAAGATTATACTGTCCGTACATTTACAAAACAACTGAAACTGGCAAATTGTAATGGAAAAAAAAAACATGAATACAAATAAAACATATAACCAAATTCTGAAAAACAGACAATTTAGGACTTCATTTTTAACTCACACTATAATTTTGCACAATTATAGTACATGGTAAAGAGTATACTACATGTTCATGTAATATACAAGTCTGATTCGGTTAACGTAGCGTAAGCACCCTCTAGTGGCTATCAGGAAGACAACCATTAGAGGTGTGTTTAGCCCTGCAATAAAAGCACAGTTGTATCTACAAAACAGCAATGTTTTACATCGGAGGACTAAAATACCAGGAGCACTGCACCCAGACTATTTCATTGAGATGGAGAGGTCTGGGTGCCTATAGAGTACATTTAACCTATACATCTATACATTGTGCTGACAGAATTGTAAGCAAATGTAAAAAACTGTCTTAAAAATCTAAATAAAAATATGATCCTTCCCTGTCTTTCAATTCTTGGCATATAGAGCTACGCCAACAGCACATTAATCCTGGGAAATACTAGGAAAACCCCTCTGTAGATGGTTCTCCTGTTCTCCTCTAGAGAAACTAAAGCATGTGATTTTGCAGTCTCTGTAAATATTCCTTTAGTGAGGGTGGCTTGCACATTTCCAAAGGAACATATATGAACAGATTGAAAGTTGGTGCCTGTTGGTGTCATAGGGGAGGAGGCCGAGTAGGACTTATCATCTAGAAAAATGTCAAAGGCACTGTTCCCTCTAAGATGTGCGCTTGTGCGCGCACACACCCATTTTCAAGGGAGCACACATGAGGTATCATTTTTCACACAGCTCCTCGTGCCACCGGCCTGAAGGTTGGGGTGCTGCAAGGAGCTGGCTGATGGCCTATCATGAGGGGCCACAAGGTGGCAGCCTGGCCACCTTAGAGCACCCACGAAGCAGACACTCATTCAGCAAGGCAGAGTAGGCAGGTGTCTTTTCTACCGATATACATCAGGCCGGGTCGGTGAGAGACTGCTGAAGTGTTTCCAGTTGCTCTGTGCTCTCATGCACGCCCTCTGTAGTAATGCATATGATGTCACTTCGGCCCCTGCATCACTACAGAGAGCGCTGGAGAGATCAGAGACGAAGTAAAAGATCTATTCCCCACTGGACCCCAGGGAGATGATCTGATGGACTGATTTAAGCTAAAGTTGATTTATATCAATACAGGTGTCTGTAGTGTTCCTTTGATGCCCTGGCTAATCTAATATATATGTTTTTCCTTTCAGGTGACAGGTCTAATGTAGACATCTTTTTAAAATTAACTAACAAGAAAAAGAGAAACAAAAAAAGAGACATTCAGTACATTACTCACCTTCTTTCCTTTGGGGTCTGTAATACTGTGACGCGAAAAATCCACCAGAGTTCCTTCCAAGAGGACACCCTGACCACTGGAGAAAGAGAAGGATTTATTTTTTAAAAAGCACATAAAACAGGTACATACAGATAAATTGAGATTAGTACTATTTCTTCACCCTATCCAAAGCTATAATATTCAGATTCAATGATTAAAAATTATTTACATTACTGATGTCTGGAACACACAGTCCAATATATAGATTATATCTTTGAATCAAATAAATCATACATAAATATAAAACTTAGACCATAATCTGCATTACATGATTTCTTATGTTAGAGAAATACATTTGAGCTAAGAATGTACTAACCAAATCACCATTCCAGGTTAAGATATATTTTGATGTGAATTTATTTTAAAGAGTAATTTTTACTAAATACTCCACCTGGGGAACAAGAAATCAGCAAAGGAATTTGTATCTATGTCAAAGGAAGAGGGATAAAATAAATTACTTAGAACTAACTGATAATGGAGGACCACTATAAACTTTGTAACTTTCACAAACACTATAAAACCTGTACATGGGGGGTACTTTTATACTCAGGAGGCTTTGCTGAACACAAACATTAGTGTATCAAAACAATAAAACGTATCACAACAATATCATCAGTAAAAGTGCAGTTTGTGTGTGAAAAATGCAAAAAACGTCACTTTCACTGAAAATATCATCGCTGTGATACGTTTTACTGTTTTGAAACACTAATATTTGTGTTCAGCGAAGTCTTCCGAGTAAAACGGTACCCCCCCATGTACAGGCTTTAGGGTGTCATGGTAAGTTACATGGTTAAATACAGTGCTAGCAAATTAAATTCTCTGGACTTCGGCCTGATTTGTCAGGCAGGACCCTCATATTGCAATCAATACAATTACTTAATTATGTATATTATGTATAAAATATTACATAAATACGCACGTAGAATTTAAATATTTACATATTTATATATTTGAAGTCTACGTGTATATTTATGAAATTATTTATGTAATTTTGTATTTGGACATATGTATATTTTGTATTATTTTGATTTATTTAGATATACATAGATATATATAATTTCATTCTAAGTGTATTTTGATATAAATATATATATATATATATATATATATATTAATATCAAAATACCGTTATAAAATATTACATATATATATATTATATATATATAATTTTTGTAAATTTTGTAAAAATTATTTTTACATTTTTTTAGTTTATTTTAATTTACTTATTATTTGTATTTTATAATAATATGTATATACAATATATATAGTTATTATATATATTATATATATACACATGTGTAATTTAGTTCTAAGTGAATTTTTATATTAATATATATATATATATATAAGTACACTTAGTATGACATTAGATAAGATATATATACATATTATATATAGATATAATACATGTGTGTGTGTGTATATATATACACATATATTATTTTTTTTTAACGCTGATTGCTTTTTTTTTTTATTTTACACTTGCAGGGAGACTGCCTGTCAGCACAGGCAGTCCCCCTACAGGCGATCACGTGGCCGCAGGGTCCTAATTCGCAGTGGGGAGACTGCCTGGGCTGTCAGGCAGTCCCCCCGGACCAGGAGCAACACCGATCGCCACCGGGGGAACGACAGCGATCAGGTAAGTACATAACACCGTTATGACAGTTCAGGACCGTCACCAGTCCTCAATGGGATGTTTCTGGTGATAGCCCTGAACCGTCATCGGTCCTCAAGGGGTTAAAACGGACATTCCAGAGACCTAGACAAATTTACAGTGAACCTGCCAGGTTAAATTTAACTTATAACACCTCTATATGTAAGCTCGTTTGAGCAGGGTCCTCTTTAATCTATAGTTTCTGTAAGTTTTCTTGTAATTGTCCTATTTATAGTTAAATCCCCGCTCTCATAATATTGTAAAGCGCTATGGAATCTGTTGGCGCTATACAAATGGCAATAATAATATTATATGCTTGAAAAAAATAATATATATATTTGCTTCAGGAGATATTAGCTACCTCCACTCCAGCAGAGCTATCTCTGCAATTTTGTGTGCATTGTTTTAAAATAATACTCACCTCCACTCTTCCTATGATACCTCTGGCACTGGACCACTTCTACAAGGATAGCTGTCCTCCCTTAGGATGTTAAAGCAGCTTCAATGCCACTAAACCAGTATAAGAACACCATGACCTCTGTCACACTTCTATAGCCCCCAGCAAGTGTCTCTCCATCTTTGATAAGAAACAGGATAACCACCTATTTACACTAAACATGTGTACAATGACAGTAACACTAAGCACCATAACCACTGCAGTACATTGAGCACTGCAGGGTTCAGCCCAGGACATCTATCAAAAGTTCCACTTTAGGGGGGGGCGGAGCCAACTCACCATCGGAGCGGTCGCATGTCCGCGGAGCTCCGTCGACTAAGCACGATAAAGTCTTTAAAAGGGAGCCTTTTTGGAGCTCAAATCACCCTAATCAAAGCAGACGGTACCCGCAAGAATATGGGGCAGAATAACAAGAAACCGAGGCAGGACCAGCCCAGGTTCTCAGCTGACATTAGCGAGCTCTTTAGAAGGCCGCACGGTGTGAGCGGGCCAGACATGGTGGATGTGCTGGATGATTTCTCCGACGTCTTGGATGAGGTCACCTTGCATAATTCAGCTGACCTGGGCTTCTAGGGACCCCCCTGGCCAGCTCTGGAGGCAGCAAGTAGCTCAACCCCGATTACCTCACTAACCTTCTGGCCGACCTCCGAAAGAGCCTCTCTGCAGACATATCCCAAGTCCGGGAGGATGTCAGGGGGTTCACTGCCCGCTTAACCAAAGTGGAACAAACGGTGAAAGAGCATACTTCCCAAATCTTAGACCTGCAGAAGCATGTGAGGGACCTCACCACAGCTCAGATGAACTTTGACAGATAGCTAGCAGCACTGGAGGATAAGAGGAGGTGGAAACACCTGAAGATTACTTTTCTAGCACAAAGGTGCAGAACACAGAATCACAGAAGCATCTGAAATGGACGCTATCCTGTCCTCCGTGGGACCTGGTCATATCGCTCGACCACTACCACCACCTGGAATACCATGGTCCCGTTCACTCCTGCATCCCGAGGAGCAACAGGCATACCTACCACCTGAAAACAGCAATATTGGTGCTGGGACTTGTCCCCTCTCTCCTCCTTTTAAGTTGTTTTTATTCATGCCTTAGTTTGGTTTAAAAGTTGAACTACACTTAGGGCTCACTCTCCCTATACTGCCGCACTGGCCGAAACTGGGCAAGATAAGACCCAATTGCCTCCCTTGACAAAGACCATCCCCCCCAATCTATTTGACCCACGTACATAACAGGGGATGGAGCTGCCCCACTCACCATCTTGAGACGCCATAGCAAGTTATCCAATTTTGTTAATTGTTCCTCAAGGTTCATCTGTCCTATAACCATCCTGCACCACAGTTGTCACACTCATGAGCCCTCGCCTTAAGTTACCCTGGGCTCGCTACCTAGACACCACAGAGGTCCACTCGTTAGGGAGCAGGTATGTGAATAAGAATTTCACATGGTTTCTGTTATTAGTTTCACACCAACACCCATGGGCATCCGCAGGGGGGGGAGGGGGGACAAAGGAGGGCCCCCCTGGATTTTTCAGCTTGTTCTGCTATTTTTCGTGTGAGATTTAAAATGAACTGCAATACAGGCACCGGCCAGTAGGTGTATGGAGAGAGATAGGGATAGGAAGCTGCATCTATCCCTGCTTCTCTCTGCTTATTGAAACCGCAGGGGAGCAACACATGCAGCCAGAGACAGCCTACAGATCAGGTAAGTGAGGGATGGGGTGGGGGGCAGAGATAGCCTACAGATCAGGTAAGTGAGGGATGGGGTGGGGGGGTTAAAATATACTATAGATTAGGCAAGGGAGGCATGGGGGCAGCCTATAGATTAGGCAAGTGAGGCATGGGGGCAGCCTATAGATTAGGCAAGTGAGGCATGGGGCAGCAGGCCTATAGATTAGGCAAGGAGGCATGGGCAGCCTATAGGTTAAGGCAAGTGAGGCATGGGGGGGGCAGTTTATAGATTAGGCAAGGGAGGCATGGGGGGCAGCCTATAGGTTAGGCATGGTGGACAGTTTATAGATTAGGCAAGTGAGGCATGGGGGGGCAGCCTATAGATTAGGCATGTGAGGCATGGGGGGCAGTTTATAGATTTAGGGAAGTGAGGCATGGGAGGTGGGGGGACAGCCTAAATGAAGAGTCAGCAAGGAGCAGGAAGGGTCTGCAAGGAGCAGGACAGGTCTGCAAGGAGCAAGGGCAGCAAGGAGCAGTAACGGTATGCAAGGAGCAGGGGCAGGAAGGGTCTGCAAGGAGCAGAAAAAGACAGAAGGAGCACAAAGGTAAAGGAGCAGAAAGAATCAGAAGGAGCACAAAGGTAAAGTTGAAGAAGGAGCAGAAAGGGACAGCAAGGAGCACAAAGCTAAAGTAGGAGAAGGAGCAGAAAGGGTCTGCAAGGAGCAGAAAGGAATCAGAATGAGAAAGGAGCAGAAGGGTGCAAAATAAGCAGAAAGGAGCAGAAAGGTAAAGGAGCAGAAGGAGCCAAATATAGAATAATATGAAGTGAACCCTCCACTTTATTCTGGACACCACATCATAAGGCTTTGGTACATGGGCCTGGAAGGGAAACTTTGGACCTTCTCATCTCCCCAGGTAAAAACAAATATCAGTGTTAATGTGTTCACTTTTATTTACTGAGTGTCAGGAAGCACAGAGTGCCGCTGGGTAGGGGTGTTGCTGATTGGCTAGAGCGGTCATCTGGCACTCTAAGCCAATCAGTAGCTCCCCATTCATAAAAAAGTAAAAATATTTTATGAACCGGGAACTAGCGATTGGCTTAGAGCGTCAACTGTCAACTCTAGCCAATCAGCGGCACCCATGCCTGACGTCAATCTGCACTTCCTGACACTCCGTTTCAGAAGCCGAATACCACTGAGTGACCTGGAGTTGGAGGAAGCCTTTGGGGTTAAACCATTTGAGAGCGGTTTAGGCCCTCAACCCCTTAAAGACACATGACATGTGTGACATGTCATGATTCCCTTTTATTCCAGAAGTTTGGTCCTTAAGGGGTTAAAGGAAAGAGAGCACCCAGGGGCTTCCTGGCATCATAGCATTTTCATTTAGATGAAGTTGTTATGGTGGCCAGAATGTTTCTTTAATTTGCTTAAAGGAACACTATAGTGTCAGGAATACAAACATGTATTCCTGACACCATAGTTGTGAAAACGCTATTCACCCTGGCTTTATGTGATAATGACTATGCTCCTCCCCTTCATGACACTGTCAAAAAGAGGCCAAGCATAGATGTCATTACAATTATGCCCCCCCTGGAAAAATTCCTGCGGACGCCCATGCCAACACCATCTACCTTTTGCAGCTCACGCTCTTACGTCACGCCACATGCCGTTAGACCACACAGAATTCATAATATAGTCAGTAACATGTTAACTGCTCTCATAAAAAAAAAGTGGCAATATCTTAACTGCCACACTATTGTTTATCAATGCTCTATCATGTTGATGCCGGTCATTGCTGTCGTAGCAAGACAAGCTTGTGTTATTACCTGTGCACGACAAAAATAAAGAATTTTAAAAAATTAAATTAAATTTAAAAAGTTCCACTTTAGGAGCCTACAGCTTCCCATCATTAGTGGTGTACCTCTCAAGTGTCCCTATTTAGTAGGTACAGTCCTTATTTGGGGCCCAAATCTCTCTGTCCCGCTTCTATCCTACTGTCCCTCTCTTCCAGGACCTTCATATTATTGGTGAGTCTGAGTGTATAACAAAGCTCCGCCGCAATAAAACTCAAAATAAAGTGTCTTTAAATTACAATAAATTTATTTAGAAATCAATTTGTGTAATTAAGATACATTGTTCTTATTATAAATTACATTTTATTTGCATGCTTTTTTTTTATTAGTAAGTTACCTAAAATGTCTCAGAACAGTCCTGTCCCTGACCACCTACCTACTCACACCCCTTAAATTAAAGTGTTTGGTCCATTTGCCAATTTTGATAATATGTAATATTTGAGGCCTGGAGCAGTGTCCAGCAAATGCCAGGTAAAAAGTAAATACATTCAAAAACAGCTTGGCGCCTTACATTGGGGGCGCCAGGGCAGAGCAAGCAGCAGTGGTTATGGTGCATGGAGTGTTCTAAGTGAAGGAGAAATTTAATAAAATTTGAGGGGTGAACAAAAGAGGGAGGGACTAAAAAAATATGTTGCTAAAGATCGGTAAACCTTTGTAAGTACTGCCCTATATACTAGTAATGATATCCAACAGGGTAGCAAGTTACTTTTCACAAGCAGATTATTACAGGTAGCATTACCTTTATAGTACCAACAGCACCAATTATTTACCAGCTGCCCTACCTACTGTGTTATTTTTGAAATACTGTTTTTTTTTAATTAAACTTCTGCCCTCCAATCCATATTAGAATTAACCTAGAATTTATAGCATACACAGTATGTATCTCTTTAATCTCAGTATTGCTTCGCATGTCTGGGGAAGATACGCCATCCCTATTAGTACAATGACAACCCCATGCAGCCATACCGCTGGAAAGCAGCCGGCTCCCAGGGGCCAGGCACCCGCTCATCGTGAACAGGCTTGTTCTGCAGGGCGCTGTCGTGATAAATCCGGCTCATCGCAACGTTGTCAATCTCACAGGCTGCACTCAGGCCGGAAATCTAGAACGTAGGAAGAAGCTTTCACCCGGTCACAGGGACACGTGATCGGATTCCCGCGTCCTGATAGGCTGGAAGTCTCTGGTAACACTATTCTCCTGCAAACACTGTATTGTTTGCTACAATGTATCAAATGTGTTCCATTACCTTGTCCATTATTTATCCTCATGTCATATTACAGGATGAGGCTTGGGGAGGAGGATGTATATTTCATGGGCTTGGAAAGGGGGGTGTATTTCATGGGCTTGGGGAGGAGGTGTAAATGTCTTGGGAATTGGGTGTATATTTCCTAGCAGACCCAGATTCTGGACGCTGAATTTTGGGGTGATACTACTGTTAATACTGCCCATCTGCCCATCACTGACTTCAACCAGGTGCAATATCTACTTTAACCCACACAATGCATAATTAAAATGTGTTGCTACTTATTAAACCAGCTTTTTGCAAGTCTCATAAATTACTACCTCTCTCTACTGTGTCATCCTCTGTTTCTCACACTTTATTTTTTGTGCTCACTTTCTTTCTGTCCATCTCTCTCCCCTGTGTCTCTCATAGTCCTCCTCTCTTTTAGGCTGCCTTTCTCTCTGTCACTTTTATTGTTTCTGCCATACTCATTCTCCCTTACTCCTCACAACAACACACATTCTCTCTTTCATGCTCATATAAAGAGGAAATTAAACTTTGGAATTTGCAGCAGTAATACAATGCATTTTTTTCATGACATGCTCTTTCTTTCTCATAAAGAAACATGCCAAGCACCATGACAGGTGCAGCGCTCTGTAGCAGTTACCAGGAGTGCCCTGTCACCCACCATTGTAAGTATCAAACTATTTTAGAACTGTTGTATTTCTTACCTGGAGTCTGCCGGGCACTGCTCCCTGACTCCACTGCTTCTGGCAGAGAATAGAAAAGGCTCAGCATATTTGCTAAGTGCGAACCGCTGTTGCTTTCCACCAATGAGCTAGTCCTGCACTGTGGGCATAGCACAATAGAATTAGCGGAAACTCCTGTAAGAACTTTCAACTCTTCGTCAGAATTAGTGGAAGCAAGGAGCTGCAGCTGGCGGACCCAAGGAAAAATGTCAAATAGTTCTAAAATGATTTGACTGCTTACAATGGGCGGTCTACCAAGGCACTCCTGGTACCACAACCACTACTTCACACTTTAGTGGTTATGGTGCTTGAGGTGTTCCTTTAAATGTAAAATACAAATTTAGCAAGTCCAGTTTAGACAAGGCAAAGCCAAGGCAAGCTTTGAAAATGAGGAGAAGAAATACAAACATTAAGGCTTTGTGGCGGAACCACTGCCGGTTCGTGTGGTTCCCACTTGTAATATGTGTGTTTTCTCTGTATTTCGTTTATTGTGCCCGTTCCCCGTTCAGGAGTGCTTACACAAAGGGAATTCATTCACATCCCGAACGGGGACCACCCCAATACCTCATGTAGAATGTTCGAAATGGAGGGGGAAAATGGGTCTCTTTACCTTGTAAGTGGTTCCTGACCGGCTGAAGGAAGGTAATTAGCTGAGGTAACCAGTCGGGTTACCCTGGGTCCACTACAGGCTTATGTGTAAATATTGCCATGTTTTGTGCAAATGCACCATTTTCTTATGTATAAAATGGTTACTCCATCTTTATAGGTTGGGGATATTTTTTGCTGTGTTTTTTGTAATGCAGAAGAAAATTAATCTGTGTTTCTGACACGTTTTACTCCTCTTTCAGATTATTACTCTTTATTTTTTCCTAATGATTTTACCATTGACTAAATTCACAAAAATAAGAGTAACCAAACAGGATATACAGTTCCTAATGGAACTACCTCACAACGCTTTATTTACACTCAGGACTAGCTCCTGACCACATTACATTAAACCTGTGGCGACACATTTAATCCAATACATATATCAAAATCATATGGGGAATCATACAGGCACTCATAATAATACAGTACAATATTTATAAAGTGGTAGGGAAGACAAAGAATAACAGAAAATATGTCCCCTGACTGCATAAACCATAATATGCAAATCTACCTGAATATGCAAATTAACTGGCCTTGCTATTCAGGTAGTGCACATAATTGTTGCAACCAATAGGTGGCGCTGCAAAGGCCCCACAGCCAGGATAACAGACATCCCTCAAATGGACACAAGATAAGAGTCATCCACAGACTTACATGAAGTGTTAGACGTGTTCCTAGTGATGGTAACCTTCACATAGACATCTATAATATATTAAAAATATATCAAAATTGAAAATCTTATAACATAGTATTAAATTGTTTTAAAAGTTTATCCCTCAACGAATAATAATTGAAAAGCTTATCCAACAATATTAAATTGAGGCCTAAGACCTTGATTTAATGTTGTTGGATACTCTTTGCAAATTATTTACTATTTTTGCATAGACTTTTTAAATCATTTTTCAACATATTAAAAAATATATATTATATATAAAAAAAATATGAAAACCTTTAAAAAATGTTCCTAATATTAAATCCTTTTAAAAATCTATCTAAAAATATTAAATCATTTGGAAGGTTTTTCCAACAATATTAAATCGAAGCCTAAATCGGAAAAACCTGTAGTCTCCATTCGTGCCCAAAAAAGTGGAAACATTTCCTTCATGACTTTGAAATAGCATCTAGACCGCATATTCCACATGTGTATTGTTCTTACTTTTAATAGAGGCAGTTAGTTACATCTAGGTATGATCTCTGCAATGGCAAAACTGGCTTGTGTGATAAATCTCTAAACTCCTGTTTCAATTGCAATCTATTATCAATGCTAATTATTGTTATTTGTGTTGGGTTCCATTTTACTGAAATGCTTTTATTAAGTTTCAGTAAGGCTTGCCTGAAAAAAGACTTTGTCAGCTTCCATTGTATGGCTGTCTATTTGTATTCACATTAGCCGTGTGAAGCAAACTCCGTTAAATAAGTGACAGAATGCAGGTAAATTAACATCCATAGTTAGCATTACGTAATAAAACAGAATTTCTTATCGACTTCACAGTAAACCAATTTAAATGAATAGAATTTTTCACTTGTTATAAAATTATGTGTAAGCCTGTATACACATATTTATCCAGAAAGGCACCACAAACCGGAAATATTTCAGTGGTCAACTTTTTTCTCTGGGTAAACAGTATTGATCAAAGGGATGCTCTTGACACCAAGAAAATTTTATCAGAATTGATTTTATTTTGACGTTGCTATGGTGGAAGGAGTTTGTGGGTGTCAGCTTACCCTCAGAGATTAAACTGTCCCTGTTTCTTAATAGGCAGTCCCTATTTTGGACCCAATTCCCTATGTCTCTCTTTACTAGGAGTCCATGTTATTGGTGTGTCTGAGTGTATAACAGAGCTTCACAACCATAACACTTCAGTAATGTGTCTTTAAACTACAATAAATGTGTCTTTCCAAATAGGACACATTTGCATTGATTTAATATTTTTGTTTTTTTTCCAATTTGACAATTTTTATTTTCACAGAAGGAAAAGAATAAGGGGGATACAGAAAGTAAGATGGGGGGAATGGGAGTTGTCATACATTGTTACATTACCGTGAGCACCCCAGGCTCTCCATCCTCACTTGGAGGATTAGATTGAAAATATCGTGTAGTAGTCATGCATGACAACAATATATGTACACATTAGACAACAAGTACCATTAGAGACAACCCCTGGGGTTTAGAAGTTGAGTAGTGGTAATATTCGGGTACCCACTTGTATCTCTTTGTAATTATGGGGTTTCCCTTGTACCCTCTAGTTCTTTTAGCTGCTGACTTGTTGTTTCCAAGGGCTAACTTGGCATGGCGCTCGGGTTGCGCGTGGCTACCAACGGAATGTGAAACACCGAAGGTAGGGGTGTCGGGGTGGGTGGGTCGTGGTATAACATATACCACCAGGGTTATAAACTTAAACTAGTATAACATAACATGTCTGAGCTTCACTTTTTTGCGTAAGCCTGCACTCAAGTAAGGTGTGTTCCCTATATAAGTTGCGTTGTGGAGACGTGGTTGTCCTGATGTAGATTGGTCGCACTCGGTGGTCAACCATCCCTGCACCTATGTTGCTATATGTAGGAGTGCTCATTTGGTGGCTTTGGTTCGGCCTGAGATCATCACCTAAATGCGTGTATGAGGATCCCTTCCGGTGTCCCACTTTGTATCAAGTGGTACTATGCTGTGTTCTGTATAACTTCCATATAGTGTACGCTTCCCTAATTCTATGATTTGTGCTTAAATATTTACTAGCCATGTGCTCGTATTCCCAATTCGTGGAGATTTGACTTATCAGTGCTTGTTTGGTCGGTGGTCGGGGTTGTTTCCAGCACTTGGCTATCAGAGTCACTGCTGCTATTAAAGTTTGGAATATTAGTTGCCTTTCTGGGTTGTGCCAGTGATTTAGGTTCATGAATAGTAAGCCTTGTTCAGGTGTCAAGTGGTATGTGTTCCCTAACGTGTGAGCAACAATTTCCTCCACTTGTTTCCAGTATGGGGTCAGAGCTGGACAGGTCCACCATATGTGGAACATCGTACCCCGTTCCCCACAGTTTCTCCAACAATTTGGGTTGGTGCCTGGATATATTGTAGCAAGTCTGTCTGGGACCATGTACCATCTATATAAGATTTTCCTCATTGTTTCTAGGTGAGAGGCACACATGGTGAGGCTTTTGTGTGCTCTGAAGGCTAGTTTCCAATCTCTGTCTTCTAACTCGCGCCCCAGGTCTGCTTGCCATTTGTCTCTGAAGTCCGTTTGGGAGTTGGCATGTGTGTTCGTCAGGGTCATATATAATTTGGAGATGATTTTTGTGGGAGTCTTCTCGGTTAAGCACAATTGTTCCAGGGGGTGTTTGGGCTGTGTTTCAGGGTTGTCCCATTTTGGGAAGGCGGACACAAAGGATTTTAGCTGCAGGTAGGGAAAAATGTGTTTGGCCGGTATAGAAAACCTAGACTGCAGTATCGGGAATGGTATTATTTTACCTCCCTCGCATATTTGTCGTAAGTGCGTGCAACCCCCTGCGAGCCATGGTGTGTGGTCGAAGTTGTGGATGTGTGCTTGGATACTCTCTGTTGGCATGTTTCCTATGTTAGGACCTCTTCCCCCTTGTGCGGCCCCTGCCTTCTCCCATATTTGTAGCATAGCCCTCGTTGGGGGTAGCATATCTGTGGATGTCAAGTTTGGTGTATGAGGTGTCCAGTATATGTGCTTTAGTCCATGTTTGCAGGCCCATTGAGACTCTATGTATACCCATTGAGGTGGTTCCGTCCCCGAGTGTGAAGTTGCAATAGCCGCCAACTGTGTGGCCCAGTAATACGTCCGTAAATTCGGCATCCCCAAACCCCCCTCCATCACTGGTTTCTGCAAAATTTTTGTAGCTACCCGTACTCTACGGTTCGCCCATATGAATCTTACCATCATTGTTTGTAACTTGGCTAAGTATTTTCCTGGTATTCGTATGGGAATTGTGCGGAGGAGGTAGAGAAGCTTGGGAAGTAGGGTCATTTTAAAGGCGGCTAGTCTACCTAGCCATGATAGGAATTTTCCCTCCCATGTTCGCAGAGTATCTGCAAACGATTTGGGAAGTGTGGCAAAGTTGAGTTTGAACAAGTTGGGCAGATGAGGGGGTATGTGTATCCCTAAGAATGTGATATTGTCTGTCCGCCAATCAAAGGAGAAGGCGTCTCTGAGTTGTCTCAGAAGGTCCTCTCGGATTCCTATACCCATGGCTTGGGATTTGGTGACGTTTAGTTTGTAATAGGAATTTAGACCATATTCCTTGATGGTCGCCATTAGGTTCGGGAGGGATATCATGGGCTGAGTCAACGTTAATAGGATGTCGTCTGCGAATAGATTTATCTTAAATTCTCTGTCCCCTATATGGACCCCATGAATAGCTTTGTTTGCTCTGATAAGTGCCGCCAGTGGTTCCAGAGCTAGTACGTACAGCAGCGGGTAGAGCGGACAACCCTGTCTCGTTCCATTAGTTATGCAGAAGGTTTCAGAGGTGAAACCCGCTGTGATCACTTGTGCGGATGGGCTGTGGTATAGGGCCCCGACCGCTGAGCGGAACATCTCCGGCAATCCGAATTTGCATAGGACCGCTTCCAGAAACCCCCAGCCCAAGCGGTCAAAGGCTTTTTCCGCATCCAACGAAATGACTAAGCATTCCATTCGCTGTTTGCGTGCGCTGTGTATAATGTCTATGACCTTCCTTGTGTTGTCGCCTCCCTGGCGTCCCTTCACAAATCCTACTTGGTCATTATGTATCACCTGTGGGAGTATGTCACTTAATCTGGTAGCATATATTTTGGCAAAAAGTTTTGTATCGGTATTGAGTAACGAAATCGGGCGAAAGTTTTGTGGGTGCGTTGGTGGTTTACCTGGTTTGGGGAGCGTGATTATATGGGCTTTCAGAGCTTCTTGTGGCAACGCTCGTTTTGCAACTGCCTCGTTAAATGCGTGTGTTATGTGCGGGACTAAAATCTGTTGGAATTTTTTGTAATACCCATTGGCAAAGCCATCTGGGCCTGGGGCTTTTTCCGCTTGTAATGTGGCTATGGCTTTGAACACTTCAGGTTCCGTGATGCGGGCCGAGAGGGAATCTTGCTGGGCAGAGGTGAGTTTGGGCAATTTGATTTTTTTCCAGGAATTCGCTTATATTCGGTTCCCTCGGTTGAGGGGTGGACCGGTCATTTCTGAGATTGTACAGTGACTCATAGTATTTGGCGAAAACGTTACTAATGTCTTTGGGTGCTACTATTTTGTGTCCCTGAGGGGATGTCATGTATGCTATCTTTTGGGCCGCCTGCTGTGTCTTAATTCTCTGTGCTAGGAGTTTGCCTGCTTTGTTGCCTTGTGTGTAGGTCCTAGCTTTAAGTCTAGTCAAATGTCGTCCCACTTGTTCTAGGGATAGTTTGTGTATTTGTTCTGTTATCTGTACAATACGTGTTCTCAGTTCCTTAGTGGGTGTGTGTTGATTTTGAGAGGTAAGACGCTGGAGGTCTTTTTGGGCAACTATTAATTGGGAATTGGCCTGTTGTTTTAAAAAGGATGCTCTCCGTATGAGCAAACCCCTTATGACCGCTTTGTGTGCTTGCCACAAGGTGGTTCTGGAGGTGTCTGTGGAGTCGTTGGTTTGGAAATAATGCGTCAAGCTTGCCTTTAGTTCCTCAGTAAAGTTGCTATCACGCAGTAGCGCCGTATTTAAACGCCAGGGACTTCTATGGGTAGGGTCGTACTTGTTTTTGAGTATCAGTTCCACTGGGGCGTGGTCAGACCACGTCATGAGCCCTATTTCGCAGTTGGTTATTTGTGACATGGCTGCTCCCGAGATGAGAAACCCATCTATGCGGGAGTAGGTGTTGTGTGCTGCGGAAAAAAACGTATATCCCCTCTCACCCACATGATGGGCTCTCCACACATCATATAGATGATGGCGGTGGAGAAGGTGTCTCAGTGCTCTACTTTGTTTTTTGAGTGGGGCAGTCCGTGCTTTTGATGTGGCCAGAGTAGTGTCGATTGTAGGGTCAAACACATGATTAAAGTCTCCACATATTATGGTAGTGCCTTGTTGGATATGTTGTAGTTTTAGTATGATTTTGTGGAGAAAATTTCTTTGATTTGTGTTCGGGGCGTAGATATTAGCTATAGTGTACTGCATGTCGTTAATTGTGCCTATTATGATAACAAATCTGCCGTCTGGATCAATGTGTTGCGAGTGGGGAATGTACGCAACGTTTTTGCTAATTAGAATCGACGTACCTTTCGTTTTGTTTGTTGTGGTTGCATGAAATTGTATCGGGAAGTCTTTTTGTAAGATGGTGGGGTGTGATCCCGTCCTGAAGTGTGTCTCCTGTAAACAGAGCACGCCTATGTCTTTATGTTGTATTTCCTTATAGAGGAGGTGTCGTTTAACTGGGATATTTAGTCCTCTGACATTGTGTGAGTATACTTTCACGGTGGTAGGTGGTCATGGTCTTGTGTGTGGTCTTGTGTAAGTAGTCTATAAGCGGGGGTCCCCTGTTGTCCCAGTTCTCTCGAACCCAGGGGGTTCCCCCTCTGTACCTCTAGCTGTGTTACCGCCTGTTTCCACTTGGGTGGTGGTGATCTCAGAACCCCGTCATCAATCAGTGGATTCTGTTGCCCTCGGGAATGCTTTCCGTGAACCTCAGACATAACAGATATAAACATATAAACAGTAATAATAACAACATAAGATAAAAGGAATGGCTCCTGACGTGCCGGGTGTCCGGCTGTGCACCTGTGTGCGGTGCTTTGGGGGTGGAAGCTTACGGCTTCCGTCCTGGCTGCAGTTCAGCGGCTTTGGCCTTTATCTTGACCATGTAAGGTTGCAGTGAACTAATGATGTGTAGTGCGTATGGGAGGTCTGTGACTGCGTCTGACTGGAAGGCCTGTAGGGTGTGTTAGTAGGGTGTATGTGGTATTCAGTTTGCTCTGGGAGGGTAGTCTGGCACCCGCAGAGGTGTCTCCTCCGCTACACTAGACACCTATATTCCAGCATGTTCCGAAATTTGCGTGTACCCTGTGTTTAGGTGGTGCCGTGGCAACCGTATAATAATAATAATAATAATATTATTTATTTTATTTTATTTTTTTTATTTTTTTTACAGCATTAAAGAGACCCTGGGGGGGGGAGGGAGAGGGGGAAGCCCACTTGCCTACTCACCCACTCGCCTGTAGTAAATAAATCAGCGTCTCTAAGTGGCCCTTCACCCTCCTCTAGGGCTGTAACTCTCTCACCTCGTGTGCCGTGGGTCCTTATCGGGCATGTGGGGGTCAGATCCCAGTTTGTGCGGTCCCCCCACCTCCATCCCCAGCCCCCAGTCTTCCCGTCCCCCATCAATATGCATCTCTCTTGTTCATAACAATTGTTGCCCCATGTTACAATACATTAGTATACCCTTGATACAAGCCTGGTCAGGATGAGCTTTTACAGTCTCAGCACCTCCTCACAGGGACAAATTAGGGCTTGGCCTTCCTCCATGATGGAGTAAGTCTCTGAGTCTCTCGCCCTTTAGCTTGCACTTCAATGCCCCAGCTTTGGAGGACCTTCGTTCCTTCTTCTGGGGAATGCAGGATAGTAGGCTTTCCGTTCCTCTGTACCACCAATTTGACCGGATAGCCCCACCTATACGGCATGTGTAGTTGGCGAAGATGAGTTGTTATGGCGGAGAATTCTTTTCTTCGTTTCAGCGTGAACGCCGATATATCAGCATAGATGTGGATGTGCTGGTAGGCTGGGTCGGCATCTCTTTTGTTCCTCGTGCGGTTCGCCCTCATGATTTCCTCTTTAATGTGGAAATAGTGGAGACGAATCAGAGTGTCTCTGGGTGCATCTGCGGGCAGAAAAGCAGGCTTCGGGACTCTGTGTGCCCGGTCCATCAGGAACATGTCATGCGGCACCTCTGGGGTGAGGGCCTTGAACATGTCTGTAAGGTAGGCCTGGAGATGGGTCGGGCCGACACTCTCTGCTATGCCCCTGATGCGGAGGTTATTGCGCCGTCCCCTATCCTCCATATCCGCAATTTTTTCCTCCTGGGCCGCAATACGGGTTTTAAGGCCATCCAGCTCTGTCGCCATATCGTTGTAGGCCTCTTCGTGTTCCGCCATCTTGTTTTCCATCGTGGATGTCCTCTCCCCCAATTCCTTGATATCTGATCTGAGGTCTGTTATGGAGCTGTGGAATGAAGCCTGCAGCTTGTCAGCCATCGAGTTTAGGAGGGATTGTAGGATCCCTTTGGTGACAGGTGGGTCTGCAGATCCGGCCTCCTGGGCCGTTGTGGCATCCTCCTCCCCGCCATCTTGGGTTTCCTCGTGGTGCGCCTGGCCCCGGGTTTGGCTCGATTTCACGCCAAAAAAATTGGTTTTATCGCCCCTCTCTGTCTGGCGACGCTGTTTGGGTTGGGACATCTTGTAGTCTGCCGTGTCCCTGTAGCTTGTCACTGCTGTGCTTTTGTGGTTAGGCCGTAGCAGCTCGGAGCTCCTGCTACATGCGACCGCTTTTGCCGGCGTCCAGGACACGCCCCCCCGATTTAATATTTTTGGATAAGCTTATCAAATGATTTAATATTTTTGGGAAAACGTATCAAATGCTTTATTTACAGAATTCATCATTAAAGCCTGTGGGTATTTTTGTAGATACAATTTGAAAGCTTTCCCCAAAAGTATTAAATCATCTAACAAACTTACCCAAAAATATTGCATTGAGGCCACTGTTCTTGTTCTAAATTACATTTTCTATGTATAAATTGTTATATGTAAGCCACCTAAAATGTCTTGTAGCAACACTGACCACTGGCCACATGCCACATCCACACCCACAGCCCTCATGTGGAAGTGTCTCTCTTTGTCCATGTGGCAAATCATGTTTATCCACAGTTTTTTTTGTTTTTTTAATTTAGTTTTTTTGTTGTGCAAAAGGTAACATTGTTTTGGTTGTGTGAAGAGTGTTCCAGAGTCAGATAGGTGTGTGGGTGGGGGGAGTGGGGGTATAACCCCCTTGCCAGCAAGTGTATGAAAAGAAAAGGAGGGGCGTGCCCTAGAGGACTTTCCATATGTTAGCAGCATATAAGTGTGTATAGTTATATGATAAGTTTAGTGTGAACCTAGAAAAATAACATAAGAAAATCAAACTATGCAAAACAAAATAAATGCCGGTGGTCCTTGACAGTTCAGGGAACCACTGAGTTTGCAGGGCTTCCCCTCCATGCGACTGGCACAAACGGGCGAACCCTCGCGGGGTCCAATGCAGTCGGCTTTGGGGCTGGATCTGTGAGCTCTGGTCCCTCTACATCAGCAGACAGTCCGATCTTCTGTAACGTATCCGGAATTTTAGAGGCCTCCATAACTTTCAATGTCCCGGAGTTGTGGGGGATCAGGAGACTTCTTGAGGCTCCCCACTTATATGGCTTGTCCAAGGTTAAAGGTTTCATGGACCTGCACCAGTCCAGGGTCGTTCTAGACAAATCTGGAAAGAATGTCAGCTGGTGGCTTTCAAAGCTGTAGGGCGACTTACTGCAAATGTAATTGTCAGGGCCTTTTGGAAGCGGATTATTACGTCCCTGTTCTCCCCTGTTGTGCCCGCCGGAGGTGCTGGGAGCCTGTTACACCCATTTAGGGCCATCAATTTAGCCTGTTTGGCAGAAAATAGCTGGGTGTGAAGCCTCCATATCAGGTGAGGAATCTCTGCTGTGACAGCCCATGACAGCCCATCCAAGAGAGGCACCATGACAGGCCTCGTGTTCCTTTGGGGCCTCCATAGTAGATTGCCGATATCGGCGGTAGGCGTTCCGCCCTGTATTTCGTAATTTTGCACCCCATAATAGCAGGCAGCAGCGGTTCACTTCTGGTGGCTTTTTGTGGTTCCAGTCGGGGTTAAATGCTGGTTTATTTAGCAGTTTAGTCGGAGCTCCTGCAGGACGCATCCCCTCAATTAGGCAGCTGGCTCCGCCCCGCCCCCTCCCCTCTTTTATTCCCTGTTTTATCCTCCCATCTTTTCACCAAAACACTTGATCACTTGATCACTAACCCTGGCTCTCATCACTTATCCCCCCATGCTAACCACCCAAGAGTGCCTTTGCCCATGGCTGGCCAATGAGTCCAGAGAACTGCGAGGACTGTAGCGGGCCTCGGTCACATTTATATGGAACTCTGGCTCCGCCGCACCTATTCGCATTACCCAGCCAATTTCCACCTTCATTTTCCCCTACTTCCCAACCAGTCAGGAGAGCGCTAATTGGAGGGGAGGTACAATAGACTGAAAGGCACAATCGCACCCTGATAGATCCTTTTCAGTTCACAGGAGCTCCCGATATTTGACCAACCAAAAAGACACTTGTCATGGAACTATTTTTGGCATGGACCTTGTTAGCAGCCAGTCAAATCTTTATCCCGGTGGACATTTGTCTATTTTTCATGGATCTGAGAGCTATTTTGCCAACTTGGGTGCTTGGATCAGAGCAGAGCTATCCGGGGATATTTAATATGTTGGGGTTCTTGTTGATTTTTACATGTTTTTGGGATATTTCGCGTTGTGCCTTTTGTTTCTGGGAGATAATTAGTTTAGCGAGAGACAACTCAATTATCTCAGAGACACAGAGGCACCAGGGTTTGCAACAATAAAATCAGTTGTACTCCCAGAATCATGTGTCCTCTGATTACTGGGGGAAAGAGCTATACAAGTAGTCCTCACTTTAGGACTTACTTGTTTAACGGCGGCTCAGACGTACAACCAGCTCTCTAGCGCAGGGTTTCAAAGGATTCCCCACAATAGAGATCTATGTTTGGGGAATTTTCCACGAACATAGACCTGCACTGGTGCGCCTGCTTTGTAACGCATCCTCACTTAGCGACCAATTCTTTTTATTACCGAGTCTTAAGAACGAAACCCGGTCGGTAAATGAGGAGTGCATATATTCACTGACCAGCACTACTTCTTCTAGCTATGAGGGGAACTTACCAGAGTTATCCAGTCGGGATATTGGAGCTCCATTACAAACCATTTAACAATCTAAACTCAAATGGAAGTGAAGGGGAAGAGGTGACGGGCACTTTGAGGTTAAATCATTCCTTAATGGTTTACCACCAAAAAGTGTTCAAGATGCTGTGTAGCATAACTTTTCCTGACTGTGAATAGTTCTATTTTGTATATATTACATTGCAAACTGCTCTATATTTTATAGTCACATTTTTAATGCCAAGGTTTCAAAGTGAATAAACCACTACAGTCCCAATAATGTGATTATCCATGTTCTGAATTTCAGCCCTGGGAATCTACAATGGAATTATGAGTGGGATAATCCAATGCATTTATTTTTGATGAGACCTCACTAGTAGTGATAGGAAGGTCATTCAAACAGGTATAAGCGAATGCGAATACCAGTAAACTGGATTATATGAGAAGGCAAAAAAGTCATATTTACAGGAGCAGAAAAAAATCCAAGGAGAATAAATGGCAGAGTAAGGAGGTTATTACAGTGAAAAGCATTTTGGGTTTATGAATTGTAAATCCACTAGGTTTAAATGTAGCTTTAAATTAGAAGCATATTTATAGTTCCTCTAAAAAGATAGAAATAATCCTTAGATTTATTTTAAATATAATATACTTAACTGGAATTTACTGACGGTGCTACACGTGACATTTTAGGCATGTTAAGGCTTATGTAGCTTCTGAAACCATAGCCCTCGGCAAGTAATTTATTATCACAGTATTCCTTTATACATGTTATAAATGAACTATCTCATGATATCATACCTCCCAATATTCCAATTTGGGAGTGTGATTGCGGGCATGGTTATTCCGAGACTTACTAATAATTTATGCAACTAAAATGTAATTTAGAGGAATAACAATGTTGTATTTAGACATACTGATTTATAAACACATTTTTTTGTAGTTTAAAGACACATTACTTTGAATATAATTGCTCTGGAGCTCTGTTATACAACCAGACAGAGGCGAAACCAGCACTGGTGCAGACTTAGGGGCACCCAATGATTATTTCTGAATAGATACCCCTGTAAAACTGGAGATGCTGGGATGAAGTGATAGCATACACTGTATGTGTATCTGTGTAAGAATGTATGTGGATATGTGGATATATCACAGCACACAAGTACCAACACTACATTAAAACACACCGTTGCAATCAAATATTAAATACAAACACACCCCTGCAGACATATGCCTAAATTATATACAAACACACCCCTTCATTCATACACCAGTGCTACACAGAATATGGACCACAGAAAATGAACACTCAGTCTACACTACATGCAAAAACACCACTGCATTAACCCCTTAAGGACACATGACGTGTGAAATGTCATGATTCCCTTTTATTCCAGAAGTTTGGTCCTTAAGGGGTTAAAATGCCAAAATTATATACAAACACACCATCATTCAAACACCAACACTACGCTGAAAAGTGCACATGCATTTAAAAGCCAACACTATAGAAGGACGCATGGAAGCGGTCGCATAAACTGAGAGCTCCGCCGTTTCGAGCGCCCAGCAGCGAGGCAAACAGCATTACCCCCACACAAAACTGGCCGGACTTGCCGACACACACGCAGTGAAAACCATGTCGACCAAATCCCACAAAAAAATGAAACAGAAAACGATGGATTCCTTGCTCCACGCACAGCACATGGCATGCCCGCGAGTCCAAGATGGCGAAGGGGAACCGAGATCACCCCCGCACGAACCCGACGCTGATGACAGCCGGAGTAGTTCCTACAGTGCAACAATGCATCCAGCCACCGATGCCTCAGTAAGCAACATGCTGCAAAACTTAAAAGCAGACCTACGTTCAGACTTCCTAAAAATGGCGTCGGACATTAGGGCTGACATTCAGGCCCTAGGAGACAGAACGGCTCACTTGGAGGAGAAGACGGAAGGCCTAATAGACGCACATAATGATTTATCTGATGCACATACAGCTCTAGCAGACAAAGTCAGGTTTATGGAAGGGAAGATAGCTGATAATGAAGATCGTGACCGGAGAAACAATATCAGACTCCGAGGCATACCTGAAAGCATAGGGCCACAAGACCTCGCTCAATATGCTCAAAAGCTGTTCAAAACCTTGATCCCAGCCCTAGAAGAACCGGATCTTCATCTGGACAGAATACACAGACTGCCTAAACCTCGACATCTACCTGCTACCACCCCTAGAGACGTGATCACAAAAATACATTACTTCACGGTCAAAGACCGGATAATGCAGGCGTCCAGGCTAGAACAAACCCTTCCAGGTGACTATGCAGATATTAAGCTTTTCATTGATCTGTCGGCGGCCACCATGTACAAGAGGCGAACGTTTGCACCCATTACTACGGCCTTGCGCAAGGCCAATATCTTATACAGATGGGGATTCCCAGCTAAATTATTAGTGAACAAAAACGGAGCGAACCGAATAATCCTCACCCCAGAAGATGGTCTGAAGGCCCTAGAAGAATGGAACATACCAATCCCAATAACTGATAAACAAAGAGAAGGCACCCCACCGCCACGTAAAATGGCGAGAGACTGGCAACAGGTTCCATGGAACCCCACAGATCCGCAGACCCGCCGAACACCCCGTACCTAAGACTTTCCTCTGACAACAGCGGGACACGTAATATCTTCATCCACAATGGCTTTATTGTATTTCTGTGTAATATATGTTTACTATTGCATTATTCCACTCCAAATAGACACAGTTATGAGAACACAACGATAGGCCCTCGAGCGGTAGAGAAGTACCACTAGAATTACAACTCTACTCATATACGCTTTAGAATTCACCACCACCCCCCACACGGCTTACAAGCTAGGCCAACATATACCCGTGTGCAATTTTGTGCACTTAGCCCCAAGGGCCAACGGGAACCTGTATATAGTTTGTTTGACCCCACTCCTTCCCCCTCTTTGCCGACCCATTCGAATCTATACCTGGCAGCCAAGGTAATAGGCGACCAGAGTAAGAGATCCCCCCCCTGACTGACTCAACACCCCATCTACCCCCCAAACCGCAAGGTAGGCATAATGCCGTTAAAAATCCTCTCCCTCAATACCAAAGGGCTGAACTCACCCAACAAGCGTAGGCTAGCTTTACTAGAAGCTAAGAGGCAGAACGCACAAGTGGCTTTCTTCCAGGAAACCCACTTCAAATGGAGAGCTAAACCCAGATTCAACTCCCCCTGGTTTCCGATAGATTATCATACATGCTATCATACCAAAAAAAGAGGAGTGTCGACACTAATAAGCAAAAATGTTTCCTTTGAATTAATACGCAAAATTGGAGATAAAAAAGGCAGGTACCTTATCATACAATGTCACATTAACAATCAACCGTATACGTTAGTGAACATCTACAGCCCAAATGACAACCAGGTTATGTTTATTGATGATGTTTTCTCTCTCTTATCAATGTACAGTTTTGGGGAGGTAATCATTGGAGGCGACACCAATTTTCTCTTAGATGCACATATGGACTCATCCGCTTCTAGAACGGTAAATACAACTACATCAAAAAAACGACTCACACTGTCATCCACCATCTGCCAAACACTAATGACACATAATTATGTCGACCCATGGAGGATTTCGCACCCGACGGACATAGACTATACCTGCTACACTGCAGCACACAATAGCTATTCAAGAATTGACAGATTCCTAATCAAATACTCGTCCCTAGAGAGAGTATCTCACACAGACATTGGCAATATCACATGGTCTGACCATGCCCCAATCACACTGACATTATCAGAACAATTCCCCTCCGCTGGCCGCACCACCTGGAGACTGAACGAGACCCTTCTCAATGATCCGGTAATAGTCTCCCACATCACCACAGACCTCCAACACTATTTTGCAGACAATGTACAAAGCAACACAACACCGGAATCAATTTGGTTAGCACACAAAGCTGTAATAAGAGGCAGCTTCATAAAACACGCGAGCCACGCCAAAAAAACTCGCCAAGCACAATACTTACAAATCATTGCAGACATAACGTCATTGACTCACAGGAATAAACATACACCGTCACCTAGCATACAAACTGCCCTGCACCAGGCACATTCCAAACTACGAGATTTTAAACTAGCCAAAACCACATACCTACTGCAAAAAACCAAACACAAATTCTTTGCATTCGGCAACAGAGCAGGAGCAAAATTGGCTTCTCAACTCAAACAACGATCTGCCGCCTCCAGGATTGCCTTCCTGAACAATAGTAGGGGTCAGAAAATCATAGACCCACAAAAAATTGTAAATGAATTCTCAGATTATTACCACAACCTGTACAATCTAAAAGCAGATGGGGGGGTGAGGGTCCCTACACACGAAGATATCGATAGATACTTAACGGATGTCCAACTGCCTTCCCTATCAGCAGCTGACATTAACAAACTCCGCCATCCAATATCCCCCGACGAAATAAATAAGGCTATAGCTGGCCTCCCCCCACACAAAACACCGGGACCCGATGGCCTACCTAATAAATATTACAAAAAGTTCTCCGGACTACTAACCCCACACCTAACGAACCTCTTTCAACACTGCGCAGAACAGGGAACATTGCCAGCAGAAATGCTTCTAGCCCACATTACTACCCTACCCAAACCTGGTAAACCCCCTACTGTATGTAAAAACTTTCGGCCCATATCCCTCCTCAACAGCGACGCCAAACTGTACGCGAAAATACTAAGCAACCGACTTACTCCTGTATTAAACAGTTTGGTACACAATGACCAAACTGGGTTTGTGAGGGGACGCCAAGGCTCAGACAACACCCGAAAAATCCTTAGCATACTAGCCACAATGGAACGCAACTCGGTAGGAGGCCTTCTCCTTGCTTTGGATGCGGAGAAGGCCTTTGACCGACTAAATTGGTCCTTCATGCAGGCGGTACTCCTGAAATACGGCCTCCCTCATGAGACTATTAGAAGTATCATGGCATTATACGCAACACCAGCAGCCAGAGTTTCACATGGGGGCTACATCTCCACCACATTCCCGATATCAAATGGGACCCGACAGGGCTGCCCTCTATCCCCCTTACTCTACATTTTATCCCTAGAACCCCTAGCCCAAAAAATACGCTCCCACCCTAACATAGAAGGCATAAAAATCCGAACGCACGAATACAAATTGGCTCTTTTCGCCGATGATATTCTAGTGACGCTAGGGAATCCTCAAGCATCAGTACCATACCTTATGGAGGCCCTAACAGAGTTTGGTGACATATCGCATTACCGCCTAAACCAAGACAAGACCCAAGCTCTACCTATTAGACTCTCCCCGACCACTACAACCCCTTTAAAAAACAAATTCCAATTCGATTGGAGAACGTCCTCCCTGACATACTTGGGGGTAAAAATAGCGTCCTCACTAACAGAGATTACAAAGCTTAATTACGACACCCTTCCCAAACAATGCACAAAAGAAGTCCAAAAATGGACACAGACAAAAATCTCCTGGCTGGGAAAAGTTAACGCATATAAAATGGTGATTCTACCAAAAATATTGTATATTTTCCGAATGCTTCCTATCCAGATCCCGCAAACACTCCTCAAAAACCTCCAAACCATATGCAACAAATATATCTGGGGAAATAAGAGACCACGCATACCGCACACCATACTACAGAGACACGTATCACAAGGAGGTGTGGGACTGCCCAACATAAGCCTCTATTATAAAGCCTCCGCCTTGACAGCGGGAATACTCCTGCATACCCCAGTAGGGAACACCCAATGGGTTGACCTGGAAAGGGCCCAATTCCAAGATAACACTGCACTAGACTACATGTGGACCCCAAAAAAACTCAGGCCACCTAAAGCCGACCTGCTCCCTACAACAAAATTTACCCTCCGAGTATGGACAACTTTCCTGGAGACCCTAGGAGCCAAACATACCTTCCATCCTAAAGCACCTTTAACAGCCTTGAAGGCAATCTCACCAGACATCCACTTACAAAAATGGTTGAAAGCAGGAATCACCCATATATACCACATACTACAGCCACAGGGACTGATGACATTCCCCGAAATACAACAGACATGGGGCCTACCTAATAACACCATATTCTCGTATCTCCAACTCAAAGGTATGATCACCACCCATGTGCACAACCAACACCCCAACCCAAACCAAACATCTCTCCCAACAGAAGCGATAATAGAACGGTGCAGGACAGCACCAACGAAATCAAAAGCTATCTCCCTCTGCTATAAAGCGTGGGAAGATACCCTACCCCCTACCACACCTAAATATAAAACTTTATGGGAAGCAGACTGCTCTATCCAACTCACAGAGGGGGAATGGATACATGCACTCAATGACTTATCCAAATGGACACGTTGCTACACGCACATTGAAGCCCATAGGAAACTATTATATAGATGGTACCTAACCCCAAGTAGGCTTCACAAAATCTACCCAAACACATCTTCAGTATGCTGGAGATGCAGGGCTGCTGAGGGTACACTCATACATATATGGTGGAACTGCCCTAACATACAACCCCTCTGGACAGAGGTACATCGCACACTTCGTATCCTTCACGTGCCCAACACCCCAAAAACCCCAGAGGTGTACCTACTTCTGCGGTTTCCGCCACTATTTGACAAATCACAAAAACAACTGTGCGCACTCACCACTCTTGCAGCCCGTAACTTATTGGCTTTGAACTGGAAATCCACACTGTGCCCAACAAAAGCCCAACTAAGAGACAAAATACAACAATTTTACCTTTTTGAACGCATGGCCATAACGGACGACAACACAGTGCGAACATTCCAAGAGACATGGGCCCCATGGGTCACATTGACCACACTCAAAAAGGGTTAAACAGGAGACATGACCAACATAGCCAGAGTCGACCCACAGAGGCCATATAACTACGCCAACAGGCGTGATTGAACAATTCCAATACCAAAACTACGCATATCGATAGGTAATCCCAGAAACCCGCTAGCGGAGCACTGAGAGGATGCACGCCACAACACGTTGAGCCCCCCTTCACTAACCAACACACCCCAAATGATAGGAGTAGATAGACAGGGAGAGATGTCCGATAATGGACGCTAGTTATTAGTTCTTGTTGTTGTTTACACGTTGTTCTGATGATTGATGTACGAATACAGTAAGGCAAAGTTGGCATGACGAGCTTTAATGTAACAAATACCATGTCCCCAAAACGACTATACTGTACAATCTGTTACAGAAGCTAACGTTGTGCTAGGGCAAACTCATTTGTAGCCCGCTACTAAGTTGCTATGATACTACCTTGCTGTACCATTATGACTCACTTCTGTATGTTTTATTATACCCTTTATGTTGAGATATACTTCTATTGTCAATGAAGCAAAACCATTGACCACTGAAAATCAATAAAAATTATATTGAAAAAAAAAAAAGCCAACACTATAAACAAGTGCACACATACATTGAAACGCAAGCATTATACACTGCTCAAAAAAATAAAGGGAACACTTAAAGGACCACTATAGTGCCATGAAAACATACTCGTTTTCCTGGCACTATAGTGCCCTGAGGGTGCCCCCACCCTCCGGGTCCCCTTCCCGCTGGGCTCTGGGGGGAAAAAGGGGTTAAACTTACCTCTTTCTCCAGCGCCGGACGGGGAGCTCTCCGCCTCCTCTCCTCCTCTTTGGCTGAATGCGCATGCGCGGCAAGAGCCGCGCGCATTCAGCCAGTCCATAGGAAAGCATGGACCTAATCTTTACTTAGTATTAGTAAATTTGGCTGAAAGACCAATTTAGGTCTTTCAGCCTTTTGGTAGATAACTCCCTGATAATGTGGGAATTAGGGAGTTATCTACCAGGCGGCTGCAAGAGAAGTTCTGATGTTCCGAAGTTCCAAAGTGTTGAAATGCCGAATTACCGAAGTCCCGAAATTCGGAATGCCGAACCAAACCTGAAAATTTTTCCCATGCACATGCCTAGTATGTGTCTGTCAGTTTGTGTGTGTCTGTGTCTATGAAAGAGAACGGAAAAAATACGTACACTGGCCGCTTGTGCCTTTGAGGGCACCCCCAGTCTATACTCCTCCCCTCCTAAAATAACAAAGTGGGCTGTAATCTTAAAGGTACTTAGCAGCTGTGCTGAATCAGGAGAAACATGAAAAATCTAAAGAATAATATAAAAAAATCAACTTCCCAACCTACCAGATTAAAGAAACAGACTGGATAGATGGTCTGATAACCATTGAAGCTACACCAGCTTTGGGAAGATACTTAGAGCCCCTGGCGTACGTTTCACCGGTGGTGGCTCATCAGAGGGGCTATATTGACAGACTTGTTTTAGGACATGTCTATTTTTTACATCAATGAGAAAGGATGAGAAAGTATGAGTATGTCAGTTTCCTCTAAGTTTCATATTGTGTCTGGGAACTGTATGGAACTTTCATATTTGTACGATGCATGATATATCTTTAGGGTTATTTTATGGAACACAACCTTAAGCTTTTTAAGATAATGTCTTTCTTAGAGCTGGCGATCATGTTATTGAAGAGTAATTTTTTTGGGGGTGCATTTGACATGCAACATACCTAACTGAAACTTACTGCACACCTGTAAGATTCTAGAACCATTAAAAAAAATAAAAGCAAACACCTGGAGGCAGGACTGAAGCATGTCTTACGAAGGAGAGGGGACTGTGCCTGTGCCGCCATTGTTTACCTAATGCTATTCATGCTGTCGACAGATCCTTTATACTAACAAAAATTACTTTAGTAACCTTTTAATAATAAAACACCTATTACCATTATCACTTCACTAGGAAAGGTGTCAAACAGGCAAGATGGATCCATTTTGTTTGTGATTAACCTAGCAATTTATGAATAGCGATCTTTTGTGATTTATAATTGAGTGGATAATTACGAACCCCTTCAGCATTACCTGCAAAAAAAATCAGGATGTGATCTTTGGATTGTGATTTCATGTGAAAGTGAGAACTGTCAGGAATTCCAATAGGATTAATAATCAATAAAAATGAAGACCAAAGTAGCTGAAGTGTACATGTTTTCCAGTTTAGCTATGCTCCTACTCTGGTTACTTTGGCCTTAAAGTTTAACTATACTTCCTGTCATTTCCTGACATATTTAGGAAGTGCTAAAAAAACCATTATCAATTGAATAGAATTGGTAAGGTCTGGGCTATGGTATGATCTAGTTTGCAATATTTGGTAACAGCATAGCATGGACAAGGCATTTGACTTTTTGAATGAAGTAAAAACATTTTCAGTTGGACAAGAACTAAAATAATTAATACATTTATTATACAAACTGATTTCTAAACACATTTATTATAGTTTGAAGACACAATACTGTCAGTATTATTGCTGCAGAGCTCTGTTAGACACTCAGACACACCAACAATATGGAGCTGCTAGAATAGAGGGACATTAGCATATAATAGAAGGACAGATACATTTGGGCTCAAAATATGGACTGTCCCTCCTAAATAGGGACACTTGGGCGGTATGCTTTTTTCTGCATATATTACAATCTGGGGGGAAAAAAAAAAACTGTTGCGCAAAATGGAGTTTCCTATTGTTTTTTAAATGCTTTTACAACATTTCTCAAGGGGTGAGAAACATGTTAAGGAAAGTACCCATGAACCAGTGCTGATAACTATTTAGGAAGCAAATGTTTATTTAGTGTAATTTTACAGTGCAGCTCATTTTTACACAGTTTACAAAACCACCAAGATGGCTGCCAGAAATGAATACAAGTGACATATGCGCTATACGTTCATAATACCTACTCAAAGCTGCATTCTTTAAAGTGAATCTGTCAATGGGTGACGGGTCCAATGGTCACGGAGTGCTTAGGGGTTTAGTTTATCTTAACTCTGTCTGTCCCTCGTGGTTGCTCCCATATTAGATTCGCAGGGCCTCGTCGTCTCCTGGTGATTCAGTTGCCCAGACCCATGTCAGTGCTGTTCTCTCATGTATGCCGAAGAGTACAACATTGCCCTTTTTCTTTCCCCCCTCCCCTGTTATTTGTTTATTGTTATTATGTCTATTATTGTTTATAAAAAAATGTCACTGTCAATTCTTACTATACATAACAAAATATGTTTTCATTGCTATATAGTTCAATATATTAATTTTTATTATTATATATTTTAAAATAATAAAAAACATTTGAAAAGAAGAGTAGAACATTGGGTCTGTAAGGATACCGTGAGACTGCTGGATCCGCCATAGGCGACGCTTGAATTCCACAGCATTCATTGGTGACGGCTGCTGGGATTGGACAAAAGTTGTAAACCTCAGGCTTTACCAAAAGACAAAGCAGTCCCTACTCTGTCTTATGATATCTTTGGATTCAAAACTGTCTGAATCAGTATTTCATAAAGATTACGTTATATATTTATGAAATACTGAAACGTGATAGATCCACTTTAACGAGTATTGCAATTTGCTAGCTTTGTGGTTTACCTCCTCTTTCAAGGCCTTGTCCTTCAATTGTGAGTTCACCTGTATGAGTTTCTGGCAGTCACACTCCAGAATATTCTCAGCACGGTATGACATATCCACTTCCGGCCCAAACGCACAGTATAGAACAGTCAGGAAACCAGCAGGGGGAGCTAGCGCAGCAGGTGCCAGACTCCTACAGAGAAGAAGAACACAGAAGAGTTTACAATGTTCATGATTTATTTCTGGAGATCTCATTGTCACTTATCCTTGAGCATCCTAATTAACAAGAGATGATGTTTGTGGTTACTAAATTATGCATAATATGATAATAAATCCAGCACGGAAGGCAATCTCCTAATAAAATTAAATTGAAAACAAATGAACTGATAACATTGTTTAAAACATTAGTATCATGTTTATATATACTTTTATATGGAAATGTTATGTAGTGGGTTTGTAAGGAGTACCTCTTAGAAATGGATCGCTAATGTACTTGTGTGAGTGTAGACATTTTTTCACCTGCTGTAGAATCTAACCCAAAAGGAATGTGTTCCATGTGGAACAGGTAACCATATAACCAAAATAAGACAATACGATTTAATCCAAGAATCCGAAATGACTTCCAATAACACTGGGTTAGTGTCACTATAACTGCGTCTCTTTGAGTGGCACTGTCACTTGACTCCACAATGCAAGCCTTCTAATTGTGCTGTCTTTGAGTCAGCAAAGGTCATCTTGATGGTGTTCCTACACTGTGCTGAAATTAAAGTGACTGACACAGTTATTCACCAAAGTGAGAATTCAAAGTCAATTTCAAATTTGAGGTCAAAGTAGCCAGACTGGAAGAAGCCATTTATACTTCCAGTTTTGGCAACTTTGCCCTTAGCAAAGCTATGAGATAACCTGTCAGAGAAGGTGAGGATTTGTATGGCATGTGCATCCCCTTTGACATATTTCAGTGTGAGTGGGCTTATTAGCAAAAGAGAGATGAGAGAAGGGCGACAGGGAGCTCTATGGTACTTGTAGTGTCTCTTTAACTGTCAGTGTCAAGTGTTTTTTCACCAATCAATGCATAGTAAGACAGTGCCTTGGAAAAATACTGCATAGGGATCCCCAGGGCATTCCTAGAAAGAGGTGGGGTTTACCAAGATGACACACCTTAAAAGAATAACATCTGTATCAGGTAGGGACCAGTGATTTTTCACAGAGCTGTTGTAACCTAGCTATGCAATATAGAAGGTTCATACAGAATAGTGACCATAAAATTGTGGGATAGTGCCGCCCAGGTGTAGTGGGAGTTTGAGCACAGGGCTTAATTTTGTATGTTTGTATTTGCTTTTGTATCACACAGCCATGTTACAGAGATGCCACCCACCCCATGAGTTCCCTATTAAGGGTTTAGAAAAATACCCCTTTCTGTCTCATGAGAGATTATTTTATCTTTTAGCTGAAAGCAGCAAGGTGAATTGTTAGTGTAGGATTCACCCTAGAGGTTTTGTCTTGACATGGCAGGTGAGCTTATACTTCAGTAGCCATTGGAGTGATACTATAAAACCTCCAGTTGTTTAAATGTGCATAGGGATTTGGGATGGTGCGCAGGTAACTTTTTGTTTCATTTGTTTGTTTTATTTTATAAACGTATCTGTGGTACTTGGTAATAAACACGTTAATAAAGCATAATATTTCACAATAATTTTTTCAAAATACAACACATCTAAAATATAGAAAATAAGTGCCTAATTTAAAAGGGACACTACAGTCACCAAAATAACTTTTAATGAAGCAGTTTTGGTGCACAGCTCCGACTGACACAGCCTACATGAAAAAGAAAAAATTTAATTTTCAATGGAATGTCATTTTGCTTTATATGTTTTTATCTCCTGCTCTGTAAAACTTTACTCACACACAGCAGGCTCCTGTAGGGTCTAGAATGTTTTTTTTAATTTTTTTTAACAGAGCAGTAGGTAAGACATTCTAAATTAAACAGAAATTGCAATAAAGGAAGTTTAAACATTAGATCTCAATTTACAGGAAGGGTTTAGAAAGGCTGTGTAAGGCAAATGCAGGGAGGTTTGACTAGAGCTGCATAAACAAAGTAATTTAACCCCATAAATGGCAGAGAATTGAGCAGTGAGACCGTGTATGATCTATACACCAAACTGCTTCATTAAAGGAACACTGTAGGCACTGTAACAACTTAATCTCATTTAAGTTGTTAAAGTGCCTTAAATATTGTCATATCTACTAAACTATTATATCTACTGAACAGTGAGCACTGGGTTGAACCCCCCATCTATTAACTAGCCCCACACCCATCTATTAACGTGCGGGTTGGGACCTTAAATGACAATGGCGGGGACCTATTGTCCCATGCCACTGGCTCACACCATGAGCGGCAGGTGGGGGCCCTACATGAAAATAGGGGGGACCTATTGCCCCCACCCATGAGCAGTGGGTGGGGCCATAAGATGATACGGGGGGCTGCCCTCACCCATGTGCAGTGGGTGGGGGCCCAAAATTACAATGGGGGAATCTATTGTCCCTTCCTCCCCATCCCCAACCCATGTGCAGCAATTACAATGGTGGGGGAAACTCTTGTTCCCCCACCCATGAGCGGCGGATAAGGGGCCCTAGGATGATATAGAGGGACATATTGTCCCCCCGGCTCCCACCCATGACCTATTGTCACCCCACCCATGTGCGGCGGGTGGGGGCCCAAAATTGCAATGGGGGGAACCTATTGTTCCCCCCTCTGGCCCCCACCCATGAGTGTTCCTATTGTTCCCCCAGCCCCCACCCATGTGCGGCGGGTGAGGGCCCAAAATTACAATAGGGGGAACCTATTTTTCCCCCCAGCCCCCACCAATGGGCAACAGGTGGGGGCTATGTGAAAACCCCCCACCTCCCACAAGGTGACTAGTGGGTCCCCAGGCCCCTAGTCAACCCCCCTTTTAAATAAATTACTGCCTAGGGGGGAAGTAATAAATCTAAATACCTGTAAAAAAAAGAAAAAAATTACACTTACCTCCTTTTTTCAGCCCCAAAAAAGGCCAAATAATAATCCATAATTTTCATCAACCTTATAAAATAAAAAAATAACCCGAGCGCAAAAAATAAAAAAAAGACACCATAAAAAAAAAAATTCAGACGCTGAAAAATTAATCCATCTTCACCCAGTGAGGGCACCACGCAGACTGAGCTCCTCAGGGCGGGGAATTTGACTCATAACAAAACTCTGATTTGTTGGCTTGGAATCCATGGCTTGGAATTTGTTGGCTTGGAGTCATTTTACAAAGCATGGGAAAATTCCAAAGAACTTTTCCACGCTGTGTAAAATTACTCTGAGCCCTATGATTGGATTCCAAGCCAACCAATAAGAGTGCTCTGATAGGTGAATAGTGAGCCTTACAGGTACCCAATCTAAGGCTCACTATTTACCTATCTGAGTGCTCTGAGTCAAATTGCAGGGCGTGGGAAGGCTCTATAAGTCTAACCCCGCCCTGCGGAGCTCAACCTGCGCGTTGCCCTCACTGGGTGGATGGATTACTTTTTCCGGCGTCGTTTTTTTTGCACTCGGGTTATTAGACAGATATTATGGATTTTTATTTGGTCTTTTTTGGGGCTGAAAAAAATTAAGACATCTAATGGTAAATATAAATAATTTTTTTTTTTTACAGGTATTTAGATTTATTACTTCCCCCCTTACTATTTTTAGGGTGAGCGGGGGAGGGAGTAATTTATTTAAAGGGTGGGGTGACTAGGGATGATGATCATCTGAGGACCCCCACCCGCCGCTCATGGGTGGGGGCCGGGGGGGAAAGGACAATAGGTCCCCCCCGTGTCATTTTAGGCCCCCACCTGCCACTCATGGGTGGGGCCTGGGGGGACAATACATCCCCCATATCATCTTAGGACCCCCACCCACGATCATGGGTGGGGTCCGGGGGGTAGGGTCAATAGGTCCCCCCCTTTCAACTCATGGGTTGGGGCCGAGGGAACAATAGGCCCCCCTGTATCATCTTAGGGCCCCACCCGCCGCTCATGGGTGGGGGCTGGAGGAGGGTCAATAGTTTCCCCACCATTGTAATTTTGGGCCCCCACCTGTTACACATGGGTGGGGGCCAAGGGGACTATAGGTCCCCCGTATCATTTTACGGCGCCAGGGGGACGGGACCATAGGACTTTACAGCAGTAAGCCGATCTCTGATTCAGCTCACTGCTCGTGAACGTGCAAATGGAGACCATGTGCAATAGAGCATTCGCAGTTTCTCATAGGGAATCATTGAATACAATGATTCCCTATGAGTGTAATTTAATTGGCGCATAGCGGCAAATGCCGCGCATGCACGTATGGTCTGCAATGCTTCTCTATGAGAAGCTAGTGATTGGACCCAAACTATAAGTAACTGATGACGCGAAAGGGGGTGGGGCGTAATGCCGCGAGGTCAACTAAACAACTGTAAGAAAACCAGGTAAATGCTTATTTTAAATGTAAATATGACTAATAATTAAATAATTGGAATGGTGTTTGGTGATATACAGTATATTAATATATATAAAATACATCTGAAATATAATAAACTGGAAGATAGTACAGTGTTCCTTTTAAGCAAAATTTGTTTTGGTCTGAAAGAGCAATCTTTTGTTTTGTCGTCATCCCCTCCCTGTGCTGCCATAAGTAGTGCCTTTTGCATAAGTGGCAAAAATGTTTTTCACTGCTCAAGATAACGCTAGTCTTGGCATGCTTTTTCTCAATCCCGGCTATGTTTCCTGTTTAAAATGTGCAATTCTCTTGTCACTTTTCCACATTTCTAGGCTTAGGGCTAGTTTCCATGCTTGTCGGTAAAAAGCAGCTGTTAAGCAGTGTCAATGCCAACAGCCATTAGCTGTTTGCAGGCAAAAAAATACTGTCAGCTCTCCATGGTACATTTAACATCTAAACACTAGCCACTGATACTGAACACCATGGAGCATTAACCATTTTGTTAATTGGATGAATAAAAAAAGTTAGCACATTCCCAGCCATAGAAATTCCACCAGGACACCATGAAAGGTTCACTCACCGCATTCGCCCTTCATCTATGATCATCTGAACAAGTTGCCTTTAGGGTTTCCACACACCTGCCTTTGGCAACTTCCACATGTATTTATTAAAAAATTCCATGCATCATGCTAGAGATAGATTGTTTTCAGAATCCTTTGCAAATTGCAGTTTATTTGTTTAATGTAGGAATTATTACATACCCACATAATTCTTCTTACCCAATACATTTCCATATCCTTCAAGTTCGGATGATAAGAGATAAGCTTGTCTTCATTGCCTCCTGAACCGTATCAGGAATCCACTAACAACACAAGAATACAGGTGGTCCTCATTTAGCGACCTACCTGTTTTAGATGGCTCGCACTTACGGCCAGGCGTAAGTGCGAGCCATCGTGGGGATTCCCTGCTCTGGTGCACATGTTTATGTTCAGGGAAACTTCCCCGAACATAGACGAACGCACCAGAGCAGGGAATCCCTTAACTCCTTACTTACCGACCAATTCGTTCTACGACCGGGTCATAGGAACGGAACCCGATCGGTAAGTGAGGAGTGTCTGTACAGATATAATGATGCTCACCAGACTACACATAAGATCACTGAGTGCATTTTTTATATGATATAGCTCAGGTTCCTATAACTGAATCAGTCTTGCAGGTATAAATAGTTTCATGTGCAAAAAGAAACAATGTGTGTGTGCACCAACCACAGTGTAATAAGTGCTCAATTTATATCAGCAGAAAGAAACTTCCCTGCATAGGATAAGGTTCCCAACAATATCCCCAAAGACTTCCTCTTGTCTTCCACACAGTATAAGCAAAAAAGGGGAGATGATCTGCTGAACCAATCACAAATAAAGCAACATAACGTATAACTGTGTATATAAACAGATTATAGGAATTGCGTTCACAAGTGGCCACTCATACTTTTGCTGAAGTTTGCAAGCCTTGAATATTTATTTCTTTTCAAGATGAGAATTCCAAATCTTCTATCTGGGTTAGAATCTCCATAGATGCATTTAGATATATAATAAAATTGAGGTGCACATTCAGAGTGAAGTACAAAAATTAGTTTTAATAACTTACATCAAAATATAAAATCATCAGTGTAGTCCCTCTATATCACCACCAGGGGTCCTATGCGTTTGATCCAGAAAAATAGGACTTCCTCAGGGACTTGCGTGGTGTATGATCAACAGATACAAATTAACATAAAATAAAGCACTTGTGAACGCAATTCCTACAATCTGTTTATATACACAGTTATACGCTATGTTGCTTTATTTGTGATTGGTTCAGCAGATCATCCCCCCCTTTTTTTTGCTTATATATAGTTTCCTCAAAGGAAGGCAGTGGATATCTTTATTCCGTGCTGCATACTACACAATATAGACCTGTGGCACTATACACCACTCATTGTAAGATGCATGATCAACAATGGAGAATATATTGTATGTCCTGATGCGGATCCTTGTGAGTGTGGACTGCAGATAAGGGCATAGATAATTTCATCACACTTTGCTAGTTCTCATCTAATATGCTACAATATTACCCACAGAATGCGCCATGCACCATAATGTACGTCCCACGATCATGAATAATAAAATATCCTGTAACCAAATGATAAGTGTGTAATATCACACAGTTATTTAATGGACATTTGCAAAACCTAATTATGGTATCTTACTGCAAATCAGTATCCACAGCAATGTTCACATATTTTTCCATTGTATGGATACTTTATATATCCACCTCTACTCCACATAGACATAATGTGATATTTCTATCAGATAGCATGCTGGATACCAAGCCTACATAGTAGCTATTTACTAATCATCCTTTGTAATTTGCTACATGATATTTATATTCTTCTGAAGTGTATATCACCCAGAGGATGGCTGGCAAGGGAGGCAGATGCCCCCCTGGGCCCTTTTAATAGGCAGGATAGTTGGCTGCTGCCTCACAGCGCAATACTAAACTGTATTATGTACCAGTATTACTTTTTTAATATTATTTTATTGTGGTTGTTGTAGCATTAGTATAAAATGTTTAATATGCAATTAACAAAGGAAGTGGAGTTTGCTGGTGTTGTCTATATGGCCTATTTGTTTCTGTTTGTCCAGTGGTGTAGCTAGAGCTTTTTCCGCCCGGGTCAACTGAGTTTGACGTCCCTCTCAGTCTGGCCTCATCACGAAGCGCTCCCGCGCCAGCCGTGCTGTGAGGAATACAGGGAGCATGGATATTATGTGATTAATATCCCTGCCTCCTCCACATTGATTGCAGTATGTGTAAACAGTGCTAGCGTTTAAATGGAGGGGTGTATTTGTGTGCAGTGTTGGCGTTGTAATGCTGGGAAGTATACATTGTCACACACAGATACACACTCTGAATCATACAGGTTCACACACACTGAAACACAGGTATACACACACACACACACATTGACATACAGGTACATACACACACTAACATACAGTACACAAACACTGACACACATATACACACAGTTATGCACAACCTCATATACACACAGACCCAGGTACACAAATACACATATAAATAACAATTTACACATTTTAGCCATCCTCCTGTTTATGTAAAGGACCACTATAGTGCCAGGAAAACAAACTCGTTTTCCTGGCACTATGTAGTCCTTAGGTCCCCCCACCCTCATGGCCCCCCGTCCCGGTGGGCTGAAGGGGTTAAAACCCCTTCAGCCACTTACCTTTATCCAACGCCGGGCTCCCTCAGCGCTGGTGACCTCTCCTTCCCCTCCGACGTTGACTCCAAAGTGGAGCCGAATGCGCATGCGCGTCCAGAGCCACACGCGCATTAAAAACGCCCATAGGAAAGCATTACTCAATGCTTTCCTATGGACGTCAGCGTCTTCTCACTGTGATTTTCTATCGTGGTCATTTAATTTTTGGGTACAAAAGGGTGACTTCCCTGGGGTCTAGTGGGAGCTGGATAAACGAGGCAGATGGGAGTCAGACTCCACGCTTCTTTAGTCCCACTGCTCCTCTCCACACAATGCCCCTGTTTGCTGGGAGGAAGTGACCTGGATTTACTTGCTTCCTTCAGGCCATGGTCAAATATAGATAGCTCTAACCTGATATCACCTGTGAATAGAAAGCTTCTATCATAAAAGCTGTGATGGTTGACGTGATGCAGACTGATATATGCGTGTATTCTTTTATGCAATGCATTGAACACCTTTGTATTGAAAAGGGAAGTAAAATGTTAATAAATCAATTATGTGACTGTCTGCAGTTCTGTATAACAGTTTATTACTAATCTACATTTATATAGTCCATAGGTATGAGTCATCTTATTGTATTGGTGTTACACTCAACACTTTCACCTGTCAAAAACTATGCTATGCATTGCTCTGTATGATAGGAATGAACATCATCTAAATACCATCACCATTAAAACGGAAACACACTTGGGGCTGTATTTTACGTTGATGTACTAGTCCCTTGATGATGTTCCAAAACAGATGTTGGAAGTCATCATGGGAACAGAACAACAACACAGAGGAAAATCCATCTATGTGAAGGGCACATAGATTCTAAGCTTTTGTCCTTTCTCAGAGTTCTCATATTCTTTGTTTTTGTTGCAATGCACTAACTGGGCTCTCCCCAAGTTAAAAGGTTAGTCCAGACACGAACCCGTGCTCACTGTGCCTAGAGCTACACCTCACTGATGAGGACCAACGAAGGCTTAAATGATCGTGTGGGGTTGCTGTATCTCTCATGCAGAGAGAACTTGCAGCAGGTATTTTGGTTCTGCACTGCACTTACGGGTGGGATCAGTCTAATATCCATCTGTAATGGCACAAGTGAGCAAAAACTATTTTGAGAACTGAGTGGGAATTTACCAAAGGGCAAACTACTGAGTTTCTCTAAGATTTTGTTTGTTTTTATTGTTCTCATATTCTTTGTTTTTGTTGAAAATCCATCTATGTGATTTGTTCTTTTTATTGCATAAGCAAAAGATATCTTAAGCATCAATTTTATCAGAGGCTATGAAAGAAGTTAGTATAGGTTACAACAGACAAATGACATTGAGGCTGTGATTTAAATTTGTCCTATTAAGGGCAGAGTGAGCATGGGACAGGCTGCTGCAGGGAATCTTTACTGTGTGTGAGTGTCAGAGAATGTGTAGTTTGTATGTGTATGGGTCAGTGTGCAGTGTTAATGTGCAGTGTGTTTGAGTATGGATCAATGTTAATGTGCAGTGTGTGTGTGTGTGTGTGTGTGTGTGTGTGTGTATGGGTCAGTGTTAGTGAATGTCAGTGTGCTTTTGTATGGGTCAATGTGTTAATGTATCAGTCATTGTTTTTGTGTATGGATCCACTTTAGTCCCTTGGACAAGTAGATTGAAAAAGAAAAATCCATACACCTGTATGTATCTATAAAGCAGTGTGTGTGTTTGTGTGTGTGTGTGTGTATATGTATAGGCAGTGTGCGTATGAGACAGTATGAGTCTGTTGCTGTATGCATTACATGTTTGCAATAATCATATTTTAATGTACTAATTAGGCAGTTTGTGAGTATGTATTTATAAAGCTGTGTGTGGGGGGGGGTGTATTAGGCAGTGTGTTTTAGTATGAGGCAGTTTTTATATATTAGAAAGAGTTTGTGAGTATGAGGCATTTTTTATGTTTTGGTTTATGTATGTATTTCGGAGGTTTCTGTGTGTATTAGGCAGTTTGTGTGTATGTGTGTATAATGCACTTTGTATGTGTGTATGTAATTGGCAGTGTACCAGTGTGTGTGTATGTATGTATTATGCAGTGTGTGTTTATATTTATAAGGAAGTTTGCTAATAGAGAGGAATACTCCACACATATACAGTATTTCAGCTTGCTAAAGTGCTTTATATGTCTGGAGTTTATCATTTTCTTGACAGTTTATAAAAAGGCTGATTTCAATAGAAATCAGACATTTTATAATTGGGGTAAAAAACACCTCCCTGTCTGTCACACAGCTAGTAATGTTATCTTTCACTTCCTTTAGCACCAACAGAAGAGCCAGACGTGCTGTACCAGAGTGCACCTGCCTTCTCCCTTTCTCAATGAGCTGAACTAGAGCTCAATGGGAAACATGGGAAAGCTGTGATTGAATGTGCATGCACACAACCGAGGCCCCAGAACAGAGGCTTCTCAACCAGAAGCCTCTGATTGGAGGACTTGCAGGGGGAAAAAAGCATATTTCCTTTGGGGGTATATCTACTAAATAGTTAAAGGAAATCAGTGGAATGTTTCCTTTTGGAGTTTAGTGCATAAACTTATGACACGATGGAACGATCTTATGAATTGATCTTTGCCTAGGACAGCAGAATTCCTTTCACCGGCCCTGGAAGCCAGTGATGCATTGATAGACCCCTCACCAACAGCAATAAAAACAGACATGAGCTGTACCACTACACTACTCCATACTGTCTACTGTTCCCATCTTTTGGTTCCTATCCTGCTGTTCAGACATCTCCATTATTGGTTAGGTGAAGACAAAGTTGTATAGCAAAGCAAAGTGACGGCTATGGAGGAGCTGATTCTGAGGTTCTACAGTAATTCTGGTATTAATTGCTCCTAAAACTTTATCCTCTCATCATAAACAAAACATATTTTTCTATATCAATTTTCCATGCTAATTTCAAATATGTATTCACTTTTCTTGTATCACGTCTGGTTTGTGAAATACGACCATCCTTTGGGTTTGATAGCTTTCATGTATATTTCAGAAATGCGCAGGGAATAGAGTCGTACCAAAGTGCATCCATTATTGTTGTAACTTACATATATCATGAACATTTATCGTCAATTTAATCAATATTACACCACTTTTACAATTAAGCATCAAAATCATTGGGAATATGATTTTCTTTTGTATACTTTATCTGGTTCATCACGATACAACATCCAACAGTAATCTGCCATCATGCTTTCATTCCAGAAACCTTGGTAGTGATTTTCCATCAGTTGAATGTCTTGATGAAATTATTCGCCTTGCTCATCACTCACTGCTCCGAGATTTTCAGGAAAAAAATTAAGGTGCGAATGTAATTTCAAAGACATTCGACATCCCATTTTTTTAAATGTGTCAAGCAACTTTTGAATGCCAGCTTCATACATGAAAGACTTATGGTTGCCTACAAAGTTTTCAAAAACCCATGTGAAAGCCTGCCAAGCTTCTTTCTCTTGAACGTTGAGAGAAACTTTGGAGTTTGTGTCTTGAAAAACTTCACAAATTTGGGGTCCAACAAATATTCCTTCCTTCAATTTTGCTTTTTTGAAATTTCTCTGGAGAGGTGGCAAGAAAATATTTTGCGGATCAACCAAAGGAATGTTTTGGACACTGTTCCTTCCCGGCTCATATTTACTTCTTTGATGAACTGGTCTGATGGCCGAATCCAAATTTGGATAAATGATTTTATGTTTATTTTTTGTTGAAAAACCAGTTGTATTATCGCTGCAAAAGTAACAATCACTATGATAATCCTTTTACTCTCTCCATATCATGGGTATTGCAAATGAAAGTGAAGTCTTCTGTCTGTGAAGCCAATCACGTAAACCGCTAGAACATGCAGTGCAAATAAAGTGCAGAGCCCATGCTTTATCCTGATCACCCAGTGGGCACCGGAAGTACAATTTGTAGATTTTCACGAGATCTTTGGTAATGTTACGTTGTTGTCCTGGAGCTGTAAATAAGCCGCATACATAGCAAAATGTGTCGGGGTGAGTTTTTCATTTTCTAGGCTTGCTGATAAGTAAATTTACATTGAACAAAATCAAATCTAAAATGAGAAGGAATATTGTTTCAGTTGTATCAAGTCCACCTAAAATCATGTCTGATGAAATATGATTGTTGACCAGTGCAATTAGTGGCAGTGCAAATTTCTAGGAACATTTATGTTAGAAAACATGACATATACATATGCCTTGAATCAGACACTATTGTTAAAACATTCTACATCCCAGTGCTAATGTTAGTAGAAAAATGCTTGTCTATAATTGACTGTCAATGCAACCATAAACAATAAATATCTTACAGTTAGTAACATCTATTATGTACACTCAGCAGCCAATCCCTGGTCCTTAAAGGGACACTATAGTCAACTGAACAACTTCCGCTTAATGGGGTTGTTCAAGTTAGTACAATAGCTCTCTGCAGGCTTTTTCATGAAAACACTGTATTTTCAAAGAAAATACAGTGTTTATGTGACGGTAGTATACGGTATAACCGTCAAGCATTCCCTTCTTCCCCATAAAAGAAAATCACCCAATACTCCACAAGAAGAAATATCCCTGGTATCGCTGAATAATCCACACATGAGCCAAAGCTTAATGCTGGAACAAGACTGATTTACTGAAAGCAACAGGCATTCAATTTAAACAGTAACAAACTCCTCCTCTGTGTCAGGCTAGATAATTGAGTTTCAGCAATACACAAAGCTCAATTATCTGCTGGCCAGAAACATTATAATTTTTAACAATATCAGAAAAGTACTTTTTATAATACATACAACGATAGCAAAAGCCGGTCTCTGTTCGCATCTAACTACACGAAAACCACCGTTCGCATGGTGCAGCTGGTTACATGCAAATGTTCCCCTCGTTCGGTAGATTCTATCTACCGAATGCCAGTTTGATTCGTGGAGGGGAACATATTCATCCAGGACTTCCATGAAGACCGGGCGTTTGCATGTTTGCCTTGCCGAAAATAGTTCCAGGCCATTCATGCGTACGCCCCGCTGACCGCACTCGTGAGTTTTAAGATGGCCGCCATCCTTTGTTCTCGCCACGTGTTCGTATGCCGAATGGCGGCCACCTAGGAGCAATTAAGTTGTGGTTTTCTTCCCGTTCTAATGCTGATTGCTACCCAGGGTAGGTGGTCTCTCGTTCGGTAGACGAATACAATTATTCAATACATACTTAAACAACCTATTACAAGTATTTGAACAGCAGGGAGAAGGTACAACTGAAGGCATACACGTAAGTACATCTCCATGCTCCGACAACCTCGGTTGGACCTTTCCTGGTCCAGTAGAGTTGACGGGAACTTAAAAGTTTTAGTCTGAGGCCAGGTCAGTTTGGCGTGACAGTCCATCGGCATTCCCGTTTTGCTTGCCTGGACTAAAATGGATGGTAAAATCATAGTGTTGTAAGGCAATGCTCCAGTGCAGCAAACAGGCGTTATCCCCTGATACCCGGTTGAGCCAGACCAGAGGATTGTGATCGGTAATAAGGGTGAAGGCCCGGCCATAGAGGTAGGGGGTGAGTTTTTTGAGAGCCCAGACCAATGCCAGACACTCTTTTTCAATAGTTGCATAACTGACTTCCCTTGGCAACAGCTTCCGACTAAGGTAGGCCACCGGGTGTTCTCCTCCATCCTCTCCGATCTGGCTTAATACTGCCCCCAGTCCAAACATTGAAGCGTCTGTGTGGACAATAAATCTTTTGTTAGGATCTGGGGTAACTAACACCGGAGCCTTAACTAGAACATTCTTAAATGCTTGGAAAGTCACCTCACATTCCGGGGACCACAGGACTTGTCGGGGTAACTTCTTCTTGGTCAAGTCAGTCAGGGATTTGGCCAGGGCGCTATAGTCTGGTACAAAGCGTCTGTAGTAGCCGGCTGTTCCCAAGAAAGCTATGACTTGTGTCTTGGTGTGGGGAGTGGGCCAATTGGCAACGGCCTCGATCTTAGCCGGCTCCGGCCGTTGTTTACCACACCCTACTCGGTGGCCCAAATATTGTACCTCCGCCATACCCAAATGGCACTTATCTGGTTTCAAGGTTAACCCGGCCCCCCTGATCCTATCTAATACTATCCCTACGTGTTCCAGGTGTGCCTCCCAGGTATCACTATAGATAACGATATCATCTAGGTAGGCGCACTCGTAGTCCTGGAGACCTCCCAACAAATGGTCCACCATCCGTTGGAAGGTGGCCGGGGCGTTCTTCATCCCGAATGGCATAACCCGGAATTGGCATAGGCCGAACGGGGTGATGAAGGCTGACTTGGGTATGGCATCTTCTGCCAGGGAGATCTGCCAATATCCCTTACATAGGTCAATTGTGGTCAGATACCTGCAGAGATGCGGTCAAGCAGTTCGTCCATCTGGGGCATCGGATAGGCGTCGGTGACTGTCTTGTCATTGAGCTGCCGGTAATCTACACAGAAGCAGGTTGTCCCGTCCTTCTTTGGTACTAAGACCACCGGCGAGGCCCAAGGACTGTCGGAATGTTCTATTACCCCTAGCCGAAGCATTTTGTCAATTTCCTTCCGCATCCCTTCTCGGACTGCTTCCGGAATACGGTAGGGGAGCTGCCTCAGGGGCGCTTGTCCTGGAGCTTCTACTTTGTGGACTGCTAGGGGTGTGTACCCGGGCTCCTGGGAGAACGTGGCCTGTTTGGTTTCTAGCAAGCGGATAGCTTGTGCCCTCTCTTGGGGTTCCAGCTGTTCGCCTAGCTGTACTTTTTCTATCTGCTTCGTCCCTTCATTATTGCCCAATAAGTCGGGAAGAGCCAGAGCCTCCGTGTCTTCACCTGCTGGCACACAGATAGCGGTCACCTCCTCAGCCCTCTTATGGTATGCTTTAAGCATGCTGATGTGAAAGGTTCGTTTTACATCTTCATCCTCACAGCTGGCTATGGTGTAGGTAGTATCACATATCTGCCCTATAACCTTACAGGGACCTTGCCAGGTGGCCTGGAGCTTGTCAGTTCGGACTGGTCTTAGCACCATGACCTTTTGCCCGATCTGAAAGCTCCGGTACCTAGCCCATCGGTCGTACCACACTTTCTGGCGCTGCTGGGCGTCCTGCAGGTTTTCCGGCACGGTCTGGGCTAATTCCTCCATGCGGTCCCGCAGTTCCAGCACGTAAGGCACAACCGGGGTCCCCTGTATCTCAGTCTGCCCCTCCCAGTGGTCCTTGATTAGATCTAAGGGTCCCCTCACCCGTCTCCCATAGAGTAGTTCGAAGGGTGAGAACCCAGTTGATTCCTGCGGCACTTCTCGGTATGCAAAGAGAAGGTGTGGCAGGAATCGCTCCCAATCCTTATAAGCTCCCGTGAATGACTTCAACATTTGCTTTAGTGTCCCGTTGAAGCGTTCGCACAGGCCATTAGTCTGGGGGTGGTATGGGGAACTAGTCAGGGATTTAACTCCGCAGACTTTCCATATCTGCTGGGTCACCTCGGCCGTGAACTGTGTACCTTGGTCGGACAGAACTTCCTTGGGAAAGCCCACTTGGGAGAATATCTTGACCAGGGCATCAGCCACGGTCTCGGCCTGGATATTAGAAAGGGCCACAGCTTCGGGGGAACGGGTAGCGTAATCTATCACAGTGAGAATATAGTGTTTACCGGAGCGGCTAGTCTCGGCCAGGGGTCCTATGATGTCTACGGCTACCCTCATGAACGGTTCCTCTATTATTGGCATAGAAACCAGTTTAGCTTTTGGGTGGTCTCCTTTTTTACCTATTCTTTGACACACCTCGCATATCTGGCAATACGCCCGGACGTCGTCGGATACCCCAGGCCAGAAGAAGTTCTGGGTTACCCGATATAACGTCCTGCGTATCCCCTGGTGTCCCGCTAATGAAACATCGTGCCCAATCCTTAATAACTCCTGCCGGTATTTCCGTGGAACTACCAGCTGGCGTTTTTGCAGGGGTCCGGGTGCGTTGACCCGTGTCTCGGTGAGCCTGTATAAACGGCCCTTTTCCCAGATAAACTGCTCCTTCTCTAACACCCCCCCCCCCCATCCTTTCCTCGCTTTCTCTCTGTACTTTCTGAGGGAAGGGTCTCCGGCTACTTCCCTCCCAAAGTCCTCTGGGGTATCCCAGGGAAGAGGTGCTGCAGTCAGGGGTAGGTCGGGTTGGCTTACCTCGGTCTCTGTAGGATGCGGATGGCTCTCGGCAGCGCGACTTTGTGCTCTGGTGGTTACTGCATGGGCCTCCTGAAGTGTTGTTGAGGCAAACGCCGAAGTTAGAGGACCAATATCATTGCCCAACATGACTTCGGAAGGTAACTCTTTCGTCACGCCCACTTGAACGTTGCCAGCTCCCGCACCCCAGTCCAGATGCACTTGTGCGGTAGGAATGCGATACACTGCCCCCCCTGCCACTCTCACAGCAATAGATTTCCCCGGCTTTTCCAACGCGTTGATGCGATGTCGTTGCACTAGGGTGATGGTAGCGCCACTGTCTCTTAGCCCCCGTGCTGTCTTTCCGTTGACCATTACCAGCTGACAATGGTGTTTCCTATTGTCTGTCATGGTGGATTGGACCAGGAGTGCTTCATAAAGGGTGCCCAAAGGTTCTTCCTGACTCAGCTCCTTGGGGTCCCAGGCAGATGGTACTGTATAGTCCACACAATGGGCTGCTGCCGGGGTTTGATGAAAACCAGGTCGAGTCCAATTAGACCTGGCGGCGGCCATGGGGCAATTGTGCTTGATGTGACCCAGTTGTTTGCAATGGAAGCAATGTAGTTCGTTGTCAGCCTGTCGTGGGTAGCGAGGGTTAGAAGCTACCGGTCAGCTGGGAGGTTGGTACCTGGTCACTGGTGGGTTTGTCGGTACCGTTGGTCACGGAGGTTGAACCCGTGGTGCGACCCGTGTGGTCTTGCGAGTATCCGCATACTCATCTGCTAACTTGGCGGCCTCTGGTAGAGACAGGGGTCTGCGGTCTCTCACCCAGTCTTTAACATCTGCCTGGATATGGTCGTAGAACTGTTCCAGGAGTATTAGTTGTAAAATATCATCCGAGTTGGTGGCTTGGCTACTGTTGACCCAGTTAGATTCCGACAGGTATAACTGGCAGGCCCATTCTGCTTAGGAATCCTTGTCCGTTTTACGTGAGTCTCTGAACTTTTGTCTGTATGATTCCGGGGTTACCGCATAACGAGCCAGGAGCGCTTCTTTAACCCTGGCGTAGCTATGGATCTCCTGTTCTGGGACGGCCTGGAAAGCATCAGCGGCTTTGCCTGACAACTTTGCTGCCAATATCGAAACCCATTCGTCCGCAGCTACTCGGTGCAGGTTACACTGTCGCTCACAATCTGCTAAATAATTGTCAATCTCGCAGTCCTTCTCATTGAAATCTTTAAAAGCGCTGAAAGGAATTTTCCTTGTGTTTGCTGTGCTGTACTCACTGCTTGGGGAGTTTGCTGCTGCCCACTGGACCTCCGCCAGTTTCAGTCGCAGCTCTCTTTCTCTCTTTTGTTTAGCCTCTTCTGCTATAATGTTCATTACTTTTAGAACAATGTCAGCCGTTGGGTTCAGACCGAACCATGCTAGTCTCTCCCGCATCTCCTTGTTGGTTGGTGATTCATCCTCCCGAATCACCAGTGTCTCCATCTCCTGAACGGTCGGCATTGCTGCAACCAAGTTCTCTCGGTCTAGCTCCATTAACTCAGCAATAATGACCCGCTTGGTTTTGTTGCTAGCAATCCTTCCACGAACTTCCAGTAGTTCTTTTAGCGTGTTTCTTTTAAGCAGGGTGTACCAGCCTTCCATTCACTGTCCCCAGTATCTGCTTGGAATCTTGGTGCAAGGGAAAACAGAAGGGAAAATCCCGCCGCTGCCAACCAGTTGTGACGGTAGTATACGGTATCACCGTCAAGAATTCCCTTCTTCCCCATAAAAGAAAATCACCCAATACTCCACAAGAAGAAATATCCCTGGTGTCGCCGAATAATCCACACATGAGCCAAAGCTTAATGCTGGAACAAGACTGATTTACTGAAAGCAACAGGCATTCAATTTAAACAGTAACAAACTCCTCCTCTGGGCCAGGCTAGATAATTGAGTTTCAGCAATACACAAAGCTCAATTATCTGCTGGCCAGAAACATTCTAATTTTTAACAATTTCAGAAATGTACTTTTTATAATACATACAACTATAATTTAACATCCCTGGGTAGCTGAGGATACTGGTAGTCACATATCCAAATCTCACGAATTTCCGTTCGTTAGTTTCCATGTCGCATCGTGTAGAAGTTTGACCGGCTCGCCATGTGGGGGTATCTGAGTTAGAGTTCCATAAAATCAGTAGCAAGAGCCGGTCTCTGTTCGCATCTAACTACACGAAAACCACCGTTCGAATGGTGCAGCTGGTTACATGCAAATGTTCCCCTCGTTCGGTAGATTCTATCTACCGAATGCCAGTTTGATTCGTGGAGGGGAACGTATTCATCCAGGACTTCCATGAAGACCGGGCGTTCGCATGTTTGCCTTGTCGAAAATAGTTCCAGGCCATTCATGCGTACGCCCCGCTGACCGCATTCGTGAGTTTTAAGATGGCCTAGGAGCAATTAAGTTGCGTTTTTCTCCCCTAATGCTGATTGCTACCCATGGTAGGTGGTCACTCGTTCGGTAGACAAATACAATTATTCAATACATACTTAAACAACCTATTACAAGTATTTGAACAGCAGGAAGAAGGTACAACTGAAGGCATACACGTAAGTACATGAAATCTTTCACAGTTTACATGTGACAGACCACCTGGCACCCCGACTGGGTACCTCCACCAATCGATGATTCCCAGCTGATGCTGAGGACCATAAGCACAGCACCGGACACCATAAGCACCGTAGACCCCATGAACCGCTGCAGCTTGGTTGGGGTGTCGCCGTCCCTTCCCACCCTGGATCTGACACCTGGATCCAGGGACTCAATGGGAAGGCTTTTAGCTCTTATAAAAGCTAGTGATATAGCTGTATAGCGGTTCCCTACAATCACGAAACGAGGCTATGTGTTGAAGGTTAAGCAGGAATGAATTTTAATGGTGCTACACTGGCCTTTTATGACAATCCCCATGCAAGGGGTATGCCCAAATGGACCTTGTTGGGGACTCCAACACAAAGACACAGACCAATAAGAACAGTGATTAAATGCACGACACTCCCATAACAAACATACAATCCCTCCTATCTGCGTGGGAGATAATTGAGTGAGTCAGACACTGTATCAATTCAATTATCTCCAGGCAGAAAAAAAGCCATATTTCTCAAAAGTCCCAAAAGTACCAAAACATATAATATCCCCACAAATGTTACATCCACTGATAGAAATGATCTGGGTGACAAACATATCCAAAAATCACCCAGATTAGTTCAGGGGTTCAGAAATGCTATGGAAGTCATTTATTTGACACACAACAGGCATGGTCCCATGCCAAAAACATTTCCAGAGAATCAGGGCTTGCGGTTGGTCTAGTTCGGTAGCTTGAAAACGAACAAACTACTGAACAGAGTCAATAGTCTTACCCTAGAGCTTGTTCCCTTCATCCAGACTAATGATCTCACCGAACAGTGCCCTTCTAAGTTGAATAAAATATGTTACAAACTGCCTTTTGTAACTGGTATTCTATGTGACAAATTGCCCTGCTTCCCTGGATTATGGAAAAGCCTAATTGCCAGCCTCCTCCCTCATGACATAGCCCTTTAAAAACCATCTGTGGGCATATTGATACTTTTCGTGACAATGCCCCTTTAAGACTATATCCCCAGACTGTTAAAATTCTGTGTTCATGGCTTTTTCCCACTTGGTTCAGTAAATGGGGCTTACTGAACCAAGTACTGCACAGGCGGACCACACAGAAGTGGAGGTGTGCAGCTAATTTACCTCCCAGGCTGGCGGTTAACCGCTGGTTAATTGCCGACCGCTGGGTGGCCTCCGTTCGTGCCGCTGACCCTTACCTGACACCGCTGACCCTTACCTTCTCCTCCACTTCGACTAAAAACGATGATTCAAACGCACAGTTAGACTAAGCTATTTGCACGAACGGTGCCCCGTTCGTGCATTCGAATGGGACTTAGTCATTTTTCTGAGTGAAAAAGGGCTTCCAGCTAACTTTTATGGAGATTGTATGTATATTTTGTGAGTTATGAGTATTGTATAAAAACTGTATTTTTCCTGCCTGTGATAATTACATTAACCCATTGTGTACAGTAATTATATCACAGGCAGAGGGGAGGATTTTGCTGGAATGAATGGGAGTGTTTTACTGTATTGTACATGTTTGATTGGCTGTTCTACAAACCCATGTGGGTGGTACTTTGTGTGTAAAACTTGCATAAAAGAAAGCCCTTTGGTGCTGATTAAAAGAGAACTACTTGACCCTCTAACTCGCAGCCTCGAATTGTGTTTGTAGGAGACAGTAGGAGACAGCTATAATCACTACAGGGATTGCTATGCTCTGCATACTCCCTTAGCTACTGAGTTCTTGTAAGAGCTCTTGTTCCTGATCCTGCTTCGCTCTACAGAAGGAAGAGGTTCACCTACTGGAACCTGGAGCCTGGTCATAGGTCCATGGTGGATAGCAGACGGCGAGATCCCAGCCCAGCAGCAGCGGTTCATGGAGTCTGCAGTGCTTATGGTGTCTACGGTGCTGATGGTCCTTTGGTCAGCGCTGGGAGCATCCTTTCTACTAAATCCTTGGCATACTAAATCAACGCGCTACCTGCAAAGATGCTCCCTGAACGCTCCTGGAGGAAGTCTCGCACCCAGTCAGACTTTCTCCATTATAGATTTATATTGTGTTCATACAGTGCAGCCCTTGCCCTTGCCAAACAGTCCTATTTTTCCTCTCTCATTAGTTCATGTTCCCGCAACCCCAGGCGTCTCTTTGACACCTTTAATTCTCTTCTTCGCCCCGCTGTGGCCACCCCCCAAACCAACCTTACTGCTGATAACTTTGCATGTTACTTCACTGACAAAATTGAACAGCTAAGGAAAGAATTCTCCCCTCCTTGCCTTTCTGTTTCTCAATCACACATAGATCATGCCTTTCCTACCCTTCAGACATTCTCCCCAGCCACTGACCAAGAGGTGGCTGCTCTTCTTTGCTCCTCTCGCCCCACCACTTGCCCGCTCGATCCTGTCCAATCTCACCTTATCAGATCTCTCTCCACTTGTCTCATGCCTTCTCTAACACACATCTTCAACTGCTCGCTCTCTTCTGGCATCGTCCCTGCTGACCTTAAACATGCCACTGTAGTACCTATACTAAAAAAAACATCCCTCGACCCGTCCACCCCCTCTAACTACCGTCCCATATCCCTGCTCCCTTTTTCCTCAAAGCTTCTGGAAAGACTTGTCTTTACCCATGTGTCTCATTTCCTCAATTCCAACTCTCTCCTTGACCCCCTTCAATCTGGCTTCCGCCCTCTCCACTCTACAGAGACTGCCCTTATCAAAGTTACTAACGACCTAATCGCAGCTAAATCCAAAGGCCACTACTCCATACTAATTCTTCTTGACCTCTCAGCGGCCTTTGACACCGTTGATCATGCTCTCCTTCTTCAAACTCTGCAATCGCTTGGTCTCTGTGACTCTGTCCTCTCATGGTTTTCCTCTTATCTCTCCCAACGCTCATTCAGTGTCTCTTTTTCTAATGATACCTCCTCCCCTCGCCCTGTCTCGGTTGGAGTCCCCCAAGGCTCCGTCCTTGGTCCCCTTCTATTTTCTCTTTATACTGCCTCTCTTGGCAAACTTATTACCTCATTTGGATTCCACTACCACCTGTACGCTGATGACACCCAGCTATATCTCTCCTCCCCGGACCTCTCCCCTGCTGTCCTGCAACGTGTCACTGCTTGCCTTTCTTCCATCTCTGACTGGATGTCCTCCCGCTTTCTGAAACTCAATCTCTCAAAAACTGAGCTCCTTGTCTTTCCATCTCCTAATACTGATCCTCCTCTTTCGCTTTCCCTTCAAGTTTGTGGTAGCAACATCAGGCCATCCTTGCAAGCGCGCTGTCTTGGCGTCATACTTGACTCTGGTCTCACCTTTGAGCCTCACATCCAGCATGTTGCCAAATCCTGTAGATTCCATCTTAAAAACATAGCCCGCATCCGCCCCTTTCTTGCACCAGATACTACCAAGGAGCTTGTCCATGCTCTAGTAATTTCCCGCATGGATTATTGTAACCCTCTCCTACTTGGTCTTCCCAAAATCCGTACTGCACCCCTACAGTCTGTAATGAACGCTGCTGCTAGACTGATTTTCCTCTCTAGTCGGTTCTCTCACACCTCACCCCTCTGCCAGCCCTTACATTGGCTTCCTGTGTGCTATAGGAGTCAATTCAAGGCACTAACTCACACCTATAAAGCACTGAACAACTCTAGCCCCTCTTATATCTCCTCACAGATCCATAGGTATGTCCCTTCTCGGTCTCTCCGCTCTGCCCGTGACCACCTCCTGTCCGTTGTCCGCACCCGTACAGCCAACACGCGCTTGCAGGACTTCTCGCGGGCGGCTCCCTTCCTATGGAATAGCCTGCCTCCCGCCATCAGACTCTCCCCTAGTCTTGCATATTTTAAGAAGTGCCTTAAAACCCATCTCTTTAGGAAAGCTTATGGCCTCCAAGACTAACCACTACCTCACATACCTGTCTCTTGCCCTCTCCTAAAGGGCAGCCCACCTTATTTGATTGCAAATTCCTGTCCTAATGTGTTTTACACCCCACCTCCTATAGAATGTAAGCTCGATTGAGCAGGGTCCTCTTCAACCTATTGTTCCTGTAAGTTTATTTGTAATTGTCCTATTTATAGTTAAATCCCCTCTCATAATATTGTAAAGCACTACGGAATCTGTTGGCGCTATATAAATGGCAATAATAATAATAATAATAATAATACGGTCCAACTTTCAGCTAGTCTGGAGGCAACCATAACAGAATCAAACTCAGGCGATGATGGAAGTCCAGCGGTGTTCAGGAGTTTCTGTAACCGATTTTAATTCCATGAGATTCATGCCCAAACATCGCTGCCTGTGTTCATGTGAACAAGATGGCCGCCACCTCGTGGTTGTCCATAGGAATTGCGGCCACCCAGAGATCTCTATATAGTGTTTCTATGGAAACACACAAACTTTGAGGAGGGTTGCGGTAGGAGGGGGTGGCTATAAACAGTAAGCTGAGCTGTCAGTCAGCTCAGCTTGTGAACGCTATACCACGCACATGCGTGGTAGAGCGCTCAGTTCTTTCATAGATCGGCATTCAATACCGCTCTATGAAGAACGCGATTGGTGTAGCGCAAAGCCGTGCATGCGCACCAGAGAGCGATGAGGCTTCTCAAAGAGAAGCGGCTGATTGAGCCCTACTATTTCTTCATTTAGACGAGAATGGGAGCGTGGACTGCCGAGGAGCTCGATGCTGGAACGGAGGTAAGTTTATATGAGTTTATATGAGAAAAAGGACTCAAATTTAATGGGAAACTAATATAAAAGCAAGAAAGGAGGCTAGAGGACCTGTCTTTGCTTTTATATGTTGACTATATTGCTCCTTTAACATCAGTGGCGAGCCATTGGTGGGACTGACAGTGGTAGAACATCGTGAACATCCAACAAGTAGCAGAAGGTCTGAGGAAGATACATTTAATACACATAAACCTACTGTTCACTATGCTCACTTTTATTAGGATGTGACAACAATGCAATTATATTACTAAGCAGAAGTCAGTGAGGTCAGATACTCACTTTCATGAGGACTGGGAGAATTAGCCTCATTTCCTGTAGATCATGGAGATTCTACTTCTATTTCTTCTTGGGATGGAAAGGCAGACACTGTTAGCAAAAATCTACTAATTTAACAGCTTAGTGTCAGGTAAATCGGAGAACTGTCCATTCAATGCAAAGAAGGGTATCTCCCGTAGATGTAAAGGAGCTCCTCACCATATCATGACAGGTCCACCTCCATTGATGGGCCATCCAAGTCTTCTTGGAGGCTGCAGACACGTTGAACAACTTCTCATTGACCATCTACTTCATATAAAAATATCTGCAATGATGATATGTGTAACAGAAGTATATCAATAAATGGTTTTACATTTGTTTGACTTCTAAGATAATTTCTGTATTGACACATTTGTATATAGTAGTTACATGGATACATAGGCTGAAAGACTTGTGTCCATCAAGTTCAGCCTCTCTCACATGTGTACCTGCTGTTGATCCAAAAAGTGTGTTATAATATTCCAATATTTCCTATCCATATGGATTTTCTGCTTGAAAATGGACATTAAAATATATATCACGTTCAGTGTAGGTTATGCACTTGTGGGTTCATTTCTTAAGCACATGACATTTCTACTTAACGTTACATGCTTGCCATTTATACAGTGAACAGATATGAATGTATATGCATGCAATAACTGTTGCTTCACCACTTTTTAATGTGTTATCCCCTTTGTTGTATTAAAATGACCACAGGTGGTTTTCCTGGCCTGTCCTATTGGCTGCTATCCCACAAATATATACATGTAGTACTGGCATAGCTTGGAGTCCACCTCTGCATAATCTTCTTGCTCATGCTCAGAACTCTGAGCATATTTCCTCCCGGGCCTACATCCTAACCAATTGCTGTTTTAGGGGTCATAGGCTATCTGTGCATCCCTTTGCCTCTCCCACTTGCCCTCTGCGTGCTGATGGCCTATCCACTTGGCCCCTTCATGGGCCCTCAACCTAAGGAGTCTGAGATGGTTGCTGGCTTTGGTTGCATCCCTGCACTACCTTTAAAAGATTTTAGTATCAATTTGATTAATTCGATTTTACCATTTTAAGCAACCTGATTGATTGATTAGTTCTGATTGTGATATATTATTGTATTTTATCAATCTTTTGAGATTTTAAAAGGCTCTAATAGCCATAACCTGAAACTGACCATATCAATTTAGCCTGACTAAATTTCAGTCATTCAGGCATATTTTAAGCATTTTGTTGTGTTTTTTCATAATTTATTTCCCTATTTCAACCATTCGGTGTCATCCAGTCAGACTGACATTATGATTACAGTCAATCTAATTTGGAGGCTACATTGCATGATTAGGTCATTATTAAATCTAGCAATCTTTAAATTTTGCTATCCAAATGCCCCCAGACAGTTTTAGATTACTTTGGCTAATCCTGACTGGGGCAATTTGTTTTTTAGAGTGAAACTATTTAGTGTTTAGAGTCTATTACTAATCTCTGTGGGAGGCGTGAAAACCTTTGGCAGCCACTAATTACCAGTTGTTAAACAGTATGTTTTGTAGCGTGGAAACTGACTGTAATTTCTAACGATAGTGATGGCAAGTTTAGAGATTACCAACTTTTTTTTAAATGAATATGACATGGAAAGAAATGCTTATTGAATAATGGCAAGTGTGCAGTGTGTGTTTTATGTAGTACAGTTGTGTGTCATATGTATGAGCCACATGGAGCACTTTGTTTTATTGTCTGGCCTCAATCAGAAACTACTGGGTGCAAAATCCTGGAATCTCCTAACGAAACATAGCATTCCAAGCTCTATCTATCTGTTTTATTATTTTACAAATCTGTACAGCACAAAGGTCATTGCTTGTATTATAGTCCAGTAAACAGAGGCAGATTGCTGATACGTGGCCATACCGGTGACAACATAGAAATATATCATTGTAATGGTCTTTGCATTATATCTATCTGGTTCAGTGCTTTTGACTGTAATTGGAGACGAGTGATAGTAAGCCTGTTTGCTGGTATCTTCTCTGATCTGTGCATATTGTGAAATCCATCAACAGTTCTTTGCAGACAAAAGATCTGTTGTTTGCTAGTAGGATCCTATTCTATCATCAACAAAAGGGTACTCCACCCAGTCAGAGCACTCCCATACTGCCCCCCTTAGTAGTGAGTGCAAAGTGTGTTTAGTTAATGTAGTGTGTTTGTAGTGAGTGCAAAATGTGTTTAGTGGGTGCAGAATGTGTATAGTGAATGTAGTGTGTGTGTAGTGCAGTCTGTGCAGAGTTTGTTTAGTGAATGTAGTGTGTTTGTAGTGAGTGCAAAATATGTTAAGTGAATGTAGTGTGTTTGTAGTGAGTGCAAAATGTGTTTAGTGAATGCAGTGTGAGTGTGTTTAGTGAATGTAGTGTGTTTGTAGTGAGTGCAAAATGTGTTTAGTGAATGTAGTGTGTTTGTAGTGAGTGCAAAATGTGTTTAGTGAATGCAGTTTGTTTGTAGTGACTGCAAAATGTTTTTAGTGAATTTAGTGTGTTTGTAGTGAGTGCAAAATGTGTTTAGTGAGTGCAGAATGTGTATAGTGAATGTAGTGTGTGTGTAGTGCTGTCTGTGCAGAGTGTGTTTAGTGAATGTAGTGTGTTTGTAGTGAGTGCAAAATGTGTTTAGTGAATGTAGTGTGTTTGTAGTGAGTGCAAAATGTGTTTAGTGAATGCAGTGTGTTTCTAGTGAGTGCAAAATATGTTAAGTGAATGTAGTGTGTTTGTAGTGAGTGCAAAATGTGTTTAGTGAATGCAATTTGTTTGTAGTGACTGCAAAATGTTTTTAGTGAATGTAGTGTGTTTGTAGTGAGTGCAAAATGTGTTTAGTGAGTGCAGTTTGTTTGTAGTGACTGCAAAATGTTTTTAGTGAATTTAGTGTGTTTGTAGTGAGTGCAAAATGTGTTTAGTGAGTGCAGAATGTGTATAGTGAATGTAGTGTGTGTGTAGTGCTGTCTGTGCAGAGTGTGTTTAGTGAATGTAGTGTGTTTGTAGTGAGTGCAAAATGTGTTTAGTGAATGTAGTGTGTTTGTAGTGAGTGCAAAATGTGTTTAGTGAATGCAGTGTGTTTCTAGTGAGTGCAAAATATGTTAAGTGAATGTAGTGTGTTTGTAGTGAGTGCAAAATGTGTTTAGTGAATGCAATTTGTTTGTAGTGACTGCAAAATGTTTTTAGTGAATGTAGTGTGTTTGTAGTGAGTGCAAAATGTGTTTAGTGAGTGCAGAATGTGTATAGTGAATGTTGTGTGTGTGTGTGTCTGTGTAGTGTGTTTAGTGAATGTAGTGTGTTTGTAGTGAATGCAAACTTTGTTTAGTGAATGTAGTGTGTTTGTAGTGAGTTCAAAATGTGTTTAGTGAATGCAGTGTGTTTGTAGTGAGTGCAAATTGTGTTTAGTGAGTGCAGAATGTGTATAGTGAATGTAGTGTGTGTGTGTAGTGCAGAGTGTATTTAGTGAATGTAGTGTATGTGTGGTGCAGAGTGTGTATAGTGAATGTAGTGTGTGCGTAGTGCAGATTGTGTTTAGTGAATGTAGTGTGTGTGTGTAGTGCAGAGTGTGTATAGTGAATGTAGTGAGTGTGTGTGTGCGTAGTGCAAAGTGTGTTTAGTGAATGTAGTGTGTGTGTGTGTGTGTGTGTGTGTGTGTGTGTGTGTAGTGCAGAGTGTGAGCTTGTAAAATAGGGGGGAAAGTATTTTTTTAATTTATTTGGATATATTTTTATTTTATTCCCTCCTCCCTGCTTCTTACCTTGCCAGGGAGGGGGGATCCCATTGTGGAGGGAGCCAGCCGATGTACACTGCAGAGGAGGGCCCAGTAGCACACTGTCTTCTCTTTCCAGCTCCTCTCTGACTAACTCTCGCGAGACTGGCCTGCTTGCTGTGCGGAGCGTCGCCATGGTAACCCGTGGCAACGCTCTGACGGCCGCAGGGCTCAGGAAAGTTAGACAGAGAGCAGCTGGGAGGAGGACATAGTGTGCTGCTGGGCTCTCCTCTGCAATGTACAGGTAGCAAGGGGCCCTCAGTGCACATAAATATAGCGAAAATCGTGGAGCTCAGATTGCCAGAGTAGTCCGGGCCCTACAGGACTGCAGGGCCCATGACAACCGTTATGGTTGTCATGCCCTCATGGGGGCCCTGCCAATGCACTCGTGTTAAGATGTTAAGATGTTGATTTGTGGTTAACAGCCAGGGGAGGTCGATGTTTGGGGAGGTACAAAAAGGGGGATCACACACCATCCATTCGGGGGACTATCAAGTGATAACCGAACACAAGTGAATCAAGTCTGCTACAGCCATTTTATAGCACATAGTTGTGTGGCTCCTTTTTAAATTATATTAATAACAGAAATCATCCAAATGATCCTGATCAAAAGTTTACATATCCTTGAATGTTTGGATTTGATACAGATACACAAGGTGACACACACAAGTTAAAATGCCAATTCAAAGCAAATTTCCCACACCTGTGCTTTTTTTTAAAATTGCAATTAGTGTCATGGCTCAATATCTAGCCTGCTAAGTGTATCCACGTGAGAGCTAACAAACTCATTGTTAGCTTTCACGTGGATGCACTGAGCAGGTTAGATACTGAGCCATGACACTAATTGCAATTTAAAAAGTCACAGGTGTGGGAAATGTGTTGGCTCTCACATGGACATGGATGCACTGAGCAGGCTAGATACTGAGCCATGAGGAGCAGAAAAGAACTGTGAAAAGACCTGCATAACAAGGTAATGAAACTTTATAAATATGGAAAATGATTTAAAAAGATATCCAAAGCATTGAAAATGTCAATCAGTACTGTTCAATCACTTATTAAAAAGTGGAAAATTCAAAGATCTCTTGATACCAAGCCAAGGTCAGGTAAACCAAAAAATATTTCAGCCACGTCTGCAAGAATTGTTTGGGATACAAATAAGAACCCAGTGGTAACCTCAGGAGAAATACAGGCTGCTTTGGAAAAAGACAGTGTGGTTGTTTCAAGGAGTACAATACGACTATACTTGAACAGCCTTACTTGAAGCCTTTACTGCGCCAATGCCATAAAAAAGTCCAGTTACAATATGCCCGACAACACCTTCACATGCCTCACAGCTTCTGGCACACTGTAATTTGGAATGAGGAGACCAAACTAGAGCTTTATAGTCACAACCATAGGCGCTATGTTTGGAGAGCAGTTAACAAGGCCTATAGTGGAAAGAATACCATCCCCACTGTGAAGCATGGTGGTGGATCACTGACGTTTTAAGGGTATGTGAGCTCTAAAGGCACAGGCAATCTTGTGAAAATTGATGGCAAGATGAATGCAGCATGTTATCAGAAAATACTGGCAGACATTTTGCATTCTTCAGCATGAAGGATGCGTATGGGACGCTCTTGGACTTTCCAGCATGACAATGACACTAAGCACAAGGCCTAGTTGACCCTCCAGTGGTTACAGCAGAAAAAGGAGAAGGATCTGTAGTGGCCATCATAGTCTTCTGACCTTAATATCATCGAGTCACTCTGGGGAGTTCTCAAATGTGCAGTTCATGCAAGACGACCAAAGATTTTGCATGACCTGGAGGCATTTTGTCAAGACGAATAGGCAGCTATACCACCTGCAAGAATTAGGGGCCTTCTAGACAACAATTACAAAAGACTGCATGCTGTCATTGATGCTAAAGGGGGCAATACACAGTATTAAGGACTAAGAGTATGTAGACTTTTGAACAGGGATCATTTCATTTTTTTCTTTGTTGCCATGTTTTGTTTTATGATTGTGCCATTCTGTTATAACCTACAGTTTAATATGAATCCCATAAGAAATAAAAGAAATGTGTTTTACCTGCTTACTCATGTTTCTTTAAAAATGGTACATAGGGGGGCGTGTCCGACTGCCGAGAGGAACGGACGCATGGAGTGAGAGCTCCCGGTCCGAGACAGCAAAAGCGTGAATAGAAGCAGCTCTTACCCCCTGGCTGACGGCGAAAAACACGAGAGGTACCACCCCTTCACCTCCCATGGCCCCGGCAAAACAAACAAAGCTGACGGACCCGATCCGCCACGGGAAAAAAGACCGGTTGCGGCCGGCGCAAGATGGCGGCGGTGAGGAGCTGGAACCCTCACAGGCCTCAAATTCTACCACAGAGTTTGAGGAGCAAGGATACACTGATGCCCCAGTCACAGAAAAAAAGCTGTATGCAATGCTAAAGGATTTTAGACTCATTCTGCAGTCTGATCTGAAGAAAGCCACAAATGATATTAAAAAAGAAATAACAGATCTGGGGGAAAGAACAAACAATTTAGAAACACGCACTGACGACATATGCGCAGCGCAAGACGCCCTGGCAGACACAGTACAACAATTAGTGTGTGAACAGCAGTTCCTAAAGAGGAAATTAGCGGACATGGAAGATCGCTCACGCAGAAATAATATCCGCTTCCGTGGCATACCAGAAAGCGTCACGAGAGAGCAACTGCCGCAATACCTTATCTCCCTGTGCAAGTCGCTGGCGCCGGAGATATCGGACCCAGAATGGCTCATGGACCGAGCTCACAGACTACCGAAACCGCAGAATCTGCATAAAGATACACCGCGCGACGTGGTCGCTCGCTTCCACTATTATAAAACGAAAGACCATCTTCTGCAGGCGGCGAGGAAAATCACCGTGATGCCCACCCCGTATACAGATGTACAATTATACGCAGACCTGTCAGCTATGACAATGGGCAGACGCAGAGAATTCATCAACGTGACGAAGTCCCTGAGAAACAACGGCATACAATACAGATGGGGCTATCCAACAAAACTACTTATATGGAGGAATGCCAAAACGCATACCGTCAACGAACCGGAGGTGGGAATGCGCTTACTAAAAGAATGGGGCCTATTCCCGCTATCACCGAGAGACGCTTCGACTACAGCATCCCCGAGAGGACCGCAGGCTGAATGGAAGATGGCGGGCTCGCCACAAAGGAAAGAATAGGGCTCCAGTCGGGACCCAACAAGGACATACCACTACCCACTATAAAATTGGACACTGAGAGACACTAACTCTATGCTAGCCTCCGCTATATGATGTGCTAATGTAACTGGATTGTGAGTATGACATTCTGAACCTCTTAATGTAATACATATATGTGAGTCCCTATTGCCCAAGGAGTAAAGCACTACGTAGCGGGGTGACCAACCTTGTCAAACCCAGCGAGTGGGGAGTCAGGGCAGGTACAAAGGGACGGTAGGGACGCAACTCTACGAGTACTACAGCAAATGGGAGATATAGGGTACAGCAATTACGACTTAGATAGTATATACTGCACAGGTTTTGTGACAGCATGGCATATACATGGTAGCGAGATGGAGGAGAGGATATTGGTTATGACAAAATGGTGGGCCCTGGTGGACATCTTAGACGTATTTGTGGGGTAGGAATAAGTATGCCTAGAGAAAAGCTGTCACGCACTCGGCTGCACCACCCAGGTGCGTCCCCAGGATGAGACGTGAGACGGATAAAATCTGCCCGCTCACACCTCACCCACGTAGAGCGCTAGTTCTCCATATGGCGCTTTGTACATACTTTAGTTATTTTTTTCTCCCTCCCTGTATTTGTGTCCACTGCCCCTACGTTTTCCCTTTCGGTCCCGGACCAGCAGCACACCGCATGTCGCAAGTAGCGAATGTCATCCCACGGCCCCAGCATAGTATAACACTACACCTAGATCATGGTTGACTCTTTGACGATCCTCACCTTAAACGTTAAGGGTCTCAACAGCCCACACAAAAGGAGGCTAGCAGTACAGGAAATGACCAAGTCCAAGGCAGCGATTATAGGTCTCCAAGAGACACACTTCTGCATTAGGAAACACCCCAAACTCACTGTCAAACAGTATCCCCAAGGATACCACGCCATGTCAGACACTAAAGCTAAAGGAGTTGCTATCTATTTCCATAGGGATTGGGCATTCACACCATCCAACCAATTTGCCAGTCGAGACGGGAGAATACTGATATTAGTGGGCTCCTTAAATGGTTTATCAGTGACTATAGCTTCCATATATGCGCCGAATGATAAGCAAAAAACCTTTCTCAGCACAGTGTTTAGGACAATTGACAAGCTCAGAGTGGGCCATACAATTATATGCGGGGACTTTAATTGCGTTCCAGATCCCGATGTCGATATAAAACGTGAAGGGAACAAATTACCACAACAACATTCAATCTCACTAAGCCAACACTTTAGGAAATTATTGCACGGGCATGACTTCTATGACACGTGGAGAGGCTTGCACCCGAGTGGGAGGGACTACACGTACTACTCGTCGGTCCATAGGACCTACACGAGAATTGACCTTTGTCTACTCGACACCAAAACATTGCCCTTCGCCATTAAGGCTCATATTGGGCCGATCACGTGGTCTGACCATGCCCCGTACATTGTCACTATGCGAATTCCGTACCCGGCTAGGGGTAGAGGCAAATGGCGCCTGAATGAAGGTCTATTAGACGTACCAGCACATCTTCAACGACTACAGGTCCGGGCTGCGGAATTTTTCGCTGACCACGTTGACTGCTCGTCATCCGACACCACAAAATGGCTAGCCCATAAGGCGGTCATGAGGGGAGAATTAATCCAGATAGGGGCTAGGACAAAGAGGCTGCACAACACAACACTGGACAAGGTAGAGAAAGACCTGGCCACAGTAGAATCCACCCATAAAACAAACCCCACTACGGCAACACATAAGCGACTGATGTCGCTTCGTACAACACTACATAGCCTAAACCTCGCTGTAACAGAACGACACTTGAGGTTTTTGAAGCAATCACACTATGTCATGGGTAACAAAGCTGGGAAAATGCTGGCCAACAAAGCGAAACAAACCAAACTGCAATCTAAAATCCCGTATATAACCTCCACAACTGGAGATAAATTATACAACCCCCAAGACATAGTGAACGAACTAGCGAAATACTATGCCACATTATACCAATTAGAAAAAGATCCCTACACACACCAACCGACGGAAGACGAGATAGCACGTTTTCTGGATAGAGTGCCCCTAGCCAGCCTAACACAAGCACAACGAACCCAATTAGAGAACCCCTTCATGGAGGAGGAAGTAGAAACAGCAATCAAATCCCTTCCCAAACATAAGGCCCCAGGACCAGACGGGATATCCAACTACTACTACATAAAACTGACCAAACAACTACTCACGCCTCTCACCAACCTATTTAATCACATAAAAAATGCAGGGACTATGCCCACGGAAATGCTGGAGGCACATATAGTGACGCTACCCAAACCCAATAAACCCCCCACACACTGTGCAAACCTACGCCCGATCTCCCTTCTGAACGCAGACACCAAACTGTATGCCAAACTCCTCGCTTCTAGAATTAAACCAATCCTAGCTGACCTTGTCTCGGAGGAGCAAGCGGGCTTTGTCCAGGGACGTCAAGTAGGGGACAACACTAGACATTTCCTGAATCTGATTGACTGGGCGAACACCTCGCATCAAGCGGGACTCTTGCTAGCGCTGGACGCTGAGAAGGCGTTTGATCGCCTACACTGGAGGTATATGTTGCTCACCCTCACCAAAATGGGATTCCCACCAACCTTTAGATTAAGCATAATGGCACTGTATCAAAAACCCTCAGCAAAAGTTTTTAGTACGGGCTTTGTATCAGACAGGTTCGCCATAAGTAATGGCACCAGGCAAGGATGTCCCCTCTCCCCCCTAATATTTATCCTATGTCTGGAACCACTAATAAGGATAGTAAAAAATGATCCCAATATAAAGGGGCTACACACCCAGGGGGGCGATAAGAAATTGGCTCTGTTTGCCGATGACATACTACTGTTTGTCACAAAACCGGAGACCTCCCTTCCCACTCTAATGAGAACGCTGGTAGACTATGGGGAGATATCGTACTATAAAAACAACTTAACCAAAACGCAAGCTCTACCCATAAACCTACCAAAACCTACGTTAGACAGGATAAAGCCACAACATCCCTTTGACTGGCGCACCAATTCCTTAAAATACTTAGGTGTAAACCTCACCAAATCCCTTCAAACGGTGACCAAAGAAAATCACTACCCCGTGCTAAAGAAAATCAAATCCTCCCTCGAACAGTGGGCTAACATGGATACCTCATGGCTCGGACGCATCAACCTAATTAAAATGATGACACTGCCACACATCCTATACCTATTCAGAACCCTGCCCATATTCCTCCCGACTGCGCTGCTCAAACAATTCCAAAGCACGATCAATGCTCACATATGGAAGAGGAAACCCCCGAGAGTAAATAAAGGGTGTCTGGGACTTCCTTATGTCCAAGGTGGACTGGGGATGCCGGACGTAACTGCGTATTATAGGGCCTCTTTCCTGGCACAGGGAATGCGACTCATTAGGAACCATACCCTTCCTCGTAAACCGCTTTGGCTGTCATTAGAAAATGAATGCCTAGAGGCACATGATACAGTCCATTACTTGTGGACATGTTCCTTGCCCCGAACATCCGCCGGCATAACCCTGAGATGCTCGAGCACTATGCTTAAAGCATGGAAGACATGGTGTCCAAAGGTGCTAGACCCGGTACGATTATTTAGGGAAGCACCCATCACGACACTAGCAGCCTACTCCCCAGGCATACAGGTGGGCAAATGGCTCAACAAGGGAGCGAGATTAGTGAGGGATTTAATGTCAGGAGACGCGGTGAAACCATTCCCTGAATTGAAAGAGGAACTGGGGTTAGACTCGAGAGATCTGTACCTTTATTTAAGGATCAAAAACATAATACTAACCCATGGTAAACAAACAGTCGCCCGAACTAACTCTCCGGTACTCCAACCAAGCCACTTATCACTGACAAAAGCAGTAAAACCACTCTCCCTATGTTACAATGCGTTGGTCACAGATAACACTCCAGATAAACTAAAATACATGGCAAAATGGGAGCAGGACCTGGGATTTCAAATCTCCCAAGCAGACTGGCAGTCTGCAAGGGCAAATACAAAACAGGCATCGAGTAGTCTCTCGCTATGGGAGGCCTACTGCAAGATAACTATGAGGTGGTATCTGGTACCACAGAGACTAGCAAGTATGTACTCAGGAGCTTCGAACTTGTGCTGGAGATGCGAGTCGGACACTGGAACCATGCTACATGTGTTCTGGAAATGCCCGCTGCTAGACAGATTCTGGAAACAAATCCAAACCCTGATCTCAAGTACGACTGGCACCTCCATCCCATTGCGACCGGACAAGTACTTATTACATGTTATACCAGACCTAGACACACACCCTCACAAAAAAGTGATTCTGAATATACTGACGGTAGCAAAAATAGCCTTAGCTGGTAACTGGAAAAGCAAACAAGTTCCTCAGGTAGAGGTGATTATCAACAAAATGAATGTGATTAGTATATACGAGAAAATGGCTAGCAAGCTAAAAGGATGCCTAGGAAAGTATGATAAAGAATGGGTATGTTGGACGGCTACATAGTCACTGAATGACAATTAAGACAAGCCGACTGCTCGAACCAAACGGTTAACCCCCATAGCGGGCCAGTAAGGAAACACACAGGTGCAAACATTAGGGGGCCAAAGGGGTCAGGGCTTTGAGGTGCCCAGGCGAATATATAGTCTCACCAACCTCACAAATTGCACAAGGAAGGTGTTCATAATGTACTGCAGGCTGTGGCGTGAAGCTGTGATCAGGGATTTCCCCCCCCTCCCCCCCTTTTTTCCTTCTGTACCCCATCCCCTCCCTAGTTATATCTAAAAAATGTACCGCATGCTTTGAAGCTGTATGCATCACACCGAACATCACCTGGCATACGGATTATTGTATATACAATTGGTTATTGGTTTAATGGAGTGAGAAGTATGGCTGGATACAGGGCGAAATGTAGAATGTTATCCGCAAATGTTGTTGTAAAAGCGGACTGTAATTATGTACCATGTTATGTGTTGCAAATGTCATTCAATAAAAATGATAAATGAGAAAAAAAAAATGGTACATATATTACCAATTCTCCAAGTGTATTCAAACTTTTAAGCTCAACTGTAAATGCTCTTTCAGTGCAACTTATGCTAATACAATTAACTGAGGAGGGAGAAATGGCTAACTGCATCTTAGTGTAATGTAGTACAGAATAGCTAGTTGTTATGGAAGAGCCATCCCTCATCAATTTAATTTTGTCAATGCTGCTGATCCACTGTCAGGAACTCGCATGTTCAGCATCATCCACGCACCATTAGCATTTATCTCACAGACCACCAGGACGTTCCTCTTTTTATTCACTTACGAATTGCAGTTTCGTGGCACTTTTGATGCACAATCTTTGACGTAATTTTTTGTCCCGAACTCGGCCTATTTAAAGCGTTGTGTTCCGTTTGTGTGCCGCCAGTTTGTGGTCCATGTCTGATACAGTGCTTGCGATTCCTGTTCTTATTATTCTGTTTGACCTGACTTATCCATAGTTTTCCCCAGTGGCTGCCTGCCTCTGACCTTGACTGGTCTGATTCAGTTTCTCCCTGATTCCGGCTTGTTTATTGACTCCGCTTTTGTTTCACCTTTCGCCATGTTTCTCGAAGTTAAGCCCAACCACTCTAAGAATTGGTATTACTTCAGCTATACTGTTCTACTCTGCATTTAGGGATTCTATCCTCTGTTAACCTGACATCTACTATATTATGTGGGGAGTGATGAAACCAAGAAAAATGCACATCTTTAGCACTATGATAGGTTTTCAGTTGTCAGACAGACACCTGCAGGCAGCTGCTTCTATTATCTAATGGCAAACAAAGTCCTAAGCCATGAATGTCTTTTGTTCCTGCAGTCACATGACCTGTAATGACAACAACCTCACAAAGTGGACAGTCTCACCTAAACAGAAATCTGAGGTTAAAGAAGAAAAATCAATTGCTAATATTTCTGACAGTTTTACTAGAGGCTTTGGATTTCTTGGCATTCCCTATTTATATTAACAGCCAATTCCATGGCATTCCACAGTGATATATATTCGTTGTGACTGCTAGCAGAATAAAAGTCATTCAAATTAACTAAACTAATTTGTCACCAGTTTATTTGACCTTTATGGAGTCTGGCCTTCCCTGTTTGAGCTTTTTTTTTTTTTTCATTTTATTGTCAAGATATGGGACTGAGTTCAATTACTTGAGATAAAATGTATTCATCACTTTTCCTGTAATCTCACAACCTGACTTTTTTTTTAAATCAGAGAGAAATGTATCTTATGCAATTCAGCACAATAAGAGATGTATTAGCATCAGTTATCGAACATGCTGAATTGGCATTGCAGTAAAGGTTTCCAAACTGTATTTTACCTTGTTTTGCCTCACATCTCCCTGCAGCCTTGATATTTATCCAGAAATGCATTTTCACTCATATGTTTGTTTTTCGTTCATGTAAAAACATACACCAAGGGGGCGGGGCTGGACCGCTATTGCTGAATGGTCGCACAATAGTGCAGCTCCTGCAATCTCTCCCAGTTTTAACACAAAAGCCCGACTTTATACTCACCTGGCAACGACTGGCAGCAGTGACCCAGTGCAAGAAGCCACCCTGGTTCTGAGGAGTGGCTTGCTGCAAAGTTCTAGTCCCTTGGAGGGGCACTCTCCGTCATCCACGATGGAGACCGCTCGGGCGGTTAGCGGGGTGTACAGCCGCTGCCCAGCTATCCTGCCCACCGAAGCGCGGGGTTAGGGGGGTCCGGCCCTCTTCCCCTCACCCCCAGGCCGGCGGGGGTGATCCCAGCGTGCAGAAGTACCAGCATTCCAGGCCGCGGCAGAGCTACCCCAAATCGCGGAGGCCGCAACCAAAATGGCCGAGACTGCATGGCAAGCCACCAAAGCACGAAGGAAGGCGAACGCACCCACCGCACACTGTCAGCAAGCCAGCATGGGAAGCAAAGACTCCGGCAAGCTGCCACCCAAGTACAACCAAGCGCACTCATGGAGTATGAAAGCCGTGCACACTGACCCTCTCGGATAGCTGCGCAGGTGCCGAGATACATGGACCGACAGACAGCGGCCGCAAGATCACACTGGGGAGACAACATGGCTGCGGGGATCTGTCTCCCGCCTGAGGCAGGCATGGGACTGAGTTGCAAGTACAACACAGGGGGCCAATTACTCTGCCACTCAACTAGACTGCAACTAACACGGCAGTTCCCAGGCTCTTGTCCCCCTGCCACCATTATATTACCTAAGCAGGTCTCATGCCACGCGGCCATGGACTTTCACCTTGCTTGTATGGGGTGGGCCTGGGGAGGAAAACCTCACACATGTTTGAACATTTTAATTTTGTAGCAGCCTGTCCTCTCACTACCTAGCATGACCTAGCATCTACTTAACTACTAGCCTGTTTCCCTTACATTATGCTCTTACTAAATAGAAACATTGTGCAGACCCACTGCCACAATGTTTTCAATGTTATGTTACTCTTATGTGTGCTACTGCTTTTGTGGCAAGGCAAGCATTTTATGTAATCTGTGCACAGCAAAAAATAAAGAATAAAAAAAAAAACATAGGGGTTCTCTTTGTTTGTAGTGCAATGATTTGTGAAATGTTTTTTTATTTCTACAATAAATGCAACTATTTTGTATGTCATTTATTCAGAGTATTTTTTATTTACTTTTTTTATACCACCTATTAGGTGGAGTTCTGACAAATTTACTGGATTTCTGATATGATTCTTACACACTGTTTTTCTTTACTACCATACATGGGAACATGCTGGGCTTCACCTGTGTGAGAACAGGCTGTCGGGTAAAAAAGTACTTTTCTCTGAGCAAGAAGAAATGGCTTGTAGAGCTCTCTAGCTGGGTCCCTAGATAATTAACTACAAACTACTCCCTTTGTGTAAATCAGAGAAGCTCTATGCATGGGAATTTTAAAGATTCCAGGTATGATTTACTACCTGTAATGCAGTTGTTACTTAATATTCCAAATTATTGTCATACACGATTTATTGCCATGAAAACAGCCCTATTGATCTTTTTTTTAGCCCAGCTACATTTTATGAAATTTTCCTAGAAATCTGATTGCCATATGTTATCAGATATGGCAAAATAAAATCTTATTCTCACCTCCTTTTATACATTTTCAAATTACATACACAAGGCAATACACTTGTTATTTGTGCATGAGCTTTCATAGATATGGCACTACTGTGAATTATTTTCTTGCTGTCAGCCGGGTTTACACTTCTATATTTCGTTTATTTTATTTTTTTGTTGTTTCCTTGTCGCCGTAGGGTAAATATAATAAAATAAGCTCTTCATATATATCTAAAATCTCAACTCAGTTGAACCAAAGTGTTGCTATTAACTAGGATGGCATGTTACATTAATACCTGCAGGATTATTACCCTGCAGAAAATGACACTGCTAAAAGGGAGAACACTAAGGTAAGGTTAGGTGAAAGTCTGGTAAAGAGTAATAGGAGTTAGAGTCCACAACACCTTTTAAGAGAGACATTCTCCAAACCTAAGCCTCTCAATCTATGCTTTCCATAACCCTCAGTCCCCTAAAATTGAGTGGGATACACGTATCTTTTCAACTTTGTTTACTTTTAAAGTAGACATGCAAATTCAGGATGATGGGAACCTAGAATTTTGTGTTTTACATTTTTTTTTTATTTAATATGTGCTTTTTCACAGCTGATAGCATAATAGTAAACATTTTATCGGTCTACAAGATACTGCTCTCTCCTGGTGCTCCTCCTACCTCTCCCAGCATTCTTTCAGTGTTTCTTTCTCTGGCTCTGCTTCTTCTCCCCAACTCCTCTCTGTTGGTGTCCCCAAGGTTCAGTCCTTGGTCCCCTACTGTTCTCCATCTATACTGCCTCCCTTGGTAAACTCATTAGCTCCTTTGGCTTCCAATATCATTTCTATGCAGATGACACGCAAATCTACCTGTCCTCTCCAGATCTCTCCCCGTCCCTCTTGACTAGTGTCTCTAACTGCCTCTCTGCTGTTTCTAACTGGATAGCTGCCCACTTCCTCAAACTAAATTTGACCAAAACTGAAATTCTGTTTTTTCCTCCCTCAAGTGTTGTTACTCCTGTGTCTGTCTCCCTCCAAGTCAACGGTGCTACCATCAGCTCCACCACACAGGCTCGCTGCCTAGGTGTTCTCTTCGACTCCGACCTCTCCTTCAAGCCTCATGTTCAATCTATCGACAAATCCTGTCATTTCCACCTCAAAAACATTGCACGCATCCGCCCCTACTTAACGCCAGATGCGACTAAGGTGTTGGTCCATTCCACTGTACTTTCTCGCCTTGACTACTGTAATCCGCTTCTCAGTGGTCTTACGTGCTCCCAACTAGCGCCGTTACAGTCCATAATGAATGCGGCGAGGCTCATCTTCCTGTCCGCTCGCACCTCCCATGCCTCACCCTTCTGTCAGTCCCTACATTGGCTTCCTATAAAATATAGAGCTCAATTTAAAATTCTAGTTCTTGCTTTCAAATCTCTACATAATGCTGCTTCCACCTATCTATCCCGTCTAGGCCCTTACGATCTGCTGAAGACTTAAGTCTATCTTCTGTCCGTACTCCCACCTCTGATGCTCGCCTTCAAGATTTCTCGAGGGCTGCACCGTTCCTGTGGAACTCGCTTCCCTCCTCCATTAGATGCATCACTCCTTCCAAAAATCATTAAAAACCCACTTCTTCATAAAAGCGTATCAATTAAACTGTTAATAGCTCCTGACTGATTCCTCTTCTGCAACTGTCATTAGTCTAATACTATCCTTACCTTTTTGTGTCATTTTACCCCACTCCCTCTAGCATGTAAGCTCATTGAGCAGGGCCTTCAATCCCTCTGTTCCTGTGTGTCCAACTTGTCTGGTTACAACTACATGTCTGTTTGTCCACCCATTGTAAAGCGCTGCGGAATTTGATGGCGCTCTATAAATATCATAATAATAATAATAATCTTCAAATAGCATAAGAGTAAACATCTTGTCATCTTCACATGTTGCATCTCTTGACATTTTTCATTGAAAACTCCAGAGCTCTTGTTATCAACCAGACACTTTCCCTTTGCCAAAATGATCCCCAGTACACCCATGTACATGTTTCATATTCAATTACTGGCATCTGTGCCACAGTTCTACTTCTATTTCCTTGCCTGATAGCTTTACAAGGTTTTTGTTTTTTTTATCACCAGTGATCAATTTGATCTCCTAGTATCCCTGTGTGTCTGGATGCCACATGTATCAGCTTCTATCCTGCTTTCTACAGGTTTTAAAAACCTCCCAACAGTTGGAAGGGGAAAATCTGGACAAGATGAGCAGGGAGAGCTGGCTATATCTGGAGGAATCGACAAACATATTTTTCAATTTTAGGCCAATATTAGTATAAACAATTTAATATAACATTCCGTCACATGTATGTCACATCATACTTTACCTCATTCTTAATTTTATATTAAATGTTTTATACTAATACTGCAATAACTGTAACACAATAATAATAAAATAATATAGCTACAACATATATTTAGTATTTTGCTGTGAGACAGCAGCCCACAAACCTCTTTATATTAGTGCCCTAGGCCGCTTGCAGGCCTTCTCCTGTCATTAAAGCTCAGAGCCACATGCAAACCAAAATTTATCCCTACAAAGGAAATGCCGTCTGTTGAAAACCTCTAGAGCAGGCAAGTCAAAGGCTAACACGGGCCAAATAAACAAGGTTTAAGTTTATGTGGGCCGCATAAAAACAAAAATTTAGAAACGTAGGTTTATTAAGAAAAGCACAGTATAAAAAAGTTGCCTGACCCTGGATGTCCTCAAGCTCGTAGGGCTTCAATGTAAACAAAAGAGCAAATTTATTTTATGGAGACGCGCATTTGCATATAACGTGCATATGTTTCAGTCCAACTACCTTGACATATTAAGAAAAGTTTGGTAATGGGACTGAAAAAATGAATGTATGCTGTTGCACAGCTGTAAAAAACAAATGACGTTATCTTGTTGATTTTGAAGTGTGCTTCACTTTGGCTGAGATCATCAAACTTGATAATCTCAGCCAGTCCAATGCTTTCCCATAGGAAATCATTTCATGAAAGAGAAATTAGTTAGAATGTTTGTACATTTGATCATCTATCATTGCTTTTTCTAGAATTTCTCCTCTGTTTAACAGTTCATTCATTTCATAGATATCACTGTAAATCCATGGCTAGCCTGATGGTACACAGCCTCCCATCTAGAACTGGGACATATAGAATATTCTTTAAGCACATGCTATGATTGCTCGATTTACTGCAACTCAGGAAACATGGCTATTAAAAAACAATTACTGTGATGCTTACTCCATTTGCTTTATTGAAAATTTAGGCATTTCCCCCCCACTACTTGATAGTTGTTTGGGGGGGAGGACAGTAGGTCCCCTTATTGTTATTTAGGGCCCCCACCGGCCGCGCAGGGGTGGTGGCCGGTGGGGGAGGACAGTAGGCCCCCCCCAATTTTTAGTTATGGCCCCCACCCACCGCGCAGGGGTGGGGACAGGGAGGGAACAGTAGGTCCCCCACAACTTTTATTTATGGCCCCCACCCACCTCGCAGGGGTGGGGGCCGGAGGAGAACAGTAGGTCTCCCCCCAATTCTTATTTATGGCCCCCACCCACCAAGCAGGGGTGGGGGCCGGGGGGAGGACATTAGGTCCCCCCCAACTTTTATTTATGGCCCCCACCCACCACACAGGGGTGGGGGCCAGGGGGAGGACAATAGGTCCCCCCTATTGGTATTTAGGGCCCCCACCCACCACTCAGGGGTGGGGACCGGGGGGGAGCAATAGGTCCCCCGTTTAGTTTAAAAGCGCCCACTCGCGCGTCGTGGGTGGGGGCTCAGGAGGGGGGGAATGTTTTTTTTTTGTTTTAACAGTGAGCAGGCAGCTCACTGTTTAATAGACATGCCCCTACTCGTGATATAGCGAGTAGGGGCATAATTTAATAATACTAAATGTAACGGATCACCTGGCACCCCGACTGGGTACCTCCGTTGATGGATGCTCCTAGCGCTTCCTGGCAGGAAGGAAGCGTCAAACAGGCTTCTCCAATGCCCAGTGGCGAGGTTGGTTTCGCCACATTTCTCCCCTTTCCCAACGGGACTAACAAGGTATCTGACCTCCTGTCGGTCAGTGCCTTGGTTAGTCCAGCAACCCACCCACAAAACATAATCAACAGAGTGGCCCACCCACAAGAATTGGTTACTGCACCTGGGGTAGTGGGTAGCTTGTCCATGTCCAGGGGCTCCACCATGGCTCTGGGGGGGTACTAGCCCTCCGGATCGGTGGGTTGTTGAGTGGGCAGAGACCAGCGGTACTCTGCCCTGGTGCCAGCGCTACCACGGGAGTAGCCTGGTTGGAGCCTAGCTGAGGAGAAGGGATAGTAGGCTCCTCCCTCTGGACCTGGTGTTGCTCCCCTTTGGATAAACAGCCTTGCTGCTGGGGGACAGGACCGACCGTCCCTACCCCCTGTGATTTGGGCACAGAGACCACGGTCCCATCTGCACCAGTGTGGGGCTTATCATCTCCCCTTGGTGGGCTAGGCTGCCGCTGGGGAGGGGGAACGAGGCTCTCCCCTCCCGGTAGAATACTCTGCCGCTGGGGAGCAGGACCGACTGTCCGTACTCCCTGTAGCTTGGGCGCAGAGACCACGGTCCCATTTGCGCCCATGGGGAGCTTAGTGTCTCCCCTTGGTGGGCTATGTTGCCGCTGGGGAGATGGGGTAACAAGCTCCTCTCCCTTACACACTTTCAGCCGCTGGGGAGAGGGGGTAACAGGCTCCTCTCCCTGACACTCTGTCTGCTGATGGAGACGGGGACCTACTGTCTCTGCTCCCTGCAGGACACACTGCCGCTGGGGAGGAAGGACGGCACCTTCGGCTCCATGCGACTCACTGGACTGCTGGGAAGAGGGACCAACTGTCTCCTCTCCTAAGGACACACTCTGCCGCTGGGGAGGAAGGACGACACCTTCAGCTCCCTGTGACACATACTGCCGCTGGGGAGGAAGGACGGCACCTTCGGCTGCCTGGGACTCACTGGACTGCTGGGGAGAGGGCCCAACTTTCTCCTCTCCTAAGGACACAATCTGCCACTGGGGAGGAAGGATAGCACCTTCAGCTCCCTGTGATACATACAGCCACTGGGGATCTGGGCCGACCACCCAGCATCCCTGTAGGGCCAGTAGAGAGACCGCAGTCCCATCTACACCTGCCATCTGTGGGTCTTCTCAGGACCAGTCTGTAAGGTCCCTCAACATTTGCGAGTAAGGACCACTGGCTTCCGCACCCGGTATATCCGCCTGCTGCTGGGGATCTGGGCCGGCTGCCCAGCATCCCACTGGGCCTGGTGGAGAGACCTCAGTCCCATCTCCACCTGCCTGTTGTGGTTCCTCACAGGACCAGTCCATGAGGACCCCTACTTCGGGTTCCTCTGGCCACCTCAGGGGAAGACGGCTAACTTCCTCGGATGCAGCCTCTACTCGGCTGCTGTAACATTCCTGAGCATTCCTCTCTCTTTCGCCAGCCAGAATTCTCGGTCCATCCTTGTGTTTCGCTCGGCCGTGACCTGTTTCCAGATCGCCTGGCATATCTCCATGGGTACATCATCCCCATACTGGGCCACTCGCAGCAACACCTCGCCCAGCCAATCATCTTCAGAGCCAGAACCTTCCATACTTGTCTGCTCCAAGTCGCTGGATACCTCTGCTGCAAGTGGCGCTGCACAAGTGCTAGCGTTGCCCTCAATTTGTAAATCCACGAACGGTGTCTCCGAGCTGCTTTACCTCGCAATAGGACGCCATCCCACTGCTGCCACCAATGTAACGGATCACCTGGCACCCCAACTGGGTACCTCCATTGATGGATGCTCCTAGCGCTTCCTGAGGGCTCCAAGCACTCCAGCTGATACCATAACTACCGTAGACTCCTTCAGAGAGTAAGACAGGAACAAGCTCTTACAAGAGCTTAGTAGTGATATAGCAAGAGAGTATGACTAGCATAGCAATCCCTTGTAGCAGATTCCCCCAATAAGAGACGGCACTCCAAATTGAGGTTGAAGTAGAACTGAAGCTTTTAATCAAACACTCTGCTTTTATGCCCATTTTACAAACAAAGTATTTTAGGTGACTGGGCATTGTTCCCAAAAGCCACAGTATGTCCCCAGATGGTTCTTAAAGGACCAGCAGCAGCATAATAAAATACAATATGCCCAAATACTGTATTTAAAGGGCCAAATCTCCCAGGGACCATAGTCAGCAGGCAGGAAGCGTGCAAACAGGCTTCTCCAATGCCCAGTGGCGAGGTTGGTTTCGCCACACTAAGTAACCAACTTATATGGAGGCTGGGTCACATGCTGCACTGGCCAATCACAGCCATGCCATTAGTAGGCATGGCTGTGATGGCTTCTAAGGGCAAACGAGTCAAACGCTTGTTGGTTGGCTGCCCTGCAGCCTTTCAAAACGCGTCAGTAAATTGCCGAACACCGAACTCCAACCTGAACATACAGTGATATGTCCGTGTTCGGGTCCATGGTCCAAAAAACGTAATGTTCGGTACGATCCCGAACTTTACAGTCCGGGTTCGCTCAACTCTATACATGAGGTGTTAATCCTCCTGTACAGTAGAGATGCTATAGACTGTAAATACAATAACTCTCGGCTAGCTTTGACCAATATGTCAACATTAGTGGCAACAATTTAAACCAATGAAAGGTGCTGTAATGGTACTATACTCCCATCAATGCAGCCTTCTGCAGCAACACTCAAATAACCATTGTACATATTCTATTTTAACATACACATGTTAATGGGTACCAGCACAAGGATAAAAAAAACCCATAGATAATGGCCAATTCAGACTAAGACTCTGAGCATGGGAGGAGAAAAGGAAATATCTGTGTTATCTGAGATCTCCTGCAAGACCTCCTCCTGCAAGAAAATGTAAAGAGACCCCGCCTTGGTGCCTTGACTCTGTTAGTGACTACACCCCATGTGGTCCATAGTGTTTCATCACAACATTGAAAACTGCAAACAATAGGAGTTCAAAGAATGTTCCTTTAAAGGATTTTCAGCTGTTTTCCAGCAAATGTTGACTGATTCTTTCCACTGTAACCTGATAATTGTCTGAATAATCTCAATAGCATTGAAGGCCAACTATGAGTATAACCGTTGAGTTTTCTTTGAGAAACGTGATCTTAGAAGTTTATTTTTTGAAATTTTATTTATGCATTTATTTTTTGTTGCAGTCCTTTACTTTGCTTTCCTGTTTCTTAACAGATTGTTGGAAACCGCAGATATTTTACTGTTAGTTTTTACCCTGTTGTTGTGGACAGTGACAGAAATGCTCTTCAGTGACTGATTGTGGCTTCTTTTCCAAACACTGTCCAGGAAGCCTAAAGAAAAAATATTACCAACTTTAGGGCTCTTTGAACATCCACTTTCGCAATCAAAATGCCATTTGTTCAATGGCGTCTCCAGGATTCATACTTTGGAGGGGGGGGGAGTTATAAAACGCGTGTATATATGGATGTGTGTATGTATGTATGTGTATATATATTTTTGTTATATATATATATATATACATATATATATATATACATACACACACGTTTTATAATATACATACATACATACACACACACACATATATATATATATATATATATATATATAAAAATCCCTTCCACCTGAAGTCTGTGGATAGTTAATACAATGTTAAACAAAAATCTGCACAGCAGTCAAGCCATAAGACTTGCTTTTCCCACAGAAATCACAAATGTGCAGTGATGTTACTACCGCAAAGGATTCTGGGTGGGTATATGTAATTAAATCAAATTAATTTGCATATACTCACCCAGAATCCTTTGCGGTAGTAACAGCACTGTAAATTTGTGATTTCTGTGGGAAAAGCAAGTCTTATGGCTTGACTGGTGTGCAGATTTTTGTTTAACATTGTATTAACTATCCACAGACTTCAGGTGGAAGGGTTGAGGGTTCAATAAGCTTACATAGAAACATATAATGTGACGGCAGATAAGAACCATTCGGCCCATCTAGTCTGCCCAATTTTCTAAATACTTTCATTAGTCCCTGACCTTATCTTATAGCCAGGATAGCCTTATGCCTATCCCACGCATGCTTAAACTCCTTCACTGTGTTAACCTCTACCACGTCAGCTGGAAGGCTATTCCATGCATCCACTACCCTCTCAGTAAAGTAATACTTCCTGATATTATTTTTAAACCTCTGCCCCTCTAATTTATGTCCTCTTGTTGTGGTAGTTTTTCTTCTTTTAAATATAGTCTCCTCCTTTACTTTGTTGATTCCCTTTATGTATTTAAATGTTTCTATCATATCCCCCCCTGTCTCGTCTTTCCTCCAAGCTATACATGTTAAGATCCTTTAACCTTTCCTTGTAAGTTTTATCCTGCAGTCCATGAACCAGTTTAGTAGCCCTTCTCTGAACTCTTTACAAAGTATCAATTTCCTTCTGGAGATATGGTCTCCAGTACTCCCTACAATACTGCAACATGCTAGAGGGAGTGGGGTATAATGATACAAATGGTAAGGGTAGGCTAGAAAAGTAGTTGCAGTATTCACCGAGGGCTTAGTAGGTTATTTTTGACAGTTGTGGGGGAGGAATCAGGGTGCTGCAATGGAAAGCTGTTAACAGTTTATACGCTTTCCTGAAGTAGTGAGTTTTCAATGATTTGGAAGTGAGTTCAACAGGAACGGTACAGCCCTGGAAAAGTCTTGAAGACAAGCATTAGAGGTGGGAGTATGGGCAGAGGATAGACTAGGACTTTGGCAGAGCACAGGGGCCTAAATGGGACATACTTGTATATTAGGGACGAAAGGTAAATTGGAGCAGCATTATGTAGAGACTTGTAAGCAAGCACCAGAGTCTTAAATTGAGCCATATATATTACAGGAAGCCAATGTAAGGACTGACAGAGGGGGAGGCGTGGGAGGTGCGATGGACAAGAAAATGAGCCTCGCTGCCGCATTCATTATAGACTGCAACGGGGCAAGCTGGGAACACGTAAGACCACTGAGAAGGGGATTGCAGTAGTCAAGGCAAGAGAGGATTGCGGTGTGTACTTGCACCTTAGCCGTGTGCAGTGGTGTATTTAGGATTCGGGCTGCCGTAGGCAGGACGGTGTTCGGGCACCCCCCCCAATTTACATTTTCCCCAACCCTTTTTGTCAAGGCCGCACTTTGACAGACGCATACACTCATTGACAGACACACACTCTCATATACACTGACAAACAATGACATACACACACACTATTACTTGAACACACACTGACAGACACGCACACACTGACAGATGCACGCACTCACTGACCGACACATACACACTCACTGACCCACACACACACACACATTCACTCACAGACATACACACTTACAGAGACATACACACTTTTCCCAACATTATTATTATATATTAATATTTTTTTTATTTTATTTTAAATCCACTCAGCCTCCCTGGGAGAGCTGGAGTGGATTGCTTACCTGTCCAGTGGTGCTGCTGGTCGGGCAGACAGGGGGCGCACAGGCTGAGTTGGTGGCTCTTAGTGATGCCGGGAGCCGGTCTAACGTCATATTCCGGCTCCCGGCTTCATTAAGTGGCGCGGAGGGAGCTGAGCAGGAAGTGCTCAGGTGAGTATGCTCTCTCGCTGCCCGCATCGTGGGGTGCTCAAAAGTGGCCAGGACGCGAGGCATGCAAGGGATCTGCCTGGGTGTTTGCTGGGTGGCTTTTTTTGCCGCCCCCTGCAAAGTGCCGCCCAAGGCAGATGCCTTGTTTGCCTTGCGGAAGATACATCCCTACACACACACTCATTGACAGACAGCCACACAGTGACAGACACACTGACAGACATACACACACACTCACATACACACACTGACAGCCAGACATACACACTGACAGACATACACACACAATCACTCACATACACACTGACAGACAGACACACACAATCACTCACATACACACTGACAGACACATACACAATCACTCACATACACACTGACAGACATACATATACAATCACTCACATACACAGTGACAGACATACACACACTGACAGCCCCCCTCCCCACCCTGAACATTAACTCATAACTTTTATTTTTAGTTTCAATCCACCCAGCCTCCCTACCTTTGGGAGTGCTGGGTGGATTATTTTTACCTGGGCTCCAGTGGGGCTTTTCACAGGAAGGGAGGCAGGAATGCAGGCAGTTGTCTGGCTACAAATCCAGGCTGGCAGGGCAGAGTGATGACGGGAGCCGGAATATAACGTCATATCCTGGCTCCCGGCACATTCTTCGGTGCGCGAGGGAGCTTTGCAGAGAGCTCACAAATCAGTGCTCCCTCGCCAGCGTTGCCCGCCTGGATTTTTAGCTGGACAACTGCCTGCCTGGATTGTTAGTTAGCCACCAGGCTAACAAGGCATTAGACTTGGCATTTGGGGGCGGCGTTTTTTGCCGCCCCCTGGAAATTACCGCCCAAGCCAAATGCCTTGTTTGCCTCGCGGCTAATACGTCCCTGGCTGTGTGTGGCGTTAAATAGGGTCGGACGTGCGCTATGTTTTTGAGATTGAAGTGGCAGGATTTGGCGATCGACTGGACATGAGGGGTGAAAGAGAGGTGGGAGTCAAAGAAAACACCTAGGCAGCGAGCCTGCAAGGTAGAGGTGATGGTAGTGCCATTGATTTGGAGGGAGACAGACATGGGAGTAGGAACACTTGAGGGAGGAAAGACCAGAACTTCTGTTTTGGGACATGTTAAGTTTAAGGAAGTGAGCAGCCATCCAGCTGGAAATCGCAAAGAGGCAGTCAGAGACACAAGTCAAGAGGGACGGAGAGAGATCAGAAGAGGACAGATTATAATGGAAGCCGAAGGAGCTGATGAGTTTACAAAGGGAGGCAGTATAGATAGAGAATAGTAGTGGACCAAGGACAGGGAGCCAGAAGCTCTTTAACTAACCTATGCAGTACAGGGCTAGCTCATTGGCTGAGAGTTCTTGCTGGTCGCTCTTAGCCGATGAGCTAAGTCCTGTACTGCAATGCTTAGCTCAGACTGAGAGCTTCCATTTCTCCACTGTAGGCAGGGAGCATCATCTGGCAGACAAGGTAAGCAGTCAAACCATTGTAAAACTGTTTTAGTACATACAATGACACCATAACCACTGAATCATTTTGTAGTGGTTATTGTGCTTGGGGTATTTGTTTAATTGACCAGATCTCCTTGTTTGGAATATGCGTGGAAGTGGCAGCCTTTGATGGAAAGAGAGCAGCTGCTTGTGGCTTTCCTCACAACCATGGATAGCCGGATTTAACAAGCACGATCCATCAGGATTTGTTTGAAGTGTGTACAGACAACTTTATTAGTATGAACAAAACTTTGCATCTCTTAGCTTATAAATAGCAGGATGGAGGAGTCATTGTCTCTTGTCATATGATGTCAGCCTTGATATCCTTGTGCAAATTAGGTTCTCCTTTCTTCACCGAAACCTAATCCTACTGTGTCCCTAAGTCATTCAGTTCCTTTTTCCCAGAGACAGGATCCTTGCTAATCAAATAGCGCACATCATGACACTTGGTTAACTATGGTGAATAATGATCTTACTCACATTCGAATGATTGACACCTGTAGAGTCATCATCAATTTGTAGAAATAAGGAACAACTGGCTATCTCACTCTCCAATTTGTAATGCCATCGTCAATTTTTAATTAATCTTATTACATAAGGTTATGTAAAAAACTGTAAAAGAAATATCAGTTTTATCCAGTTTTTTTTTTCTGTTTTAGTTTTTCATTGGATTCTTTTTAAAGGTTTTGCTGGTGAGGTGATTTTCTGTTAGTTTGTTTGTTTATTGTATTTTGTACTGCCCATTACTATATAGTATATTTTTCTTAAAATCCCATTAGCTATATTCTTTTGAGTAAATGATGTTCATATTTTAAATTTTTGTTTTTAACATTACTGGATTATTTTTTTGTGTTGATCATTTTATAACATTATGTAATGTATATTTTCTACACTACCATGTATCATTATGTATCGTCTACATCAAGCATGCGGCCCACAATGGACAGCTTTGTGGCCCGGCGAGCCGCAAGTACATGCCTAGTTTTCCAAGCAGAGTAGGAACCTGCTTTCCCCACATTGCAGGTGCCTACTCTGTTATAATTTACCCGGCCGGGGAGCAGGGGACGGAGGATGCAGCAAGGGAGCTCAGTGTTCCTGCTCCTCACTGCTCCCTCGCGCCCTCTGTAGTGATGCCGGGCGCCGGAATATGATGGCATCACTAAACTGTGCATGAGGGAGCAGTGAGGAGCTGGAAGGAGATCTCCAGACAGAAGATCCCCACTGGACCCCAGGAATACAGGGAGTGCAGAATTATTAGGCAAATGAGTATTTTGACCACATCATCCTCTTTATGCATGTTGTCTTACTCCAAGCTGTATAGGCTCGAAAGCCTACTACCAATTAAGCATATTAGGTGATGTGCATCTCTGTAATGAGAAGGGGTGTGGTCTAATGACATCAACACCCTATATCAGGTGTGCATAATTATTAGGCAACTTCCTTTCCTTTGGCAAAATGGGTCAAAAGAAGGACTTGACAGGCTCAGAAAAGTCAAAAATAGTGAGATATCTTGCAGAGGGATGCAGCACTCTTAAAATTGCAAAGCTTCTGAAGCGTGATCATCGAACAATCAAGCGTTTCATTCAAAATAGTCAACAGGGTCGCAAGAAGCGTGTGGAAAAACCAAGGCGCAAAATAACTGCCCATGAACTGAGAAAAGTCAAGCGTGCAGCTGCCACGATGCCACTTGCCACCAGTTTGGCCATATTTCAGAGCTGCAACATCACTGGAGTGCCCAAAAGCACAAGGTGTGCAATACTCAGAGACATGGCCAAGGTAAGAAAGGCTGAAAGACGACCACCACTGAACAAGACACACAAGCTGAAACGTCAAGACTGGGCCAAGAAATATCTCAAGACTGATTTTTCTAAGGTTTTATGGACTGATGAAATGAGAGTGAGTCTTGATGGGCCAGATGGATGGGCCCGTGGCTGGATTGGTAAAGGGCAGAGAGCTCCAGTCCGACTCAGACGCCAGCAAGGTGGAGGTGGAGTACTGGTTTGGGCTGGTATCATCAAAGATGAGCTTGTGGGGCCTTTTCGGGTTGAGGATGGAGTCAAGCTCAACTCCCAGTCCTACTGCCAGTTCCTGGAAGACACCTTCTTCAAGCAGTGGTACAGGAAGAAGTCTGCATCCTTCAAGAAAAACATGATTTTCATGCAGGACAATGCTCCATCACACGCGTCCAAGTACTCCACAGCGTGGCTGGCAAGAAAGGGTATAAAAGAAGAAAATCTAATGACATGGCCTCCTTGTTCACCTGATCTGAACCCCATTGAGAACCTGTGGTGCATCATCAAATGTGAGATTTACAAGGAGGGAAAACAGTACACCTCTCTGAACAGTGTCTGGGAGGCTGTGGTTGCTGCTGCACGCAATGTTGATGGTGAACAGATCAAAACACTGACAGAATCCATGGATGGCAGGCTTTTGAGTGTCCTTGCAAAGAAAGGTGGCTATATTGGTCACTGATTTGTTTTGTTTTGTTTTTGAATGTCAGAAATGTATATTTGTGAATGTTGAGATGTTATATTGGTTTCACTGGTAATAATAAATAATTGAAATGGGTATATATTTGTTTTTTGTTAAGTTGCCTAATAATTATGCACAGTAATAGTCACCTGCACACACAGATATCCCCCTAACATAGCTATAACTAAAACAAACTAAAAACTACTTCCAAAAATATTCAGCTTTGATATTAATGAGTTTTTTGGGTTCATTGAGAACATGGTTGTTGTTCAATAATAAAATTAATCCTCAAAAATACAACTTGCCTAATAATTCTGCACTCCCTGTAATTACAATAATGTGAGTGTGTTCAAGACTGTGTCAGTGTGTGTGTGTGTCTGTCTGTGTTTCAGTGAGTGTGTATCTGTCAGTGAGTATGTGTGTGTCTGTCAGTGAGTATGTCTGTGTGTGTGTGTGCAGGGACTTATTTGCCGCAAAGCAAACAAGGCATTTGCCTTGGACGGCACTTTCCAGGGGGCGGCATTTGCCCAGGCAAATGCCTTGTTAGCCTGGCGGCACTAACTAACATTCCAGGCGGGCGGTGCTGGCGAGGGAGCACTGATTAGTGAGCGCTCTGCTCAGCTCCCAGTGAGTGTATGTGTTTGTGTGTCTGTCAGTAAGTTTGTGTGTGTCTGTCAGTGAGTGTGTGTGTGTGTCTGTCAGTGAGTGTGTGTGTGTGTGTGTGTATGTGTGAGTGAGTGTGCATGTCTGTCTGTGTGTCATTGAGTGTGTGTGTCTGTGAGTGAGTGTCTGTCAGTGAGTGTGCATGTCTGTCTGTCAATGAGTGTGTGTCTGTGTGTGTGTGTGTCTGTGAGTGTGTGTCTGTCTGTCAGTGAGTGTTTGTGTGTGTCTGTCAGTAAGTATGTGTGTCTGTCAGTGAGTGTGTCTGTGTCAGTGAGTGTGTGTGTCTGTCAGTGTGTGTATGTGTGTGTGTCTGTCAGTGTGTGTGTGTGTGTGTGTGTCTGTGTGTATCAGTGAGTGTCTGTCAGTGATTGTGTCTGTCTGTGTGTGTGTCTGTCTGTCAGTGAGTGGGTGTGTGTCGGTCAGTGTTGCATTTGCAGCGGCTGGACAGTTGAGGACCTGGAGGTTCACAGAGGCACGCAACACCATGTCACATTCCAACGTGACGTTGACATGTTCCACTTTCACAGGGTGTCAAGAAGTAGCGGGAGGATCGCTTTGGCACAGGGTGTGGACAGCACCATTTGGGATATACCAGAGGCCGGGTTCCGCATACTCCAGCGGCAATGTAAGTGGAGTCTGCTTGATGCCTAGAGTGGGGTGCTGGGATTTAGTATATGTGGGGTTCTGTGGTTTAGTAGAGGGGGATGCTGGGGTTTTTGTTATACTGTACTTTTCAAAATAAACCTACGTTTCTATGAAAATTTAAGTTTTGAGGTTTTTTTGCGACCCACATAAACTTAAACCTTGTTTATTTGGCCCTTGCTAGACTTTGAGTTTGACTTGCTTGGTCTACATCCTTGGCATTGCTAGCTGACATGGATAGATATGACTTGGGTATTGAAGATGTATTAGGGGTTGACTTCCTTTTTACTCCTATAGCATAATATTTAACCTTCTGTTGAGCCTACAATTTATTAGCATGATAAATGTTCCCTACATACATTTCTAGGGCCAAAAAGTATCCACTGCAGAAACTTGACTGATAATCCTTACTAATTTTAGCTGGCTGCTTATATATGATCAGGTTGAGAGGTAACAATAAATGTTGTTTCTTTTACCATTATTCTTTATACAATAGTGTTGCTTGTTTCATAGGTTTTCTTTGTAAATGCAGAGAATTTCAGCCAAATTGAACAAACTTAATTGCAGGTGTTACAGTCAGATTTTCGGCTGTAGATTCATTGTTTTGTAACTACTAAACCTGATTTTCTTCTTCGATTTATACTCTAGCTGGCAGCAGAGAGAAGATCTGACAGTTTTACGGGTGAAATCAAGCAGTGGATCGAATACCCTTGTTAGTGATGTAGTAACTCAAAATGATTTCTGGATTGAAAATTAATATAAGGTACATTAATACATATATTTTTAATAATTATTCTATTTGCTAAAATAACAATTATAATTTTTTTTTATTTATACAAACGACCTTACATGTATCATTTTTCAGTACTGTTACATTAAATAAAGATTTCCATTAGAACAATAGCATTGAGAACTTTCAAAACAAGTAGATACTGAAACCCAGGATATATGATTTCATGTCATGTTTTCATCCGTTGCATACATTGTGCGTGATTCATTGTCATTCTTTTATACCACTGCCTAGATCTAGTTTTCTTGCAAACAGAAATGTAGATCTCACACTGGATCACCCACATTAGAGTATGGATTTACTTAAGGGCATATCAGTAAGAGTATGGAATTCTAGTAAATGAAAATAAGAGAACAGTTAGTAACACATTGCTTGTTTTTTTTAGATGGTTTAAAGATTTTTAAGCATTTATCATTTCAAAAGAAAATATATATCGAATTGCACTGTAATCTATACTTATAAATTCAGAAAATTGGCTAGACAGGTTTCCCTGAGTCTCAGTTTTACCATTATCTCTTACTCTCCTAAGACTGAAAAAACTTTTACCGGCATACTTGGTTGAATACGTTGTGGCGGTCACCTCGTGAGAGGAGGGGTGTTCACCACCAGAGATGTCCTTTTCCCCTAGTGTGGGTAGCGCTGCAGTACTCCCAAGTTGATCTCCAAGCAGACCATAAATCCGGTATAGCTATACAGCTCTTATAAGAGCTAGTGGTTATAGCAGTATAGCTGTTCCCTACAATCACAAGACGAGGCTCGAGGGTGAAGTGAACTGATTTTAATGGGGCCACACTTGGCCTTTTATAACAATCCCCATGCAAGGGGTACTCCCACCTAGACCTGATGGAAGTTTTACAAAGTCACAGACCAATAACAGCAGTGTTACAATGCATGACACTCCCATACCATACAATCCCTCCCCTCTGCCTGGGAGATAATTGAGTCAAGTACTGTATTAACCCAATTATCTCCAGGCGAAAAAGAACACAATTTCCAGGCAAACTGAACATACCCCAAAAACTCGCATAAACCCCACAAAACCCCTGATAGCCCCGATCTGGGTGAGCAAAATATCCAAAAATCACCCAGATCGGTTCAGGGTTTCAGGATTTTCATGGAAGTCTTCTTTTGAGCGACCGCACATGAGGGTCCTGCCCAAAATAGTTCCATAGATTCAGGTTGTGCGGTTGGTCTCTTTCGGGAGCTTCAAATATAACAAAATACCAACAGTAGCAGTTCGTGGGAGAACTAGTCGTGTGCCCCTCGTTCGCGAGTTTGGTTTCACCAAATGCTGCTTTCGTTGGATGAATATGCACGAACATAGAAGTCTAAGCAGTGTTCGAGCCACTAAGTGTCCAATAATAGTTCCATGCACTCGACGACCAAACACTGCTAGAAGCGTTCACCAAAACAAGATGGCGGCCGCCTCGTGTTCGTCCATACGAACAGCGGCCACCCAACCAACCACTTAGAATGTTCAGGTGTTTGCAGTTGGAGTAGGTGTTAGTGGGGTCAAGTGGGTCAACTAGCGGCACATGACTGTGCTGGGTGGTCCATGTGTTCTATACTTTGGTCGGTATACAGATCAGAATGGGAAATCTGTTCGGTTAGATTCGTATACCGAGCTAGTCAAGCAAAATTAAACTTCAGGAACAGGGGTATCTGTTACATACGTATTGACAATAATTACTAGAGTAACCTATTTCTCGGTGTGCAAAGAGAACATGGGCTTACTGCAACAACAGGCATATAGTGTGACTGAAAACATGTTGATCAGGAAGGGGAAGTGATATTAAAACCACAAAAAAAGTAATTTTTAATATACCCATTACAAAGCATGGGCTTGTCATCAGTGGGGTACCTCAGGGATCTGTACTTGGACCCATTCTCTTTAATATTTTTATTAGTGATATTGCAGAAGGTCTTGATGGTAAGGTATGTCTTTTTGCTTATGATACTAAGATATGTAACAGGGTTGATGTTCCAGGAGGGATATGCCAAATGGCAAATGATTTAGGTAAACTAGAAAAATGGTCAGAGCTGTGGCAGCTGACATTTATTGTGGATAAGTGCAAGATAATGCATTTTGAACGTAAAAACCCAAGGGCAGAGTACAGAATATTTCAAGATCTGAAGAAAGGGATTTAGGGATAATTATTTCAGATGACGTAAAGGTAGGCAGACAATGTAATAGAGAAGCAGGAAATGCTAGCAGAATGCTTGGTTGTATAGGGAGAGTTATTAGCACTAGAAAGAGGGAATTGTCATGCCATTATACAGAACACTGGTGAGACCTCACTTGGAATATTGTACGCAGTACTGGAGACCGTATCTCCAAAAGCATATTGATACTTTAGAGAGAGTTCAGAGAAGGGCTACTAAACTGGTTTATGCTTAAACAAGGAAAGGTTAAAGGATCTTAACATGTATAGCTTTGAGGAAAGATGAGACAGGGGGCATATGATAAAACATTTAAATACATAAAGGGAATCAATACAGTAAAGGAGGAGACTATATTAAAAAGAAAAATAGACTACCACAACAAGAGGACATAGTCTTAAATTAGAGGGGCAAAGGTTTAAAAATAATATCAGGAAGTATTACTTTACTGAGAGGGCAGCGGATGCATGGAGTAACCTTCTAGCCGAAGTGGTAAAGGTTAACACAGTAAAGGAGAGTTTCAGCATGTGTGGGAAAGGCATAAGGCTATCCTAACTATAAGATAAGGCCAGGGACTAATGAAAGTATTTAGAAAATTGGGCAGACTAGATGGGCCAAATGGTTCTTATCTGCCGTCACATTCTATGTTTCTATGTTACAAAGAAATAAAACAGTGTCATATAAATATAACTATCTGAAATTAGCTTCCAAAGTAACTTTCATTTGCAATTTCCTTCTAAGTGTTATTTAAGACAATGATCTGAGATAACCTAAACTGGCTTTGTCACCCTCCGGCCCCCCAACATGATCTTCCATAAATCTTTGTTGTTGGATTCTCAGGCAGAGGGAGAGTACAACACTGCCGTAGACTTCTCGCAGTTAATGTGCCTGTAGCTGAGGAGGACCTTTAGGAAGACCATGGCGGTGGCCACAAGAGACAGATTCAGGTAAGTGTAACTCACCCTCTCCTGCACCCCGCAGCAAGCCTGGACATCCAGCAGAGCCTTCACTTTCAGGAATCTTTGCAATTTCTGGAAAGACTCCAGCCAGTGCCAGAGCCGCTTTAAAATGTAAAATGATTGGCTCATAAGGTACAAGTAAAAATCTAATACAACTAACGCAATAAAGTGAAAAAGTGACTATTTTCCACTAAAAGGCAAATATTACTATACTGTTTAACAGCTAGGAGTGTGGCTGAAGTTACACCTCAGTCACAATGCCTTTAACCCCTTAAGGACCACACTTCTGGAATAAAAGGGAATCATGACATGTCACACATGTCATGTGTCCTTAAGGGGTTAAACATATATCTAAAAAGGGAAAATAATGGCAATTTGTAGTCAAGGAAAGTGCCCCATCTAGATGGGTGTCTGTAGGCATCTGATTCCTCTGCCTATTGTCAAACCTGGCCCTGTATGTAGAGTATTTTAGGACTTCTCTAAGTAAAGGCCACCCAGAAAGTTAGCAAGTGTATGCAGAAGTTGTGTAAATTTTATGGCAAAGTAAAGTACTGACATAATTTGATTCACAAGCCCTTATGATAGGCAAGGGCATAATCAGGGTTGCCACCTTTCTTGGAAAAAAAATACCAGCCACACTAATTTGTATAATTGATTATATATGCGTATCATCACAGGACACTATTATTATTATTATTATTATTATTTATATAGCGCTAAAACATTCTGCAGTGCTGTACAATAAGTGGACTAACAAACACGTAATTGTAGCCAGACGAGTTGGACGCACAGGAAAAAGGGGAATAAGGGCCCTGCTTAATGAGCTTACATGCTAGAGGGACACAATGTCATCAGATGTTAAGTAACACCACAGGGAGTGACATAATGGAAAAAAATTGGAAGGGGAAAATTCCCTAAATACTACTTACAATGTGTGTGTAGCATTGTGTATGTGTAGCAGTCTGTGTGCATGTATGTGTATATGTATAGCAGTGTGTCATTATGTGTATACTATGTATAAGAGTCTATATTGCAGTGTGTGCATGCTGTGTCTGAGTGTGTACGTGTCAGTGTGTACTTGCTGTATGTGTGTGGGTAGTATTGTGTGTATACTGTATACTGTGTCTGCGTGAGGGGTTGCCATTGAGTGTATATAGCAATGTGTGTACATTCCATGTATAATAGAGGTAGGTATTCTGGCTTCATTTCTTTCACCCCTTTCCCAGAAATCCAGTCAGAAAAAAATCCTAGCCCTTCATTACTATTATTTTTGCTATATATTATATATATTATACCAACAGTGGCCAAACAGCCTGAAATACCGTCCATATAACACTGCCCTGCCTGTAACCCGAGACATAACACAGAGGTCATAGTCCTAAATGGATATTCTTTGGGACCTTCCTTCCATTGGTTTTACAAATCCTCCTTCTTGTTATAGGTTGAGTCTGAATTTAGAGGGAGAGTAGAAAAACTATGATGCAAGCTGATCCATTTTGTGACTGACTGAGAGTATCATATACCTGTGTTCTCGGTCTGTAATACAGGAAACCAGAGAAGGACTAGGGAATAGAGATTTGTGATAATTCCTACACTAGATCATCAGGTAGGGATGAGATTACAGAGGATACCCATCTTGGAGTACAGTGGGTTTCTTAGTCACAAGTGCTCCTACTTCGTTATCATGTTTGATGATAATTTTAATGCATTTATTATGAATTAGACAGTTACACGAATGGACTAAATGTGCCAAAATAATATTCTTTTGTCTAGTTGATATATAAGTTTTTGGCAGTTTTAGCCTCTATCGCCTTGAGTTTCAAGCAAAATATGCTATATCAGGTTTTTTTCACCAGTAATGTGGAGAATTGACAAGGGGATTGCAAATTGTAGGCTGAAAAAGCCAATCTGGAAAAAACCTAAGCTGAAAAAAGCTCACATATTTTAGGTTTTTTTTTTATATATATATATTTAAATTGAGTTTTCAGGTGTGTATGCATTATTGCATAAGAGTTCGCTTAATTTTCTTATGCAGTGTTACGAAAACTGACAATATTTTAATTTATCTTATAACTCATATCTCATAATTGTGTTCTAGATGCATTGTACAGGCTCTTAAAAGAGTGCTTTGACAAAAAGGAAAGAAAAAGACTCATGAAAATATTTTTACCTCCAGGTCTTCCTGGCATGCCATAGTGGTTCTAACCCTACTGGACATAAAAACAAAACAAGTTAAATAAAGCTATATGTTTCCTTAGGTGTTGGATATATTAATTCAGTCCCACAAATATTATAGATGTTATCATGGAGAAAGACTATGGTGCACTGCTACCGCTTTCTAGGGCAGGCTTTCATTTTTTCAATATAAAGTATAAAATACCTTCCCTTAGGACAAAATCTGTTAAGGGGTAATGGGATTTAAAAACAGGATAGATTATATTTCTTGGAATCTGGAGCAATGCTCTGACACAGAATAACTAATCACTGGTATCTGTGTTCTCTCGCATCATATTGAAAATCAAAATGCAAGAGGTACATATTGATTAATTTACAATAAGATATATGACATCCAAATAAATAAACTAGTTCCTAAAATGATATAATAATAGCTATATTATAGATTGTATTTGCCAAATATTTTTGTTTGGCTACTAATTTGACTTTGAGGAAAAATTTGCTTTTTTACAACTATATGATATATTATCAGCCTGCGGAATGATAAACATGTATTTTAAAGGAAATTGCAAAAATGCTGAGTCTGGAACAAAGTGAACACAATCTATCTGCATTTAAAGCTCTGTTTCAACCCAAATTGCCTACAGTTTACTGTTGGTGTGCGCTGTAGATAACAAAACATCTTACCCCAAAATGATAAGCATTTTACATCTGATTTTCAAAGAGTTTACCCACTTCAAAGGAATCCATACCACCACAAACTTCCTGCCTGTGTGCATGCATTTTCTTCATTCACCACAAAACTCCCCAAAAATCTGATTTTTTTTTAATCAAGAAAATCATTACACAGAAAAACATTATGTTTCAACCATGAACAGATTCTCAGACAACTAAGTTATCAATGTGGCCCCGGCAAAATCAAGTCAACACAAGAGACAGTGTTAACTCAGGATGAGGAAAATGTAATCTAAGTAAGTTATTAATTATACTATGTGGTGATTATTTTTCTAATTACTCTCATCATATACAGGGCCAACATGTTCAGCAGTGTAATAACTAGTCAGAAGTGTTTAATCAATGTAAAATTAATAGAAGCAAGAGATACTAAGGTCCTTGAGCAAACAGCTTACAATCTTAATGAATTATTCTAAGCACTGCTCCCAATCAGAAGGTGCCTTTTCAGAAAACCACTTGACTTTGGGATTGAAACAGTCAACTACACAATCTAATATATTTGAAGGGAAACATTTGCTTGAAAAGAAAATAACAGCCATACAATAAGTTAATTAAAAAAAAAGAACTTAACTGATGGCTAAACTAAAAAGAAGGAAGAGAAAGGAGGAAATAATGAGGGAATATAAAGGTTCCGCTTTTAATGAGCACAGAAGAGTTTAAAGAGAGAGAGAAAAAAAAACCCGGTCTAAAGCAGAGAGAGAGAGAGAGAGAGAGAGAGAGAAAGAAAGAAAACTTGTTGGAGGAGGGGAGGAGGTGAGAAAACAAAAGAGAGAGATAGAGGGCTGCTGGGTGCTTTTCTCTCTCTTTCTTTTTCCCCCTCTCTCTCTCTGTCTCTCTCTCTTTCACAGACACACAGAGCAGGGTTAGGAGGAGCTGTTTTGCATCCATTCACGTCAGCCCTGCCTCATTCCCTTCTTCCTTCCTGCTAGAGAAAGACAGAAAGAGCTGAGAGGCTGAGAGAGAGGGAGAGAGAAAGAGAGATAAGGCATCCAGGCAGCACCTCTCCCTGTGTTTGTCTACACTCCCCCTGGGAATACAGCTCAGCTCCCTAACCCAGAAGCCTTGCACCCACAGAAAAAGAGGTAAGTCTCACACTTTTCTCTCTTTTTCTATGTCCCTTGACATCTCACACTACTTTAGTAAATATAAATATTAACAGCCCTCACAACAACTCACCCCCTTCTCCTAACTCCCTCCCCCACCTTTAACTGATGGTACGCTCCACACTGGGAAGGGTGGGCAGTAGGACCAGGTCTTTGCGTGACAAGAGGGGGGTAATTATCAGAAGCTAATATTGTCTGTTTTTTTGTTTTTGTTTTCTTCCTCTCTCTCTCTTTCACTTCTCCGTTCACTTGTGTCAGTGAGATAGGAGGAAGAGAGATAGAGAGAGGGAGATGGCGTCTCAAGGGGGTAGGGAGAGGAGTAAAGAGAAAAGGGAGGGAGAGGTAGGGGAAGAGAGAGAAGATAATGCAAGGAGTGTGAGAAGAGGCAGTCAGTCCTGCTGCTATGCCCATCCATATATATACAATGCACGTGTGGCACACAGTTCAGTTGTTGAGTTTAGATTTAAGTTTGTGTAGTGGTTTTTTTTTTTTTTTTTGCTTTCTGAATCCAAATGGGTCAGTGATGGCTAACACTTGGAGTTCAAGATAGGTTGGGTTTTGTGGACTTTTCTTGTGATCAGCTGGCTGAGCATGATGAGAACAATAATAGAATACAAAGGCTGGAGTTCCAAATGTGTTCCATGATTCTATATTCTGAGAAAGTTTAGCATGCTTGGGCTGCTGGAGTATTTGTAGCGCATTATGCGCATAAATACTGAGGGAGATGGTGCTGCAATGAGGGTTTGTGATGTTCATCAATTTCATTGGGAGGAAGTTCCCTCCATCTAGTTATCTAGAAGACCATATAAAAAGTGAGGTATTGTGGGTCCCTAGGGTTGGGCAGTGCATATTAGCCAGCCTCACAGGCTTTTCACAGCTTACAGAGATGCCTGTTTTACAGCTTCAGTTCAGCAATTAAAGCTTGCAAAGTGAGATCCAGACCCCCACGCCCCTCCCAATGCTAGCATAATGGTGTCAAAAAATAAAATAAATAAATTACAAAACATTTTATTGTTTTTTTTTTTTTACTGGTGCTGCTTGCTCTGCAGGTCATGTTATGAATGTTTTAAAATAAAATAAATCATAAGCATTTCCCTAAAATGGGGAAAAAAATACCAATTCAATCATTTTGCTGCTCAGAGATAGAAAACTGTTGACAGTCCTGGTTTGGAGTTTAGAGTATCTCTCAATATCCTCAGACAACAGCATGATAGGGTTTATAACACACAGCAACTGTCATTCCAGAGGTTTCCTTTTTTCTGGGTATGTTCCGTTGCATATCTTTTATTTATCTCCTCATTGTAGTTGTAGCCATCATATTGCGTACAAAGTTAATTTTTTTGAAATTTTTAGTGCATTTAGTTTTTAGTGGTCCAGTGCCTAACCCATCGGAGAAACTGCCCTATGTTGGAAACCAGACATAGACTGTGTGACACTGTGTTTTAACTGACTATATCTGTGCTCTCGTTGTACCAGGCAGGTACAGCAATGAAACAAAACCCTTCATATAATTAAAAACCTTAACTATTGAAAGGCATATCATTGTCACAGACTTGAGGGGCCTGAGGCATAAGTGAAAGCTTTGCAACTCTTGTTCCTACTCTATAGTAAACGTAAGAGTTAATGTGATTGGATCCATGTTAAGTGGTTTATTATTCTACTTGCATTATAAACCCAATAGTGTCATAGACCAAAAATATAAGTGTCACTTGGTAAACAGGGTTTTAATATAGCAAGATTTTCTAGGTGTAAAGCAAACTGTTGCACAGGAAACTTTCATTGATGTGCTTTCATTTTTAGCAAAATGTCATGTTTCAGTATAATCCTCTTTAACGCCAATCATTTGGAAACAGCTAGTTGTCTCAGCATGGGTTATGTTTGAGTGAGTGCAACAGTTTAGGCAAAATGAGGCAGGCAATTTTTATATCTTAAAAAAACAGAACAGATAAAGGGGCTGTAAGGATTTTAGCTAAGCGATAACATCTGTCTCAATGCCAAAGCACAAATAGTTTTTCTATGGTTTCTATCTGTGGTGATAGATCATTTAATCTTATTTCTGTACAAAGATGTAAACTGTAAATTTATGATTTTTAAAAATAAAACATAAAATATTGGAATTGTTCCTTATGAAAGGTGATATCAGTATACACATACTTTAAATGTTCCATATGAGTGTTTTCTTATACAGATATAAAGATTCTAGAATTCTAGTATTCCTTTTAATAAGGGTGGGAATATGCTAGTAGTGTTCTAAGCAGTTTATTGGCTTTGTTGTGTTTGTACGGAAAAAAAAAAATCTAGTTCCAGAGTGTGGGCTGAATATCTTTCCTGAAATAGCACAGGTCATTGGTTTTTGTATAATGAACAAGTTTCAGTACCTCCCAGACTCATGTTTAAATGTGTAGTACTAGACTCAAAACAGGTATATCAGGTTTTGAAAGTTGTTGAAGTTTTTATTAGTTCATTCATACTGAATGTTCATAGCTGTGTAGTAATATGTTGTAAGATGCACCTTACACAAAGGGTTTAAAGATGTATTCTTCTTAATTATAAGCTTTTTTTTCTTTCTGCTCCCTTTTGATTGTTTTTTTTTTTTCTTGTTTAAGCCAAGCATCCTTTAATTTAGACACTTCCTATAAATCGCAATATGATATAAATGTCATTATAACTCAAGGAGACATTGGTGCTTTTGTTACTTAGGACTGCAGTTGTTTTACATCGTATTAAAAATGTAAAACTCAGTACTATTCTCTAAAGTGAAAATTGCAAGGAATTCAGAGTAAATTTCTAAATTTTCATCAAATTTTCAGATTGACTATTTTGGCCTCAAATTTAAAAATCACTTTGGATTCCCAGCAATTGTCTCTTTAGTAAATAAGCCTGAAAAAAAAGTTTTTCTTTATACAATAGTAATATTTCTATGACTATCTCTCTGGATTTAGAAATACGCCTGTAGTATGAAACTTGTTAGTCAATGTTGTGATTACACTGCCTCTACTGGATTGTTATGCGACTGCCCCTGTGCTTAAGCAGAGTTTTGCTAAATAGCCACAGAATGCATCCTTATATTATTTATCTATGTCATGCAGAGTTTTTTGACGGGCAACTTGTTAGTTGTTGTGGAAGTTCAACCTGTGCTTCTGAGTCGTCTCTCTCCTTTGCTAGGTTTGGTGAAGATTGATGGGAGTGGTAATTAAACAATAGTTAGAGAGCTTCCTGTTCATGCTGTCTGCTTCAATGTATATTTACTAAGCTCAAAAATGCTAAGCTACAGTGTTGTTCAAGACTAATGACTATCATTCTATAGGCTTATTTCTGCAGATATTTGTACTATTCTTGTGTAACCAAAAATCGTAACTGCCATATTAATTTTCAGCTACCCAACAACTTGTTGGCCATGTTGAATTCTATAGGAATGAGTAGATCTTGGCACGTACCAATAACTATTTTAATGATTTGGGAAATTCCAGTGAACCTGGGTGCAGTCAACTACATTATAGTTTTGCGCACATGCGCGGTTCGTTCACAATTGTTGCTTTATTGCTTTAAAAAAAATAAAAAGTAATTGGAAGAGTCACTTTAAATTAATACCTCTGGTAGTCTTCATAACTTGCATTATCACAGATTTATACTGGAAATTAGTGAACAAGGGTTCAGCTGTTCTGATAAAACTTAATTTGGGACCTTTCTAGATGAGATGACCTTGAGTTGTTTTAAGATATTCATTAAGTGCATTCCTTTAGTGTCTTGCCACAAAGATTCCAAGGAACAACTTGCCAGTTGTACTAGCCAAAAGTCCATGATGTCAGTCCTCATGGTGTATTCCCCAAACTGGAAATTACGTAGAATTGACAATGGACTTGCATGGTTAATGCCAGACAATCTGAAAAATACAGCATGATAATTTTTACACTTTGGTTATTTAGGCCCATGATGTACTATTGACCGTTGAATTCTGGTGGCTATAAATAAGAAAGTGTGTTGTTCCAAAAGCTGGTCTGGAAGACCTCATGGAATTGTGGAAAAGTGGTGGTGACTGCATGTGAGCAAGGTGGTGGCCACATGCAACCACTATGGCTGCACACGAGAACCTCTGGTGTAAAATATGTGGGTCTGCTGAAGACTTTTATCTTAAGACTGCCTTTATACACTCAATGTACTAAATCCCATAGAAGTTTTTTAGGAATTACCATAACTGGCATTTATTGGACTGTATACAGATAGAATAGGGGACAATCTGCTAAATACAAATAAAATAAAAAACATAGCGTACTACTGTGTGGGGACTGGTACTGGCGTGCAATCACAATTGGTCACTCACAATTTTAAGGAGTTAAAACAGCCTTGAATGGTATCTTTATGGAGTTAAAACAGCCTTGAATGGTATCTTTCAGTATCCAGTATGTTGTCCCTCCTCACATATTCATCAGCGAATGGGTGTATATGTCTCATAAGAGAAAAATATGTACAAAAATGTAGTGCACTTCCAGAATATAATAAAAAGTATTTTAATGACTTACATTTAAGTATAAAACAAACAGCATGTCACCATAAACGTCTTACGCGTTTCGTCCTAGGGTTGGACTTCCTCAGGGACTTGGTGTGATAAGGTGCAATAAAAAATAGTTGCTGCTATTTTTTGTGAACACAACCCCAGTGAAAAAATATATATATAATATAGAAGCAAACCAGGACTTCCCTTATCTTAAGACATATACACCCATTCGCTGATGAATATGTGAGGAGGGACAACATACTGGATACTGAAAGATCCCATTCAAGGCTGTTTTAACTCCTTAAAATTTTGAGTGACCAATTGTGATTGCACACCAGTACCAGTCCCCACACAGTTGTACGCTATGTTTTTTTATTTTATTTGTATTTAGCAGATTGTCCCCTATTCTATCTGTATATATCTATTGAAGACAAGAGGAAGTCTTCGGGGATTCATCTGGATACTTCACCTTAAGATAAGGGAAGTCCTGGTTTGCTTCTATATTATATATATATTTTTTCACTGGGGTTGTGTTCACAAAAAATAGCAGCAACAATTTTTTATTGCACCTTATCACACCAAGTCCCTGAGGAAGTCCAACCCTAGGACGAAACGCGTAGGACGTTTATGGTGACATTCTGTTTGTTTTATACTTAAATGTAAGTCATTAAAATACTTTTTATTATATTCTGGAAGTGCACTACATTTTTGTACATATTTTTCTCTTATGAGACATATACACCCATTCGCTGATGAATATGTGAGGAGGGACAACATACTGGATACTGAAAGATACCATTCAAGGCTGTTTTAACTCCATAAAGATACCATTCAAGGCTGTTTTAACTCCCTAAAATTGTGAGTGACCAATTGTGATTGCACACCAGTACCAGTCCCCACACAGTTGTACGCTATGTTTTTTAATTTTATTTGTATTTAGCAGATTGTCCCGTAATTCTAACTGTATATATCTATTGAAGACAAGAGGAAGTCTTCGGGGATTCATCTGGATACTTCACCTTAAGATAAGGGAAGTCCTGGTTTGCTTCTATATTATATATATATTTTTTCACTGGGGTTGTGTTCACAAAAAATAGCAGCAACAATTTTTTATTGCACCTTATCACACCAAGTCCCTGAGGAAGTCCAACCCTAGGACGAAACGCGTAGGACGTTTATGGTGACATTCTGTTTGTTTTATACTTAAATGTAAGTCATTAAAATACTTTTTATTATATTCTGGAAGTGCACTACATTTTTGTACATATTTTTCTCTTATGAGACATATACACCCATTCGCTGATGAATATGTGAGGAGGGACAACATACTGGATACTGAAAGATACCATTCAAGGCTGTTTTAACTCCATAAAGATACCATTCAAGGCTGTTTTAACTCCCTAAAATTGTGAGTGACCAATTGTGATTGCACACCAGTACCAGTCCCCACACAGTTGTACGCTATGTTTTTTTATTTTATTTGTATTTAGCAGATTGTCCCGTAATTCTAACTGTATATATCTATTGAAGACAAGAGGAAGTCTTCGGGGATTCATCTGGATACTTCACCTTAAGATAAGGGAAGTCCTGGTTTGCTTCTATATTATATATATATTTTTTCACTGGGGTTGTGTTCACATACATTTTTTATTTATTGGACTGTTATGGTTCTTGTTCTACCTACCAAGCTTTCTGTTGTCTCTTCTCAATTAAGGCACCTGCCAAATGTATGGTGATGCTGTAATTAAACAACTCCAAAGGGCCGGTAATTAGTGATGTACAGGAATACACGGTTGTGCAAGATGTATGAAGCAACAAGTGTACCTTATAAATATAATGAGGTAGACCCATGTTTAAAAAATGCACATATCTAAGGATAATACAAATAACAAAAGGGATGAAAGCATCCTGAGATACATCTCGTCATGTTTCAAATCATCTATATATTGTATTATTAAAAATATGATAAATCCAACCAAAAGTGTTGTATATTTCTTCATGTAAATAACACTCTAATAATGTGTGCTTGTTCAGTAATTCCCTTTTTCAAATGTTTTGTCCTATGCATTTATATATATTTTCCGTTGTTATTTTCTTCCCTGTGTTTTTATGCAGCTTTGAAATATTAATAATTTTATTTTCAAATGGATTGTGCAGATACCCTTACATTGTGTTTATTTGAAGACAACAAATCAAAATAAACCTTAACACTCTGCATAACTAAGGGCTAGTTTAAAAAGTTGGCAACCACAAAGGAGCCACTTCCTTTTGTACAGACATGTATGCTAGCCTCTACGCCGAGCTAAGCATGATGGGAAGTTTATCCATGACCACATAAAGCTTTCATTTCAGCGAGTTAAACCTTTTCATCTCTGCAGTTCTAAAGATGGCGTTCTCTAAGAGATTTTTACATTTTAACTCATAGGGTCCATAGAGGTAGCTGAAACCTGAGGGATTTCTCTTACCAGAGTGGAAGCTTTAAATCTAAAAACATCACTTAGGAGTGTACTGGCAAGTAATTACCAAATTGTGATGTAGAGAGAGCAGACTATACTTAATATCAACTTTATTCATATTAAAATATAATAACTTAATATGTAATGTAAGGTTAATATAAAGAACGTCATTAAAATGATAAAGTGCACCCTTCATCATAATAGATCAGAATAGCAATATAAGTTTCTACTTGTAAATTCTGTCTACAATTCCATACAATTAGACAAACTCTGTTTCTTTTGACCATTGTGTTAGCAAGCGGAATGTATGATATTTAAATTCTAACTAATACTGATCCACAGAGAGAATAAAAGTGTATTTCCTGACAGTGAGGTTATAAACTTTGAGTTCCAGTTATAAAGATTTGCCTTCTCGATATTTCCAGTAAACACAGTTAGGCTCTCTTAAACTGGGCTCCAATGCATGAAAAGCAAACTGAGCAGAGAGTCGGAATGCCTGCAACTTCTGTTTTGGCCAACTCATTGATTGAAGTATTTCCCATTTTGTCTTAATAAAAAAAAGGTGTGATGTACACATGCTGTACAGATAGATATTTATTTCATTTTACATTTAGTCATGCATCCTTTGTAGAAACATTGAAAAACAAGTCCATCAAAATGTAATAACATTTCTGAATATTGATGTTATGACACATACACTAAAGATTGTTCTATTTCTAAAGGCATTGCAAGCTACTGTTCAATCTTACCATTGTTCCAAGCCCTCTCTTTGTACCCCCTTTCACTACCCAAAGTGTAAAACCTAGAGATTTTTATTAAGTTTGGCATTGCCAAATCAACATAAAGCAAAATCAACCCATGTGTGCAATTGGAAGGAAATTAATTCATATAAGAATAATATCAAAAATGAGTTTTTAATATGGCATTCTATGAGATATTTATTGTATAGTATTCTCAGAAACATATTTTAACCTTCATAGCTGCATAGTTGAGAGCAATGCAATTAAAATAGTACATTACAAACTCCTCTGGTGCTGGTTTTGATCATATAATTTGTTTGTAATAAGTGACTAGAATGCCATGAGCTGAAATCAAATGACATTTATATTACACCTAATGTGAGATCCGTAGCCAATCCTATCATGGTGGCTATATATCAGGAGAAACACAAATGTACAGTAAAAATACATTCATACTGCTCCAATGTACAAAATGGCGATGCTGCCTTTAGTGCAAAACTGATATTATTGTTTCCTCTACTCTCAAATAACCAGCCCCTGTCAGTAGTAGGAAGCTATGAGAACATATAGATAATCTGATAGAAAGATCTTGGTTGTTTTGTGATCATTTCCTTGAAGAAGGAAATCACAGTACAGAATGATGGATGGGTATTCTGTGTTCTAAATTTATCTTTCCTGTTCTCTCATCCTCTCTCTTACATGCACATTTTAAGAAGCAGCCCCTGTGTAATCTCTAGACGCTGTAGATAAAACTATATTTCTTTATTATGATTTTATGTTTCATATATGCAGCTTTGTGGTCTGAGATGCAGTCTCCTGCCTCCTAACTGGGTTTAATCTGTGACTGAAATAAACCTCGAGTTTTAGACTAGAGATTTGATAACTGTAAAATATAAATGCAGGTAGTCACTAAACCATTTTTAAGCCTAGCTTGGGCTTATTATTTAGATTCGCTTTAATGAAAGCCAGTTTAAGTGATTATGGTACTAGGAGTGCCCTGTTGTCGTCCCACTGTAAGATGTCAAGCCATTTTAATATGATTTGACAAGCTACTTGGCTCCCCTAGGGAGCACACACTGCATCTCTCCGCTAAGGTTTGACAATTTACCTAGGTTTCGTCAAGCGCTCAGTTGCTCTCCTCTAGCAGGAGACCTTTGAATAACAGGGCTGAATTAATTTGCAGAGAGTGTGAGCTGACATTCTCGGACAATAAATGTTCTTAAGTGACTTCCTCCATCTCTTCTAGAAAAAAAAAAAAACAGGTGGAGCATGGGTTCTTGGCAAACCCAGGTTAGCTGTCAAACCTTACTAAAACAGTTTGATATCATATGTGAGACAATGCCAGGGAACTCCTGACACCAAAACCACTACAGAAGGATGCAGTGATTATGGTGCTTGCAGTGTCCCTTTAAGCTTCTCTATATCAGAGACCCACCTAAATCAAAAGTAAATAACATTGGCAACTATTTCAAGTTGTACAACTGATGGCAGACTGCCCACTGATTCAGGTACAACAATTCTCTACTGTGTTAAGCTTCTGGAAGTCATTGAGGACCAGAAAGCTGCTCATCACAAAGTGAAATCACTGAGTATTTTATGCTCAAGTAGAACCAAGAGGACTCCCAAGTTACACGAGTTGCCGTTGATTATACCTGAATCTTAAGACTACATAGAATCTGAAACATAAAGGTTAATTTTCACTTTTCAATATTCTATTTTAAAGAAAAAAAACAAGTATGTTTTATTTTTTATTTTTGTGGGGCCTGAAAAATACAGAAATCAACACATCTATCCTGGATGTAGATGCCTCCATCTTGGCTATCTGTCAGTAATCGGTATAAATATTGTCCTTTCATGACATTGAACATACTTAGCTGAAGAAGAGAAACTGAAACAAAGTTTCTGTTCTACTCATATGCATTGTGTGTTTTCTGGTTGTACTTGGGCTAAACGGGATTCTGATGTCACTTGCTAAATCTTTTACATACATTTAGAGAGATACACAAAAACATGTTAACACAATTTATAGGAGATTTTTCTATGTTTTTTTTTTTTAACTTGGGTAATTTCCAAAGAAGTGACAGTTCCTCTTAAAGGAATCAATTCAAAAATATGTAACTTATGCAAAATAAACCGATTCATGCAAAAACACACCAGATATATGTAGGGTAACACAGAGATATCAACTGCTGATCTTATTTTATTAAGCCCTTGTTGAATTATTAGCAACCATTCATCCCAAATTCGTAAAGGAACACCCTGGGCACCATAAGAACTTTAATATGCTTCTGGTGCGTCTATACCTTTAGAGGTTAAATCGTTCAGGAACTCAAGATTTGACTCCCCAGAGCGTTCCTCGCTGTATCTGTCCACATTCGCTTTCAGAAAATCAGCTAGAGGAATCACAGACTGCCACCAATCAGGGGTGCTGCTGATTGACTTACAGCGGTCAGGGAGCCTCTTCATTTTGATGAAGTTGTTATGCTGCCCTGACTTAAACCTTTAGTCAGGGCACCATAACAATTTTATCAAAATGAACCCATCTTGGAACAGCCAGGCTCGTGTTCAAAAGTCGAAGTATTGTTGTTTAGGTCTCAGCTTAGATAGCCACCTTGTTGCTAGGGAGGTATTTGTGGACCGGGATAGCCTCCACCTGTCTGGGGTGAAGGAGATGGGGCTATGTATGACAGGAATGGCCATCCAGTAACAGGGAATTGGCCACCTTTCCCACCTAGGTCTAGTACAGAGACTGCAGTCCCAGGAGTGTAGAGAAATTACCGATAACTGATAAAATCGTATTTACACCAAGGTCGGATTGCTCTCTGGCAGATAGTGGTAGGTTCGGCAACGAAAGGTCACGGAAAATAAGAAATTCTGTGCTCAGTTTGATATATTACCAGAGGAGCTTCAACATGCATTCTGCTCAGTCAGCGGTCAGGTAGCTATGCACTGCACGTTTGTCTATTTTGTTCTAAATGTATAGTTTATTAAAAATCTGAACTGTTGTATCAGCCCCCAGTATAACTTTTTTGTGCTACCTTTTCCAAACTGCTTGTTAGGTTTGAGAAATGTGCAGAATTCAAGGGTTTTTTTTTGGGGGGGGGGGGGTTTCTTACAAAATTGGATTTGAAAAAGGTACGTGGAGACAGCCCTCTAAAGATACGCACTTGCATTTGTTATTTAAAGATTATTTAGACTGTTCTTCCAAAATTTCAGTTAATCGCTTTTAAATATATAATTGAAATGCTTGTGTTTACGTGTCTCTTTAAAAAAAAAAAATATGTAGGTTAAGCAAAGATTCTGCCTATCAATCGGCATGATATTCCTATGTTAGTATGAAAAAAATCCTAGAAATTAGGAGCCATTAATAAAAGTTAGGAGCCACGCAAAATTTGGAATAGCCACACAAATATACTATTCCCTGTAGTCACACATTTATCTACTTAGTCTACCTTGTATCCCATCACTCATTCTCACACATGTCAAACAGCTACATCAACCCCACCTCCCCCACCCGACTTGCTAATGCACCCAATACTAGCCACACATTCCTACACATCTAGACATCACTCACACAGTCATTCACACATACTTTGCCAGTTACTATCCTGTGCACACATTTATATATTTACAATAATAGTATTCACTAAAGTGGGAACTCTTAAAGGTCAAAATAGCAGAACCGTAAAAATCCTCTAAGTCAGCTATGCTTCCAGCTCAGCTACTCTAGCCTTAAATTTGAAATTCAATTTGAATTCTCACTTAAGTAGTTAACGCCCACTCCCACACAAGCATAGAATAATTGCACCAGCAAGTGTACGCAAGATGGACAGGTTTGGGACTCCGTGAGTTCCCTTATAGAGATCAGTTGCCATAGCTCATGAACTTGTTTGCACAGCGACTATAGGTAAATAAAGCTAGGGTTGCACTGACCGCTCAGATAGGGGATAACTGGATGTTGAGTGTTCTAAGTTTAATGTTAGGGTTACAATCGGTGCAAGGTTTAGATAGTTATGTAACACTGTATGATTCATGACAGTTTGATGTAGAGTACAGTTAGATTTATGTTGTTTGCCATGGTTATGGGTTAGTATCACTTTTAAAGTTAGTGTTGTAGTCAGATTTATGGTGAAGCTTTTTTCACTCAGTAACCCTAATTGTAAATCTAACCTTATTCGTAAACATCCAAATTCCTGGTGCTGTAACATACTACCTAACTCTAAATATCAGTGTCACCCTAAATTTACTTATCTTGTAGAACTTCCCTGAAAAGTCCTCTTCAGCCACTGTTCATGTGTGTTCCTGAGATATTCTAAATCTAAATTAAATTTTTGTGGTGCCTTGTGGTGCCTTATGGTGCCAGAAGGCCCCCAGGCATACTCTTACCTCAAGGTTTTACCCCAAGGTTGCCTCCAGTGCGATTTCAACTACCCCCAGGCGGCATCGGGCTTCTGAAATTTCAATGTCAGGAAGAACAGATTGCTGCCAAGCAAGGGACTACACTCTCAGCCAATCAATGACGTACCTCGTCCAAGCCAGTTTTATGAATGGGGTGCCACTGACTGACAGAGACTTTCAGAGAACTGCTCTCAGCCAACCAGCTGTACTCCACGCCTCCTGAAAGTAAAATTTCTGAATCCAGATGCTGCCTGGGAGGAGTTGAGATCGGCGCTAGAGGCATCTTTGGGGTTAAACTGTTCGAGAACGATTTAACCTTGAGGTAAGAGTTCGCCAGGGGGCCATCTGGTACCATTCCAACTTCATTTGGATGAAGTTGTTACAGTGCTTGGAGTGTTCCTTTAACTATGGCAGCAGTCAGCATATTTTGATGTCTTCTGGCTGACAGCTATATAAATGTTGGATGCCAGGTAGCTGTTTTTTTTTTCTTTTGACTTGGTGCCGTGGATTTATTGAGCCTCAGCATAGACAATATCCCAAAATCTACATTGTAGTCGTAAACAATATTTGATTTTCTTATTGTTTCAATGGGTATAAATCTTGAAGGCCAAAACAGGGTTTGCCTTGTAATTCAAATGACATTGTGCATGTTCCAAAGTTCTGCTCCTGAGAGTCAGCTTTCATTACTGATGTTTGTACTAAGAAGATGCCACAGTAAATACATTCCATTGTGCATTTTAAATGTACACAATCTTCCCATGAGTCCACTTTACTGGCTGATCTAATAACACATTGATTTGAACCTACTGTCTTACTTCACATCTAACTTTGCAACCAAATCTCGTGGAAGTAAATAGAAAATTAACCACTAGGATTAGTAGTTTTTATTATGACAATTTTGTAAAAAGATCAGTGGTAAACTTGTTGTTTTAGCCACCAATGGACTGTTTTGTCAATTGCGTAATACCATATGCTTGATAGCTAATCTGTCTTGCACTAGCATTGCATAGAGAAGGCAAATGTGTGAATTACAAACATTTTATGCAATATGTCATTTCTTCCCCAGACAAATCAATCTGAAGACACTACAACAGTTGGTGCTTAAAGTCAACATTTCATGTTAATCAGTAAGTATTCTTTTATTATGTCTCTACTAGAGTTCAGTAGAATGCACGTGATATCTGATAAGCTACTTGAAGCCACACGAAATGCTAAATAATGTTTGATTATTGTTTTTGGTCTGTTCACCAAATTTGCTGTCAATTCCCTCTGAATGTAAATGTCCTTAGGCCTTGGGGCTTGAATTGAAGTTAAATTACCTGTATTCAAAATTATCCAGTTAAAGAAATTATCCAGCTGATCTCTTTTTGTCCTTAATTTTGCAAGTTGATTTTCAATAAAGCACAATGCACTGTTTAGTGATTAAACCCTTTGTTATCTTGGCTGCGTTTTACTTACTGCAAATGAACTCCACACACTGTTACTTGGCAAAATTAATCAATCATGATGGGGATCTCTTAGGAACTCGTGCAATTGATTCCAGTTATCCCTGGTGGATGTAAATGATACATAATGAACCCAGGGCTACCTTGGGAGTTGTTTTACTTGCCACTGATGAACTCAACTGGATGGTGGCTATTTTATTATTATTATTGCCATTTATATAGTGTCAACAGATGCCATTCATTCAGAAACTAAATGAATCGATGATGACTGGGGTTTTGTTACAACTACTAGTATTCCAAACATTTGTGTATCCTATCAATGTTGCATATTGCTGAGTGCAACTGTAATAGCCCTGGTGGCATTTCTAACTGTTGCTGGTAGTCAGATGTCACAGAGCCCATGAGTTTCAGCTTAAGATTTCCAGATCTCTTACTGAATACAGCAGAAATTTTGACTTTGCAAAACTGTCACATTTTGTGCCTTTTTGTTAAGCTTTCTGTGATAACAGGCGATCAACATAAGAGATAGAGAGTTACAGTACACAGCATTGACAGCTAGGATGATTGAAAGCATTTAACTCTTAGATTTCCAGATAGGTGAGCTGCCTCCTCAGCTCTCTAATGGTTAAGATTCCTTTTTAGATTCTTGACATGCGATCTGTTTGTTTTTGCATTGACTTTTTTTTTTTTTTTTTAAGCACTTTGTATGTCTACTACCCAGACCCCTTTTCACCAGTCCCTCTTCAGCCTGTTTTGGAAAACCAGAAAGTTAAAAAGAAAGGGAGAGAAAGGAATTATTTGCATTGTAGCTTTGATTGGCACTGCCTCTGAAGAGAGGTTATTTCATGTGGCTGTTTCCTTTCAGGCAATCATTCTTTTATGCTCACACAATTCATCTGGGTACAGTTTTCTATTCACAATCCTTTCTTTCCCATTCCTTTCTTTCTGTCTTTTCTTTCTCCCTCTCTCTCTCGCTGCCTCTTTCCTTTTCATTACGTTCCCTTTGTATTTTTGGTTCACCAACCCCCTCTGCATTTTATTTTCTCCTTTTTATTTTCTTCCTCCATTCACTTCCTTTTCAATTTCACATATGAGTGTGTGTGTGTTCCGTGTCTTTTCCTTTTGCATTGAGTATCTCTTCTCTGTTTCTTGGGGGAGGGGAAGAAAATCAACAAACAGGCGAATTCAAATACAGTTCTACTATTTCCATTGGCTTTGTGCACCTCTGAGCAAAACCATTGCTTTAAAATAAGAAAATGATTCCACATGAAACATGATCTCTTGTTTAGAGATGTTGATGACTTCTAGTTGCGGTGTGTGTGTGTGTGTGTGTGTGTGTGTAAGGCTGGCTTTCAAGTCATCCTGGGACATTGTAAGTGTATTTATCCTGAGATCCTCCAAAATGTTAAAGGAATACTATAGTGCTGAAGTGGCAGTTTAGCAGACCGGCTCACTCTTTGTGGAGATTAAAAGAGATTTTGCTCACATTATCTCTTACGCCGTGCCGGTCTTGCTGCGGCTGGCTCCGCCAATCCATGGCTTTCCCATAGTAAAGCATTGGGAGGCTATTGCGCATGCAGGGCAAGACGCCTTGCTGCACCAATTAGTTCTCCTCATATATATACATTGAATCAATATATCTACGTGGGGAACGTTCAACATCTCCATCCAGAGCGTGGCAGTGCTGAATGCCAGTGCAGCACTGGACTAGAAAGTACCTCTATGGTCTGTCTCAATGACCGCCACTAGAGGTATTATGAGCCAGAAATGTAATACACTGCAGGAATACACCAGAACCATTACATTAAGCTGTAAAGGTTCTCGTGACTATAGTGTCCCTTTAAGCCCTAAATAGCACATCATTATCTGTGTAGTTACTCATCAGTTATGATCACCAATTAGTTCCAATATTCATCTGTCTGGAAACTTTTTTGACTCGAAGATATCTTTAATTTTGAAGGGATCTAAACTGCAACAGAACATACATATTTTGTTGTACAATCCTGTCATTGTAGAATGTATGGCACTCAAGGCTGCTAGAGCCAAACAGGCTCTGGCCTATCAGGAGTCCCAGTAAAACTTCAGATATCTGCTTATCCGAAAAGGTGGTGAAGTACAATCCTCAATTTATGCATTGCAGCACATAGAGGAACTGATCTCAGATCACTTCCTCCCAGCACTTGTGAATTGGAATCCACACTGTAGTAGAGCAGTTAGCAGTTGCTGTTGCAGCTCCTGTCCTTGACATATACCTGGCCTGCCTGGTCCCCACTGGAACCCACCCACACTGCTAGATATACACAGAAATGCAGAATAACCCTTCCCTCATACAAATAATACGGACAGCCCACACACAAACATACACACAATCCGCACAAATGAAACACCACTAACAATCCACATACATGCACACAACATGTACCTGGCCTGCCTGGTCCCCACTAGAACCCACCAACACTGCTAGATATACACAGAAATGTAGAATAACCCTTCCCTCATACAAATAATACGGACAGCCCACACACAAATATGCACACAATCCGCACAAATGAAACACCACTAACAATCCACATACATGCACACAACCCCATATGCAATACCCCAAACAGCCCCCACACACTACCAAACACACACTGTGACATATCCATCCACACACACACACACACACAATTCCACAAGCAGCCCCCTTACACAGCCCACATTCATATGTATCATACACAATACCATAAACTACTCATGAACATATACAATATAATAGCTCATATACGCAGGGCCGTCTTTAACGCAGGGCAAACTGGCCAGCTGCACCGTGAGCCCTGCTGGCCTCAACTATTTCTAACCCTCTGGCCGGTAATCCGCATACTAAGGAGGCCCAGCAGGAGTGGCCCATGCACAAAGGACCACCCGGTGGGCTTCTGTCAGCAGGGGCCCGGTCGCACGCTGAGGCGCTTTAACAGCGCGAGCGGGCCCCTTGCTTTTCGGCAGCAGGCTGGGAGGAAGTGACGGCCGCGCATCACTTTCTCCCACAAAGAGAGGATCGCGCGGGAAAGAAGAGTAGGCAGATTGGAGGGGGGCTGGCCGAAAGCGCTAGACCCCAACTCCCAACACCTTCAGCCACCAGCAGGAAAGGTAGGAAACTGGAGGGTGGGTTTTAAAGTGTATGTCTGTGTCAGTATGTCTGTCAGTGTGTGTGTGTGTGTGTTAGTATGTCTATGTGTGTGTGTGTGTGTGTGTGTGTGTCAGTATGTCTTTGTGTGTCAGTATATCTGTGTGTGTGTGTCAGCATGTCTGTATGTCAGCATGTCTGTGTGTGTGTCAGTATATCTCTGTGTGTGTGCGCATTTCAGTGTGTATATATCTGTGTGTGTATGTATGTGCATACATCTCAGCATTCACACACTAACACTACACACAAATACACCCCTGCATTCAATTTTCAACACTACATACAAACACATGTCTGTGTTACACACCAGAATTATATGTAAACACACCCCTGCATTCAAAAACCAACACTACACAAATACATGCTTGCAATCACGCCAACACCACATACAAACATATTCCATACAAAAACCTGTTTACATTCAAACACACAAAAACTGCTTAGTGCTAAATACAGACCTGCAAACATGGGTAAATGGTAGAGCCCCAGCTGTCAATGCATTTCTGGAGTTGCACGACAGATGGGGATCTACCTTTTAATCACCCATGCAACAGGGAGACCCCCCAAAATTCTTGCACCTCTCTACTTTAGGTCCGCCACTGCGTTAAGGTGGAGGATGTGATTGCATGCCTGGGGAGGGGGGCAGGGTACAGGGGGCCCCAAGCAAATGCTTTGCCCAGGGTCCAGTCACTATTAAAGACGGGCCCTCCATATACGCACAAATACAACGATACAAAGCAATTACAGTAAAAATAACAAGCAGAATAAGGCAGCATACACCCCTCGATTGAAAATAAAATAGGACCGGCACGCTACGGGACATCACAATCCTATATCGGCACAGTGCTGCTAAAAGGTTGCCTACATTTGCCTTAGGGCATTTTTCCTCTTTGGAATATTGGTTGGTAAAACCTAAAAAATAGTGGTTGGAAACTTCAACAGGAATTCACCTCTTAAAGAGATAAACCTGATGTCAGCATTCTTGTATATTGTCTTTTGTATTTGCAAAAGTAATGAGAGCCTATATGTACCCTTACACAATACATATGAGTTGTATTAAAGCACACACTGCCCATCCACAAGGCATTGCAAGGGCACAGGTTTAGTAGCTGTTCCTTTTTATCAGGATTATTTTGCCCAAGAGGAAGTCTTGTCCACAAGAGTGCAATGCTAGAATAGAGTTTTTCAAACAGCTATTTTCTGATTCCAATCATTGGGAACATTATTCTTTTCAAATTATTTTTATTTAACAATGTAAAAATCTATTTTAAACAAAAATATAACAAATAAAATAGAGAGGGGGTTAACAATTGGAAGGGGAAAGAGGAATTTATCCATAAGTACGCACATTTAAATACTACTCCTAGACTTTTTGAGAGGTTCATACGAACTCTAGACACTGTGTAAAAAACGAAGGGGAGAGTATAGAACAGGCATGATAGGCAACCTTTGGCACTCCAGATGTTTTGGACTACATTATGGGTGTATCATTATAGGGATGGAGACCACAACGTCTGAAGTGCTAAAGGTTGCCTCCCCGTGGTATAGAATATTTGATACATCTCCACATCTGAGGAAAGGGATTTAGGGGTAGGTTTTTCAGATGACATAAAGGTAGGCAGGCAATGTAGTAGAGCAGCAGGACATGCTAACATAATGATTGGTTGTATAGGGAGAGGTATTAGCAGTAGAAAGAGGGAAGTGCTCATGCCATTGTACAGAACACTGGTGAGACCTCACTTGGAGTATTGTACACAGTACTGGAGACCGTATCTTCAGAAGGATATTGATACTTTAGAGAGAGTTTAGAGAAGGGCTACTAAACTGGTTCATGGATTGCAGGATAAAACTTACAAGGAAAGGTTAAAGGATCTTAACATGTATAGCTTGGAGGAAAGACGAGACACGGGGGATATGATAGAAACATTTAAATACATAAAGGGAATCAACACAATAAAGGAGGAGACTATATTAAAAAGAATAAAAACTACCACAACAAGAGGACATAGTCTTAAATTAGAGGAAGTATCAGGAAGTATTACTTTACCGAGAGGGTAGTGAATGCATGGAATAGCCTTCCAGCTGAAGTGGTAGAGGTTAACACAGTAAAGGAGTTTAAGCATGCGTGGGATAGGCATAAGGCTATCCTAACTATAAGATAAGGCCAGGGACTAATGAAAGTATTTAGAAAATTGGTTAGACTAGATGGGCCGAATGGTTCTTATCTGCCGTCACAGTCTATGTTTCTATGTAAAGAACATCAGAGTGATTTTTACACTAGGCTTTTCATCTAGGAGGAAGACAATTAGTTTCTGCAGACCTTCATATGTTTTAACATGTGCTTCTTTAAATGCATGTGTTGAGTCTGAAAATACAGTCCAGGCATGTATAGAAAAATTACTCCTTAGCAATGTTATGTGTGTGAATGATATATAATCTAGCCTAATAGGTTGTAATAATGGGGAGAATTATAAAGCACCTCGCCCTCAATTTGTGTGTAACCTGTCAATAGGCCTCTGACCTGATTTCCTGCTATAAAGCACATTAAAAGGAAAGACAGGATAAACAGGATTTACACGCTATACACATGAACTCCTATACCTAAAATAGGAGAACATAAATGTATATTTTATTAATATTACACCAACTTTAAAGTTGTAGGAAGTGTACAATATTCTTTCAACTGGTAATGCGAACCAAGGCCAGTTATCTTGGGTTTGGTTCCCATCTGGCACACATACAGTGGATTTGTGAGCTATACAGACAGTAATCTAGCATTACAGTGTGAAAGGTTCATGTTTAATTGAATGAAGAGCTATGATTCATCATAACATAAAATATGTACTGTACCATTGTCTGAGAGGTTGAAAAAACAGTCATCTCCATTAGTAAGTGGCGCATAAAAAAATGCTTTTACCTAATTTGCCCCCCTCATCCCTCCCCTGGCATATTGATGGGACAAACAGAGACCTCAGGCATTATTTAATAATAATTAAAATAACTCTCCAAGCACCATAATCACTACAGCCAGGCTTACAACCTACTTGGGTCCCACTCAGTGTACACATCACCTGATTCCGATCTTCCTGCTGAAGAATCCAGCTGTACAGGGTAAAACAATGCAGGACCACACTGCTTGGCTGAGAGCATCAGGTGAGTGCTCAAAGCCTTTTGAACACAGTTCTGTATTGGCCATGTTTTCCTCTATGGAATCATATGACATCTCTGTCAGGAGAAAGGCTAGGTTCCCCGCAGGCATATGGGGTCCCAAATAAGTTGGCAAACCGTACTAAACTGGTTTGACTACTTACTGACTCTTGTGACTCAATAGCCGCTACAGTGGGCTATAGTGGTAATTGGAGTTCTCCTTTAATCTATCACCATCCTGTTCTAACTAAAATATGTAAAGGGTCATTCTAAGCACTAGAACAAACTGTGCTCAATGCATGGGTTGTGGTGCAGAAAATACCTAATCCCAGTCTCCCTGCACACCTTGGCTAATAACTACAGTCATTTTTGAAAATACCTGTACCTAACAGACTCCCTGCGGTATCAGTGATGTCAGAGGAGAAACTTTTCTTGCCTATGCACAGTGCACATGCTGGTGGATGCACTCCAAAAAAAGCTGGGGTTGAACATATACATGGTCTCTATCCCACAGCACACAGTTCTGATCAAACAATTATTTATATAGCAGTGGCAACATATTCTGCAGCGCTGTAAATAGGAAGCAAGACACATATCTAATTCTAACAAAACATGTATGACATTATAGACTAGAAGGGAAGTGGACCCTTCTCAAACAAGCTTACAATCTAAATCTAAAGTTGTGAATAAACTTTGGTAGGATTGAGCAATTCTACTTATCCTGTGTTATAAGTGGAACCTCAAGCAGTTGACTGATTTAATAAGAAACGTCTCCAAACTACTGCATCAGAAGCTTTGGATTGGTGGAATGTCTTTCTGTCTGGGAGAGGTCTGCAAGCTGCTTCTATTAGCAGTGTATTAGCAAAAGCAGCAGGAACTGTCAACTCAAGTGATGTTAAAAGGACACTATATGCATCAAAACAATTTAAGCTTAAAGGGCACTACAGTTAGCAAAACACTAAACTGGCTTGGAAAGAGACGTACCTTTCCCAAGCCAGTTTTGTGAACGGGCAGTCACTGATTTGCTGACCTTTTACAGCCAATTAGCGGCGCCCCTGCCCGGCGGCACTTTACGCTTCCTGTAACTGAAAATTCTGAACCCGGACGCCACCGCGGTGAGCTGAGATTGTTTGAGAGCGGTTTAACACCATGAGGTAAGAGCGTCTCAGGGGCCTCATGATACCATGACAACTTAATTTAGATGAAGCTGTTTTGGTGCATTGAGTGCCCCTTTAATGAAGCACTTTTAGTGAATAGATCATGCTCCTGAAGTGTCACTACTCAGTTCTTTGCCTTTTTGGAGTTAAATTGCTTTAGTTACTGGTTATGCAGTCTAAACCTCCCATGGCTGTAAATGACACAGCCTCCATGAAAAAAATGATTTAATTTTTCAATCAGATGTTAACTTGCTCTATAGGTTTTTCCCCTGCTCTGTAAAGCTAACTTTAATCACACACAGGAGGCTCCTGCTCAACAGAGCAGGAGATACGAAATTTCAAAATTAAATAGAATGTACAATAAAGGAAATTTAAAAATAAGATATCTCTTTTTGGAAGGCTGTGTAATTCACATGAGAGGTGTGACTACGACAGCATAAACAATGTGATTGAACTCCTAAATGGCAGACAATTGAGCAGTGAGACTGCAGGGGCATGATCTATACATCAAAACCACTCAATCTAAAGTTATTTTGGTCGTTTTACCTGACTTTCCATTCGGGAAAGCAGATTTTTACCAGTTTTTACATGCATTTCTGACAAATTAGCATATTGCAGAACACTCTTGAGTTGGTTAATTGGACAGCAAGTACTGAGAGCTGGATTTCTACTATTATCTAGGTAATCAAGCTAATCTGTGCAAGGTGTAAACAACACATTGGGGCGTTCATTTTGACCATAATTGTTTGTAGTGATCATATACATGCATTTGTAATGTAAAAAGTTGTTCTAGAGCTAAGCCATGTGTGTTTTGTTTCTCTTGTGCCATACAGATGTTACTATCTTTTGATATGGGTTATAGAAAGGTGACCTATTGTCTATTCTTCAGTGCCTGGCCCTCACTAGGTGAGAGGCTTTGCTGGTACTGTTCATAGGTTTTTATTTATGTTTTTCTTTATTCTGTCTATTGAAGCTCATAAAAGGAAAAAGAAGTGTGCTGGTAGAAAATAGAAGCCGATTTAAGTGAAAGGGTACACAGATAGAGAGGTTAAACCACATGCAGGGATGTGGAGATAGATGAAAGGGGAAAGAACAGAATGATAAGAGGTAGAAAGAGGCGCAGTGGATCTACAGAACTGAGGTAGCTGTTGCTAGGGTAACAGAAAGAATGAAAAAGAAGGTCTAAGGGAGGTATGGAATGAAGTGATGGGAAGAGAATGCTGGAGGGAGAGGTCAGAATACAATGTATACAGAGTGCAGGTAAGTAAATTCTGAATGCTTTAGTAGAAGGAGAAAAAAAGTAATGTGGAACCAGAGTGGACTTTATTGTTTATTTTTATTTAATTTTCTAATAGAAGAAAAATGATGTGCCTGTCTTCACATTTCCTCATATCTACAGGTTTATACAGGACTTTGTATAAAACAGGCTTATGCCCAGCACTAACCTGACATCAAAGGCGCTTCTTTATTCAGTTCCCACAGAGAACAGATAACATTCTAGCCATAAAAAAACAGGTCTTTAACGAATCAAGTATGGTAGAGACCTATTTTTGTAGCCAAATGTTAATCAATATTTGTAGGCACCGAATAAAAGAAGTGTTTGTGTTGGACCATTAATTTATTTCTGTAATTTAACTGAATTTTGAACTGAAGTCCATGTACCATTTATTAAGTAAGTGTTCCCCTCTACCTTATTTTACTGACTATTCCTACTCCTAAACTTCTGTCTGGGATCTGCACTTGCTACTAAAAGTGACAAGAAGCAACATAACCACTATAGCGGTTGTCTAGTCTCTGGGAGCCATCCATCAGTTTAGTTATGATATGACATAAATGAGTCTTTTCCTGGCTAATGGAAACTGTCCCAAGCACCCTTAGCCAATCAATGCTGCCTAGCCTGGACTAAATTGAGTTTGATGTTATGGAATAGTTGAGAGCCCTTGTTTGTCACACCATTCCTTAACGTTTGACATTAAACTAAGTCATGACATGCTGACCCTGTAGGTAACAGAGAGAACTGCACTGGCTAGATTGCCTCTTTAAGTAAAAAGAGAGCTTATTCAATTTAGTTTCTCCAATGGGAAATTAAAGACACTTTTAGACACTACTTTACAAAAGGAAAATAGTTACGATCAAAATCTAACGCCACCCTCTGCATGCAGACACTGAACTTTCCTCAAAGAGATTCATTGATTCAATGTATCTCTATGAGGAGATGCTGATTGGCTTGGCCAGGGCTGTGTTTGACTTGTGCTGGATCTGCCCCTGATCTGCCTCCTTGACAAGCTCAGCCAATCCTATGGGAAAGCATTCTAATTGGCTCAGATCATCACTTCTGATGATGTCAGCCAAGCAGGCAGATCAGGGGCAGAGCCAGAAGCAGCAGACTTGACTAAATTTACAGGGGCAATGGGGGCCAGGAGGGCAAGATGGCGATTTTAACACTGTTTTTGTGTTCCGGACCCTATAGTGTTCCTTTAAGGTTTACTCCAAACACCATGAACACATCAGTGATTTGAAGTGGAGTCTGTATTTGTGGAGTTTTGTCCCAAAATGTGAAATTCTGGACAGATTTTAACCCCTCTGCTGATGGATAATATGCATGAATTTGTAACTCCACCTCTGGGAGCGTCACTGAGGCGTCAGTCACCCCAGAACAAGAGTTCCGGGCTGCCTAATGGAAGTTCTTTGCAAATTGGACGTCTGTCGACAGCAAGCACAGCATGCTGGCGACAGGCATCTAATGGTGGAATGGCTCTCCCCTCTGCCGGATTAAAGGTAAGTCTTTTTATTTATTTATTTACTTGGTGAGGAAGGGTCATAATAGTTAGGGGTACCCTAACCAATAACTGTTTAATTAAAGCATTGTTTTTTTGGTTGGAGTAATCCTTTCACCGCTACAGTAATAGTTTTAATTGTGCTTATAACTAGTCATGTAGTACTGCAAGTGTTCCCAATTACAGTAAGGAAGCAGATTCCAGGGTACACCTACTTTTTTTTACCTTCTCCAATATCTGATTAGTGATACATACTAACAGGCATTTTCTTCATAGATTTAATGAATTGTTATATGCGAATCCAGACACCTATTAAAAATACATTTTAAGCACTGCATTCAGGATATTACATCCCTGAAGTTGGTGTATTTATGGCTTGAGGGACCCCAGTATGCTACTGCACACTGTTGAAAGCCATTGCCTCACTGTATCCTGGATTGCCAACAGCTGGCATTCATATTAAATGCTTAAAAAACAAGGATATTTTTTGACATTGAAAGATAGTACTTTGGATAGAAGAGTCTGTTACAATTAATATAAATTTACAAGAAGGTTAAGAAACTCTGCATTTAAGAACATTTTTGTGTGCCTTCCTCATTTATATATGAGGTAGCTGATATCTTCAAAGCGTTGTTGGTTAGGTGCCAAGGAGGTATGCCAAGGGTAAAACGTATATAGACCTACAGTGCATGTGCTGCCCTTTGTAGGAACTGTCATTTATCATATGACAGTCTCATGTGGAAATGATGAAATTGGTTCCAAACTAGAAGACAGAAAGGTCTCTCTTATATTGATGAGTTCTTTATCCGGAGAATCACTGTCCTACTTTTGTGCTTGACTCTAGTGCATTTATACTGTGCCCTATTAAGCATCTAAGTTGTGTATACCATGGTCAGTGTTCCCATGGAATTTCCAAAAATCAACACTCCCAGTGAATTACTGCATCGGAACAGTCTCCTTGGATTTTTATTTTTTTTTCATTTGTTTATCTCACTGAATACGTTTCTCCTACAGTATGTTCCTATTTTTGTTTTTCTATACCAGTAAAAGAACAAAGGCAGTTCATTTCTGGAACAGGAAAACACTGTTTTCCTTGTCTTCACGGGAAAAAGTACTTCTATTTCTTTTTTTGTCTTTCTTGGCATTTTAGCTTAATCAGATAAAAGATGATATCACCAACTTTAAAAAAATAAACTTAAATATCCTTTCCTTAATATGTAAAATGATTATTTATTTTTTAATCTAATTTTTGCAGGTACTGTGCTATTATCCCATTTCATCATTGGCAGAATATCGCTGTGCAATGCCTTCTAAGCCAAAGCCGGTATAAGAAGCTTGTCCATTCAACTCTCTAGTACCCTAGGTGTCAGCAGGTAGGTCAGGCGAGGCTTTTCTTAATCCTGAAATGTCTGTTTAGGTTTGCAAGCCATTGCTGTACTCCCTCCCCTTGTTACTTGTGTCCGTTTCAAGCTTAACCCCAAAACCCTCCTTGTATTATTTATTTTATTTATTTTGCAGAATTGAAACTAGCATGGGGAACTGTAAACTTTCTCTCTGGGGATATGCTGGTTCCCAAAAATAACACAGTATTTAGGTGCTGGTTTTCTTGCCTGTAAATGACAGTTTGCAATAGCAGGGTTAAATGCATTTTTATTCTCAAATGGTTGCGCTAAAGGTTTGATATATGTATTTTTAGCACATCCATCCCAGCATTACTTTTCTTGTTTTCCAACACTGCAAAGTCACAAGACACAAAAACAAAATGCTTTTAGTGTCAGATGAAAATATTTTTAGAAATGCCCGTTCTGTATATAGTGCCTTTACTATGTAAACCCATTATCTATTGACGTCTGTACACACAGCCCTGAAATATATGTATTTCTCATATGTGCTTTCAACACATATGTGTTCAGTCTGCAAGTTTGCGATTCCTTTTGTGCTTAGCCAAATGGTAGTTGCAGTCCACAGCAACTAGATTGCTTGCTTGCAATATTCATTCTTGTACTTTAGACCCAATGTTCAGAGAGATGACTACACTGATATCTTACGTATTATAAGAAGGTTAATATTGCCTTCACAGTTGTTACCAGCCCCTCTGGCACAGCACATATTAAATTGTTGGGAGGGAGGTGGGGCGGGAGGCATTTTTTATAAATGAAAGAATATGGCCAGGCTTGCAATCATTTTCATATTCACAGACGAACTCTCACAATACACGTTACACAATGGAAAAGAAAAATGGGAAATTGGAAAACTGAAAAAGAAGGAAGTTAAACAATAGCTTATTTTGTTGGCTTTATATCTGGTTATGTTTAAACACACTCCCTCCCCATCACCCAACCTTTCAGACATTTTACATACAATTTAAAGGGACACTATAGTCACCAGAACAACTACAGCTTAAGGACTTAAAAACAGCTTAATGTAATTGTTCTGGTGAGTATAACAGCTCCCTTCAGGCATTTTCATGCAAACACTGTCTTCTCAGAGAAAAGGCAGTGTTTACATTGCCCCTACGAACATCTCCAAGTTCCTGGCTTAGGGCTGCACAGTAGCCCTGTGGTTCTGATTGGCCAAAACACCATTTGGCCCCGCCCCCGTGCCATTGTTTTTTTCCCTATGGTAAAGCATTGGATTGGCTAAAAATCGACCATTTCGATTATGTCACAAAGGGGGCAGAGCCAGCCCCAGCCGCACTGGAAATAAGGTGAGTTTTAAACTTTTATAGGGAGGAATGGGGGGTTTAAATGGTGGGTTTAACACTATAGGGTCAGGAATACATGTTTGTGTTCCTGACCCTATAGTGCTCCTTTAAGGACTTAAAAACAAGACTACGGATTTGACCAAAAGGAACAATGTCAAGATCTCTATAGTGACTAGTAAGAAGGTGCAAAGATCATGCTTTTAAGACTGGGCCGTAAAACAATTTGCTATATTCCTTTCCTGTTTATAGTCTATTGGATTAAATACCTTACTAGTTGTAGATGAAGTGCACCTCGCAGTCATCTCCAAGAGAGAAAAGTTAATAATTCACAATAATGGAACATATTGAAAGTGACATTTGTAGAGATCCGTTAACTATTAACGGTTAAAAGCACACTTTATTGTGATATTTATAAAAAACTAGTTTGGGTTATATACAAATGCAGAAATACCTTTCACCCCTTTCCTGCCTGCTTCATAACCACTTCTACATATAGCACCCACACTCCCTGAGCTCCCCACACCTGCAGTAACCTCTGGACTACCTTCATAACTGCTTCCTTGCTTACACTTTCCTCTGTAATATAACTCGTTTGGAATTCTCTGCCTTAAGAGGTGGTTTTATCAGAGTCTATACAGATTTTTAAACTGCAATTGGATAAATACTTGCAAAAACATAACATACAGGGATATAATTTCTAATTAGTGGGGTAATAGCTGCTTGATCCAAGGAGACATCTGACTGCTATTTTGGGGTCAAGATGAAATTTCTTTCCTAGTTTGTTGCAAAATGGAAGCACTTCAGACTAGATTTTTTGCCTCCTTTTGGATCAACAGCAAAAACATATGTGAGGAAGGCTGAACTTGATGGACGCAAGTCTCTTTTCAGCTATGTTACTATGTAACTCTCAACTCCCTTTCTTCCTGTACGTCCAACTTGTCTTGTTGCAAATAATTGTCTGTCTATCCACCTATTGTACAGCACTGCAGAATTTGTTGGCTCTTTATAAATAATAGTAATAACAGTGATGGTTAAGCCTTGCCTCTCTAGCTTGTGCAGACAATATTTACAAAAAATTCTGACATTTAGTAAGCTGGGAAAGCAATTTATTATGAAGATCATGTTCCGCATAATAAATTTCACTTGCCCTGTCGTTGTAGCCGTGTGTGTATTGCTCTTCCTTTTGGTTAATCGGTGAGTAGTACTTTGTTGGTGGAGCTCCAGCAGAGGGGACACTTCCTCAGTGCAGAGTAAATCTCATGTGTTTGGAACACATAATTAGCTGTGCATCCTGGCAGTAAAGGTAGTGCCCAACAGTTGGGGTGCCAGTTGTTAGCAGTCACTGTCGTTATTTCGCTTCACATTGCAGAAAGGAACTAGGTAGTTCCAGGTTCTGCTGTGTAATTACTTTCCTGAAAAACCTAAAGTCTTGCTCCCAGGGAAAAATTCAATAAAATATGCGCTTCTCTAAATCTAAAATCAATATTACCTGTAAATGTTTATAGTTATTTTACTGGTTTATTTGTGAAAAAGTACATTTATATTGTATTAAATCATTTTTATTTTAAGCACAAAACAAGTCAGGCACAGTTCCACAATGATGAGAAGCTTACAGTTGCATACGCAGAGGCCTATTATTACGTGACAGTATAGCGAATTATTGTCATCAGGCATTAAATCTTATGTAATTACATTTATGACTGTACCAGGCTAAGTCTTATAGCTCTATAAATTCACCAGCATCAAAAGAAAACTGTAAGTAATCTGGTGTCGGCTTGTGCCAGCAAGTAACTTTGTAATAGGTGGGCCTTGCGGCTCGTAGCTGTGTATGTTAGCGGGGCTTAATGATCATATGATTCCAATTGCCAATATATGCGACCATGTAAATGTGTTGCAGGCATTTAATTTAATGCAGCATAAGATATAATATAGTTTGCCTCTAATAGATTTTAGGGATGTGCTGTAGGTAATGGGTATTAAGGCGTGATGTTCTGAAGTTAATGTGCCTGAAGGGTTAACATTCAAGTAAGCCTGCTGCCTTCACGGTGTATAGAGGAGCCTTGTTATTACAACTTTTTTAAAACTCTTGCACGTTGCAACATCAGGGAACTCAGTTGTGCAGTGATTTTAAGTTAATCTGCGGCCAGTGCATAGGACACTGACAAGTGTGGTAAGATATAGCCTGAGTATGTAGGTTTAAGATTTACACTGGGGCATTGATGTGCGTTACTATATGGTTCCAGTCTGCATAGGGCTAATGTGTGCGTCAAACTTTAGCAGGCGTATGCTTAAATTTTTTTATTTTTTTTAAATACTAAGTGCTATAATAATCAGAGCGTCTGAAGCAATAGCTCTGTATATAAGAAATAAAGTGGAGGTAATAACATCCTATAATGCGTCAATCTGAAGTTAACTGTAGCTGATCATGCAATACATGTAATGAAGTATATAGGCAAACTAATGCAGTGTTAAAAGAAATGACCATCCTATAATAATGGAAAAACCATTACGCTGATGTATACCTTAGCTATTGATGCGATACTGGTAGAGGAATGCATAAACAAACAAATTATATTAAGTGTACATGGGTTCCCATATTATCGAGAAATAAACTAGGGTGCCTATATGTGAGCCTGTTCCTTGAGCGTCTTCTCAGAATGTCAGAGTTAACGCAAGATATATGTGACTAGATATATGTGTGTTAAGATATAAGCATAGAAATATACATCGTATAATACAACATTCTGGCTATTCAAGTAGGCAATAATGAATGGCGTCGAGGTTTTGCCCGTGGGGGCACTACAACATAGCATATCCATTCTGAAGCTGATATGTATAAGTCACCAAAGTAAATGTCGACGAAGCAGTTACATAAGAAGCATATTCGTGTGTGAACTTGGTTATATTCAACACTGAGTGTAGACATTCGGCGCGGACAGTAACTGAATGCCCAGTGAGTGAGAGGGAGCATTTAGAAAATAAAAATTATTCCTGAATGGCAGTCCGAGGGAGGCCCTGCATGTCTCCGCTGCAGCACAGTCCCAGGGACGCCGAGCCTCCGTCCGTCACTTCCGCAGTGCCCCCAGTCCATCCTCCCCAGCACCCCGCTGTTCCCTCTGCAGTGTGTACTCCCATGTCTCTCCCGGTGCCAGCCTCATTCTTGGGGCCGGTGCGCGGCCTCCACAGCCACCGGTCCACCGGAAGGTCAGCGCACTCCTTCCCCACAGGGCTCACAGCAGCAGGGACATGGCTCTCCAGGGACCCCCATACCTAGAGGCCGGGGTACTCACTACTCCTGTGGGTGCGGGAGCACCACAGAGGCTCCATCTGGTGCTCCGTCTCGCCCGAGTCCGCACGAGCCGTCCATGCCAGGCCCCGATGCTGTATGCGCTGCTCAGCTTCTTCTTCTGGGCTTCCACAAGCTCGTTTCAATCTCGCCCTGGGTGCTTCCTCTTGAACTGTGCACCCTCTCCACCGTGTTGGCCTCCACAGTCTCTGTGGTCTGTTATTCTGGAAGGCCTCTTCCTGACTTCCCTTGCCAGTGTAGGGGACCAGCGTGGTCCTCGTGCGGAGATGTCCACCTCGGCATGTGCTGTCCCCATGAGGCCGGGTTCACCCCCACCGGCTGGGGAGGGGGCGGAGCAGGCCCCAGAGCCGGTGTGGTCCCCCGAGGGGATAGGTGACTCCATGATGCGTTGTTCATCCGAGCGGATCACCAGTCTCTAAGTCAGGCTTATGCTAACAGGTAGGCCGGATTTATTTGTGTTAGTGTTCCTGGCGTGCTGTCGGCCCTTTGCAGGTGTCTTTTTAATGCTGGGGCGCTTCTCTCTTGCAGCATGTTAGGGTGAGTTATATTAGGTTTTATGGCCTTTGTTTGGTGCTCGGGCTCAGAGCCATGCTTGTCTGCTTCCAGTTTGCCCGGCGGCCCGGCCCCGCCCCCATACATTTATATTGTAAATGCTGAAGACAAAATATATAGAGGCACTTCCCAGTCTATATATGCTCCTACTAAACTATGCGCTTATGTGGCACAGTATAACTTTGTAAACTATTGTGCCTATAGAGCGCAAGAGTCCATTTTAATTTTGTTTTTATGTTATTTGCTCTCTAAAGTGACTTTCTCATGCAGTCCAGGACATACAATGTGATTTATTCTTGTAAAACACTACAAATTATATAAATGAAGTAAGATCCTCATTTGGAGAGTATTTCTAATGTCACGTAGCCATTGGGAGTGCAGAGCTGTGCGTTCTTTATGTTTCTGACACTAAAGGCGAAGCTCATTATATGTCATTGCAACTAGTAATGGCTTATTATAGGTAAATGAAACACAGTGAGTGGCACCTTACATTTTAATGGCCAGTTTTCTTTAAAAGAGGACATAATGGATAAAAACTGGCTGACCACATAACCAATGTTCAGCTGAGTGATATATTAAAACCACAGAAAGTGTTTTAAGGTTTTGTTAATTTTGCTAAATATTCAGTTGTTGACAACAACCTCTTCTCTGCAAGCCAGTTGTGCAGAGCATTCTGCTGTGTGTGTTTAGAAGAATGCACTATAATGTATATATGATTTATTTAGCACGTGAATGAGCATGCTATGCATCATGCAGAGCCAGGAGCTGGCTCACACATGTGTGATAGCGAACAAGCAGAACAGAGGCTATTACTGAAGAGGTCACTTTCAACATCAGTGTCCATCGCAATCTTGCAATGGGTCAAAGTAACAAAGTCCTTACGCATGACCCCTAATAAAAAAAAAAAGTGTGCTGTTAACTAAGCATTCAGCAGTCTAGTGCAGGGTCAGCATTGTCTATAAGATGTTTTTTTTTTCGTTTGTTTGGTTTTTATCGTAGCAATAGGAGTGCATATATAACTATGAGTGCAAATATGAAACAGTGGTAGTCAGCCATCTGCATGTTGTGGACTACTTGTCCCCTGATGCTTTGCCATCATTATGGCTGTCAGATCATTATGGGAGGTGTAATTCACAACATCTGGAGTGCTGAAGGTTGCTTACCCCTGCTATGTAAAATAGTCCTCTCATCTCCACCAATGTTCATCTTAATGGATGTATACATCTTCATTTTATATGAATAGTTATTCAGCTGCATGAATTTGGTGGCATCTAATGGGATTTGATGACTTCAATAAAAGAAGTGAGAAGGGTAGACGTTGGCTTCATCAGAAGCAACGGGAAGGAAAAAGGCAGGGTTTTTACGAGATACAGTAGCCCCGGAGGTACAAGTCTAATATCCCAATAACTAATGTTCCATTTGAAGAAAAAAAAAAAAAAAGCTGACAGTATTCCGATTGTGAAGTTAACTGGCATCATCTTTTAAGTTGATTTTATGGTTATCACAAAATCCATTGTAGCTGCTTTCTATGATTGTAAAGATACATTTTCAAGAGTCTTTATACTTTTCTAACAAAACAAAAAGTAACCAATACAGCTTCCCGTGATATCATCCCTCCAGTGCTTCTCAGTTTTAGAAAACAGAATTGTAAAGCAAACGCAGTGGATACCATGTTGAAGAGCTTTGAAGCAGTTCTCCTGTTGGAAATACCACATTTCAGTAGCGAGCTTGCTTTAAGGATGAGAAAATAGTTATACGCCACATTTACAGATATTTCATTCGTCACTCAACACTCTATAAACATAAAATGGATAGTCTGAGTGGTGTTATTATTCTATCTACAAAATTGCAGTTTCCTTTGCAAGAAAGATGCCACATAGAAATACAGATTTTGACAGCTTGTTAGAACTTAGTATTGCCCCATCTTACATGGTATAAAGGTTTATAACCTATGTGGCCTTCAGCATACACTGCACATGACCTCTAAAATGTCTGAGACATAATGAATACTCTAAATGCAGCAGATCCTACCTCTAATGGGAAACAATTCTATAAATCTTTCAACGTTTTGGTAGCTGAACACTTCCTTACATGTCCGCTTGTGTAGTATATTAAATAATGTCCTCTGTTATGGAATAATTCTACCAGAATTGGCTATCTGAACAAAAACCATTGTTTTAACCTACAACCTTTTTGGCCAATCAGTCATTCAGTCATTGGTTCGATTCTTTGAAACAGCTTCTTTATTTATTGAAACAAAATTACTGAGATATTACCACAGTGTTAAAACCTTCTAGACATTTAACAAAGACTCCCCACTTTCACAAACTCTGCTAAACTGCTTTTGCCCTACTTCCTGGCTTCACTCCTGTATCTTGTACAAACATTCCTTCATTTTTCTTGAAATGTGTAAAGGACTATTTTGCATGTCTTGGTGTGAGTTGTGGATGTATATTGTAGTTGTGTTTTTTTTTATTAGTTTCCTAGTTTTTATTGGAAGTTCTGGTAGCTCTGTGTTCAAGGAGAGAGGTGTGTTTGTGTGTGTGTGTGTTTTCTCTCTCAGAGAGAGAAGCATGGAAAGCCAGTATTATGTGGGGTTATTCTCAAACGCTAAGCATGATCCTTGTGGTCACATTACTTTACCATTTTAATGACATGTATAAAATGTCTGAATGGGTTTTATACTTAAGAAAAAAAAAGTGTCCAAAGAATTCTGCTCACTTCTCGCCTTCACAACAAACCACTCCCACCTCTATTTTGCTGGCCATGTACAGCAACAGACAAGGGATCGTGTGGAACCTGATGAATGAAAACCTCTTTTGAAAAAAACAAAAACTTTACACTCAGGATAATATTTCAGAACACATCACATCCTGCAGGGTTTTAATTTACCCATTTGTTATGCCTGCCTGTAACATAAGGGCCTTTATAACATTATTATTTAGCAGAAAAAAATGTGCACAGTTTAGCTCCTGCAAGTGAAGTACCCCTTAAATATGTATAAAGGAATGCAGAAACCCCAATAATAGTAAAGGTGTTCGAACATGAGGTAATGTGTGACCAATTATACAGGGTGAGTCAAAAGTAAGGAGCCTCTCAAGTATTGATAAATCTTAAAGAGGGACACTCTCAGCATTATAACCCTTTCCCTAAACTTCCCTTTAGTTTAAATTATTTGTCAAACTGACAAAATGAGGTGCTGCCTCCTCTGAAGTGGGGGGCATTGCAGGTTCTACTGTCTTGCAGCAATTGCAAAGAGTGACATGTCTCTCTGATGAGAGACAGTTGTGTGCAATGCCAATCATCACAGGGATAACACAGGGACAGAGACTTTACTCTGGAACCAAAACCACTTCAATAAGGTGAAGTGGTTATGGTACCTAGACTGTCCCTTTAATCTCTTGTTAACACTATGTAATAGACAAATTAATTAACCTATGTTGTGTGTGAGTGTTTCTAACTTCATTACTGATAGTGCAAGCATTTGATATTTTCTAAACTTTAATATAAAAATAAACCAGGTCATTTAACATGTGGAAAGACCCACTGAAATCTGAAACAGAAAATTAAAAACTGATCTCTTAGCTGTAACTGCATATTATACTCTATGTGTTGAATGAACTTTAAACAGTTAACTATTTACATATAGTCATTACTTGTATTTGCTTTCACCATTTACACTAATCAACCACAACATTAAAACCATCTGCCTAAAATCGTGTAGATTTCACTTGTGATGCCAAAACAGCTCTTTGAATCAAGACATGGACTCCACAAGATCTCTGAATGTGTCATGTGGTATCTGGCACAAAGACATTAGCAGCAGATAATTTAAGTCCCGCAAGTTGCGAGGTGGGGCCTCCATGGATCGGATTCGTTGTTCCAGCACATCCCATAGATGCTCAATAGGATTGAGATCTGAGGAACTTGGAGGCTAAGGCAACACCTTGAACACTTTGTCATGTTCCTCAAACCATTCCTGAACAATTCTTGCAATGTGACAGGGTGCATTATCCTGCTGATAGAGGCCACTGCCATCAGGGAACACCATTATCATGAAGGGGTGTACGTGGTCTGCAACAATCACTAGGTAGGTGGCACATGTTAAAGTAACATTTACATGAATGTCAGGACCCAAGGTTTCCTAGCAGAACATTGCCCAGAACATAACACTGCCTCTGCCTGCCACCTTCTTCCCATAGTACATCCTGCTGCCATCTCTTCCCCGGGTAAAAAACACTCATGCACTTGGCCATCCACCTGATCTAAAAAAAAATGTGATTCATCAGACCAGACTACTTTCTTCTATTGTTTCATGGTGGAGTTCTGATGCTCACGTAATCATTGAAGGTGCTTTTTGGTGATGGACAGGGGTCGTCATGGGAACTCTGAGCTGTCCATGGCTATGCAGCCCGATAAGCAGCAAACTGCAATTCACCTTTCTATAATAGCCAGCATTACGTTTTCCACCAAATTTGAGCTACAATAGCTCTTCTGTGCGATCAGACCAGAATACCCTTCACTCCCTACGTGCCCATGACCCAAACTTCAGTTAATCAGTTGTCCTTCCTTGCACCACTTTTGGTAGGTACTAAGCACTGTGTACAGTAAATACCCCACAAGACTTGCCATTTTGGAGATGGGCTGACCCAGTCGTCTAGCCATAACTATTTGACCCTTTTCTAAGACACTCAGATCTTTTCGCTTGCCCATTTTTCTAACACATGAAATTCAAGAACTGACTGTTCAGTTGTTGCCTGATATATCCCACCCTTTGACAGGTGCCATTGTAATGATATTATCAATGTTCATCACGTCCCATGATAGTGGTTTTAATGTTGTGGCTGATTAGTCTACAAAGCAGGGCTTCTTGTCCCTCTATAATGTCCTGTACCACTTGTTGAACTAGATTCATACATACATATATGCACTAGTAGTAGCAGAATATATTTATATAGCTGTTGCATTGGCATAGTGCTTGCTATTCCTGGCATGTTTTGTGTGTTGTCAATACATTTCCAGGTGCATAAAATATACTTTCGCAGGCAATCACGGTAGACTGCAATCTTGGCTCCCAATATACCTCTTCGTAAAAAATGGACTTAACATTCTATTTGTTTATGATCAATGTGGAATTCATTTTAGCATGCATTAGTTGGAATTCACATGCCTTTCGGTGTGTGGTAAAACATGAGCTATATATATAATATACTTTCTTTCTTTGGTGCTGGGCAGATGGCACTGATAATTTTTTTTCTTTCCTGTTGTCTGACCCCGATTTGTCTCTTTCCGTATCAGGGGATTTGGGGGCTAATACTTTCAGTATTGTCAGGGTCCTGCAGCACATTGCACGTTCCCTCCAGCACGGGAGAGGTCAGATCACCCTTTCCTATTTCCATTATCATTTTGTTATTTTCAGTTTCTCTGCTCTGTACCGCTCTTCTCCCTCCCCGCACACTTCAGCTGTTCTTTATCAGTCTTTCTCCAGCCTGTCTATCTCTCCATTTAACTCTTTATCACTTTTTTTGTTCTATTTTCTTATGCTGCTTCTGTTTCCCTGTCTGCTTTTCTACTTCCCCACTTGCTGCTATTCTCCTCCCATCTGAGTTATCCCCCTCTTCCTCACCGATCACTCAACACTCACTCTTACCCCTCATACCTCTCTTGCTCTTGGTTTCATCCCTCCCTTCCCCCTCTCCTGTCTTCCATCTGTCTCTCCCCCCTTCATCTCCTCCTTTTTTCCACCCACCCCTGCTGTTGTTTTCTCTTCACAGTCAATCCCTCATATGTATATTTTTTTTCTCTTCCCTAGTTTTATTTTTCCCCCACTCTTTCCTTCCTTTTTATCTTGAGGACATACCACTCCTCCCCCTCCTTTCTGCCTTTTTCCTGTTTATCGAGATCATTCTCTCCTTCCCCCCTTTCTGTCTGCCATCCTTCTTATCTTTCTAAAGCACACTTTTTCCTTGTCTCCTCGTTTCTTTCATATGTCTCCCCTCCCTCTATGCCCTGCCTCTCCCAATGCCTTTCTTTTCATATCTGTCTCTCCCAACGTGTCTGCAGTTACCCCTGTGCTCCTTTCCTCCTTGCAAGACCTATATAATATATATATATTTTTCTGTGCCTGCCTGGTGTTCTGTATCAGCTAACCCGCCCCTCCCTCTTCTCCTCTCTGTCTGATGTCCATCTCTTTCTACATGTCTTTCTCTCAATTGACATCACTCTGCTTTTTCATTTTCATTTTCCATATCCAGCTCTAGCTTGTCCTTTAACACAGCCGGTACTCTTCTATTCTTTTTTTTTTTTATTTTATTTTTTTCGCATCAGTCTCTTCTGTAATTTCTATCTTCGTGTCCATCATCTGTCATCCCTCCCCTGTCACCTTCTGCCCATCTCCCTCCTTATTTTCCCAGTGTCTCTCGATCTCACACTCACTCCCCCACCTTGTTCTACTTCTATATATTCCTGCCCTCCCTCTTTTCTCCTTCGCATCCCCTAATTTGTTTTACAATGTACTTTTTCTATCCCTGCGTTCAGTTAAATCTCCTTTTTTTACTGACCACCCCCGAGCCTCTCCTAATACTTTAGTCAACAATCTACCTCATCTTTCATTTCACTCGCTTCTCTTGTTTAGTTTTTAGTTTTTTTTCATTCTTCTTCCTTCGCTCCACATGCCCTTTCCCCTTGTCAAGCTCCCTCGCTTGTCCATCCTCTTGCTATCCATTTTTTTTCATCTTTAAGCCTTGCTTTTTCTTTCTTTTGCGTCTCAGCACACTTATCATCTCTCACTCCACACCTCCTCCTTATACTTCTCTCACCTCAACCCCCCCTTCACAGTATCTTTTCTCTCTTCTGTTTCCCTCCTCCCATTCCCTTTTTTTTTTACCTCTCCTGTCTAACTCTCAGTACATCTCTGCCTTGTCCCTCCACTGCTTCACTCTCCCTTCCTCCCATGCCTCTCCTTTTATCTGCCTCATCTGTCTTCTTCTTTCTTTTGCAGTGCCTCACTCCCACCCTCCCTCCCTGTTTCTCTCTTTCTCCTTCTCTCTCTTTCTCTCTCACACATTCTCTGTATCTTTCTTTCCTCTATTCCCACTTGTTTTAATATCTATCTTTTTATTTCTTTACTCTGATACAAAAGAGAGTTTTACACGTATTTTTGACATGACTAAAATGAACGCAACGTTTCTCTCATCCCTCCTGTGTGTTAGAAACTTGAGTTGTTTTTTTGTATTTTTATTCCACCCTCAAATACATCTCATGCTTTGTATTGTTCCTGAAACCTTTCTTAGAGATTTTCCAAGGTAACTCTTTCCTGCTCTGCTGTCTGCCTCAGTGGAATTCTAAAGCCCTGATGCAGTCAGATGAAATAGAGCACAGTTCTAAACCATAGAGAATGGATAGGCCTTTAAAAAATAAAATATATATGTGTGTGTGTATGTATATATATATATATATATATATATAACTATTTCACACTCAGAAGGTAGATACAAAAAAAAATAATTATGTGATAAAATGAAATAATTGCTGTGTCACCTTGTATGTTGTTGATATCAGTTTATTGTGGAGTGAGGCTCGCTCAGTATTTACACTGTATATTTAGTGGTGACATTCTGCCATATATACTTTTGACTGTGCTACTATTGTCTTACGTTACTGTTTGTCAGTTATTCGTGCATATCCAACGAAGGCTGTACCGCTGTGTAAAATGTCAATTGTGGAATTTTTATATTGTTTACATCGTGTACAGTAACTAAGACTCCACTGTAACTTGTACGGGTACACTAAACAGATCAAAACATGAATAGCACATTTGTAACACATGTTTTTGTGTTAGGCCTTTATTCAGCTGATACTTAGCTTGCACATTTTAAAGAAAAACACCAAGCTGCCTTGTATTAAAAAAATATGCACTCACATATGAAGTTCCTGGATTTGCAGCCAATCCCCATTACGGTGGAGCTTCTTCAGAAACCTTTCACCATTTTAGGAAGTGAATTTTCTCACTTAAACATCCTCTGTAGGCATCATAACCACTACAGCCCACTTTAGTGGTTATAGTACCTGAAGTCTTTTGGCACTGTCCCACTGTAAGTAATATCAGAAATGGAAGCTGGAATGGAGGCACCCAGGGGTCAAGGTAAGTGTCAGATTGTTGTAAAATGGTTTGACTGTTTACTGTGGGACTGCACCAAGGGACTATTGGCACTTTAATCACTACAGCAAAGTGCAGTATTTATCATGCCTAGAATGCCTTTTTAACTTTCTAATAGCATTTATGAGCTTTTCCCATAAGTAGCGCTTTATGAGTAAAGTAAGGGTTTCTGTGAGTTGCATAAAATACAAAGCCAAATTCCGTACCGCTACCCCAGGGATAAAAAGTAAAACAGCTTACTCCATAGTTTAGCTGCTCCAATAGGTGCCAGTTGTGCTGGTTTCTCTGTTCCAAAATAAAAAAAAATAAAATAGAGAAATAGTTTGGACCACACTCCTATAGCATCAGACCAGATATCACCTGGAGTATTCTATGAAAAGTGATGTTTATTGATCAATGCAGTCATACATTGCAGTAAATCAGACAGATATTGTCAAAAAATAAATACCACAGCCCTAAATACAGGAAAAAAACGACAATATTAAAGGATAGCTGAATGCATTGCGTGTCTACTACAATCGCTTTCTCAGCAGCAGCTTTTTCAAGTGTGTGGACATATTTTTGCTGTGTTTTTTTTCATATTTGTTTGTACCGGAATAATCTGATTTACTGTCATATATAACTATTTTGGTCATCACTTTTCATGGAAAACTTCAGGTGATGTCTGGTCTGATGCTATCCAAAGCAGTCCAAAGCTTTATTTCTGCAAGTTGTATTTCAAATGTCCGTTTTCTAATATAGAGTCTTACTGTGGTCATTACATCACAATATTTTTGTAGCAAAATTTGAAATACTGTAGTCTGGGGAGGGCAGGACTGAAATGGTGAGCTTATAGGGTATACCTGACTATTTAAAAGAAAGAATGTCCAGCTTAGCCTAAAGGGACACTATAGTCACCATACAACTTATGCTTAATGAAGTAGTTTCATGTATAGATAATGCCCCATGCACTGCTCAATTCTCTGTCATTTAAAAATTAAATCACTTTTTTTTGGAGTCCTAGTCACACTTACACAGCCTTCCTAAGCATATCCTGTAAAGAGTCCTCTAATGTTTAAACTTCCTTTATTGCAAACTGTTTAATTTGGAATTTCTTATCACATGCTCCATTAACTGCTCTGTAGACCCTGCAGGAGCCTACTGTCAATTTACAGAGCAGAAGATAGAAACTTTTAAAGTAACTTACATCTGATTGAAAATTAAACCATTTTCTTTTCATGCAGGCTGTGTCAGGGGAGGTGCGGGTAGGGCTACATATACAGAAAAAAAAGTGATTTTTTAACTCCTAAATGGCAGATAGCTAAGCAGTGAGACTACAGTGTCCCTTTAATCTTACCTGCACATTGCCCCTAACATACATGGTGTGTCACTGCAGGTGATCTGGAAAGACTGAGTGAGAGAATTTTTTCTAACGGTTGTTTTGCATAAAATGCTGCCAATTTATTGATTATTGTTAGTGATGTCCTGAACGGTTCGCCGAACGGTTCGCCGAGGACTCATCATTGAGTAAACTTTGACCCTGTACCTCACAGTCAGCAGACACATTCCAGCCAATCAGCAGCAGACCCTCCCTCCCAGACCCTCCCACCTCCTGGACAGCTTACTAAGAATGCAGCTTCACAATGAATGTAAAATGGATGCTGTCCAGGAGGAGGGTCTGGGAGGGAGGGTCTGCTGCTGATTGGCTGGAATGTGTCTGCTGACTGTGAGGTACAGGGTCAAAGTTTACTCAATGATGAGTCCGTGGCGAACCGTTCGGCGAACCGTTCGGGACATCACTATTTATTGTAGTTGCTCTTAATCATATATCTAGGTCAGGTCCCAAATGCTGGTCCACCCATAAAAATAAAAAATGTCTATAGTTTTGGTGAAAATGTATTATAACACTATAAAGTGATTTAAAAAAAAAAAAGAAACCTTTTTTTATATATTCACTTGTAGTAATACACCGTAAAGGACAGGAGTGCATGACCCATCAGCTTTTCTTTCTTCTTTGAGAAGGTTGTTGCATTCAACCATCTGATTGTTAGGATGTACCCAATGCATATCAAGCAGTTCAGCAATGGCATACCTTTTGGCTCTCAAATGGTTAAGGTTCTAGAATCCTACACCTATTTACCATTAAGTGCAGCGTTTTATTTGTAAGGTCAGTTTTGTTTGTGTTGTATTAATGTACAGATTCCGTGACTGATTTTTTTCAGGGGATTTTTGTCCGTATGTTACCAAACACAAACATTTTATATTGAAACCTGAAATCCCATAAATGTATTTTCATGGTTACAACTGGTTCTTTGTGTTTGAGGTTTTTTATTTGTTACTACTGTTAATCTATCTTCTCTTTTTAATGCAAATAGATTTTATGTAACTGGTCACTGAAGTTACAGTTTACTGGAATCAGGAACCTTAAACTCTTACATAGATGATGGTATCTAAGAAAAAGTTCTCTATTTTAACCATAGCTAGCCAAATCTAAAAGTTACTTTCCACCTCAAACTTTTATTGACAGAATTTAATTTTTTGCTGTCTGTCGCATGGGGCATTGGTTTGTAAATGAAATAAGGATGTGTTTGCATTGCCTGTCTGTGTAAATACAATTATATATTTTTGTTCACTGTTTACTGTTTGTATTTGTATTAGAATGTAATTGTGTACTTGTGTTTACTACCTATGATTGCGGGAGTGTATATGTGATAAATATATGCGTGAAATGTGACTGCAATGGTATTTGCTAGGTCAGTGCCTATTTTGCTGCAGATGGCCCTGCCTGGCTACGCATGCATGGCAAAACTCCACACTGCTCCAATCAGCATCTCCTGGGGAACATTCAGCACCTCCATGCAGAGAGTGGACATGCCGAACGCTAGTGTTGCATACTGTGCAGCACTGACACAGAAAGCACCTCTAGTGGCCGTATCAGTGATTGCCACTGGAGGAGTCCCTAGGCTGTAATCTAAGCGTTTACATTCAAAAGCCTGCAGGGACATGCTATAGACACCAGAGCAACTACATTAAGCTGTAGTTGTTCTGTTATCTATAGTGTCCTTTTCAGACTTTTTTCTCTCCTTTTGCATACTTTTGGCAGCTGGAGTGGCCTCATCATTGGGCAGTGGTGTACATACTAGGGTCGCAGGGGTCGCGACTGCGACCGGGCCCGACCCGGTATGTACGCCCAGGGCCAGCCTCTTCCCCTGGGGGGCCCAGGAGCCGGCCACCCCAGGGCCCCGCCGAGGCTGGCCCTGCTGACCCCGAGTGGCCGGTCGGGCAGGCAGGCGGGCGCGCGAGGGAGCACTCAGTGCTTCCTCTTCAGCTCCCTCGCGCACTGCAGTGATACCGGAGCCAGAAGATGACGTCATCTTCCGGCGCCGGCATCCCTACGCGGCGCGCGAGGGAGCTGAAGAGGAAGCACTGAGTGCTCCCTCGCGCGCCCGCCCGCCTGCCCGACCGGCCACCCGACCAGGAGCCCCGCAGCACCACTGGACCCCAGGGAATCCCCCCAGCACTCCAAAAGGTAAGGAGGCTGGGGGGATTACATTTAAAAAAATAAATAAAAATCATGTGTGAGTGTTAGTGTGTGTGAGTGTTAGTGTGTGTGAGTGTTAGTGTGAGTGTTAGTGTGTGTGTTAGTGTGTGTGAGTGTTAGAGTGAGTGTTAGTGTGTGAGAGTGTTAGAGTGAGAGTGAGTGTTAGTGTGTGTGTTAGTGTGTCTGCTAGTGAGTGTTAGTGTGAGTGTTAGTGTGTGTGTCTGCTAGTCAGTGTGAGTGTTAGTGTCAGTGTTAGTGTGTTAGTGTGTGTGTCTGCTAGTGAGTGTCAGTGAGTGTGTTACTGTGTGTGTCTTACTGAGTGTGTGTGTGTTAGTGAGTCTGTTTGATGTCTGTTAGTGAGTGTGTGTTTGTCAATGAGTGTATGTTTTGTAAGTGAGTGTGTATGTATGTCTGTCGCTGAGTGTGTCTCTGTCAGTAAATGTGTGTGTCTGTTAGCTAGTGTGTATGCGTCTGTAAGTGTGTGTGTGTGTGTCTTCAGCACTTACCTTTCTCCAGCGCCGGACTCCCTTGGCGCTGAGGATCCCTCAGCTCTCAGCTCCGAATGCGACCGCGCACGCATTCAAACCGCCCATAGGAAAGCATTACTCAATGCTTTCCTATGGACGTTCAGTGTGCTCCTCTAGCGGCTGTCAGTGAGACAGCCACTAGAGGCTGGATTAACCCTCAGTGAAACATAGCAGCTTCTCTGAAACTGCTATGTTTTCAGCTGCAGGGTTCAAACTAGAGGGACCTGACACCCAGACAACTTCATTTAGCTGATGTGATCTGGGTGTCTGTAGTGGTCCTTTAAAGGACCACTATAGTGCCAGGAAAACATACTCGTTTTCCTGGCACTATAGTGCCCTGAGGGTGCCCCCACCCTCAGGGACCCCCTCCCGCCCGGCTCTGGAAAGGGTAAAACTTACCTTTTTCCACCGCTGGGCGGAGAGCTCTCCTCCTCCGATCCTCCTCTTCTCCTCCCCGTCGGCTCGTTGCGCACGCGCGGCAAGAGCTGTGCACGCATTCAGCCGGTCACATAGGAAAGCATTCATAATGCTTTCCTATGGACGCTGGCGTGCTCTCACTGTGAAAATCACAGTGAGAAGCACGCAAGCCCCTTTAGCGGCTGTCAATGGGACAGCCACTAGAGGAAATAGGGAAAGGCTTAACCCATTCATAAACACAGCAGTTTCTCTGAAACTGCTATGTTTATGAAAAAATGGGTTAACCCTAGCTGGACCTGGCACCCAGACCACTTCATTAAGCTGAAGTGGTCTGGGTGCCTAGAGTGGTCCTTTAAGTGTGTGTGCTTCTGCATGCACTGGCGTACATACCGCGGTCGCAGCCCTGTAACCCCTGCGACCAGGTGCCCACCGCCATGTGTTGCGGCCCGGCCCGCGCGCGGGGGGGGGGCCCATGGATCAATTTTCGCACCGGGGCCCCGTGGGTCATGTGTACGCCACTGTCATTGGGGTTTAGTAGACTTTAAGGCAGCACATGGAGCTGTGCCACATATATATCTGATTAGAACTCTAACAATGCTTGGAGAGAAAATGTGACATCACACTTCTTTAGAGTACAAGGCACCAGGTAGTTTGTCAGATAAAAGATACCAGACGTTCAGCTCCTTGCTGATGAACTTGTTACTGCCAACAGAAGCCCTGGCACTGGATTCTCCAAAAACCAAAAATCAGCCGCCTGCTTCCCTTTCCATTTAGTGTCTGCGGTTAGAATAACACCTTGCCAGAACTCAATTTCATATGCCAATGGCGAGTGGGAGACTGTTAAAACAGAACTGAATATTTCCACAGTATCAGAATATTACACAGCAGATGAAAAATGCTAATTACAACCACTATCTTCTTGTCCTGGCATGCAACTAGTTAATTTTGTCTCCCTTTTTCCTTGATACATTTTGCATGCAGTACATTGGTTCCTACACAATATGTAAAAAGTAAAGACCCTCTTTGTTTGCCCCTTTGTCTCATTCTATTCCTATGCTTTCAGTCTCTCCCCTTACTCTTCTCTCGTCTTTCTGTATTCTTACAACACACCCCCTTTCTTTCTTTTTGTCCTCACTCTCTCTCTTCCTGTCCTCCCTCCCAATGTGACAGTGTCCCTTGTTTCTGCAGCTGTCTCCTCCCAGTCTGCCTTTTTTTTCCTTTTGTCTGGGTCTAATACACTCTTCCTATTTTAACTCTTCCTTTACCATTGTCTATATTAAAACTGAACTGTCTGTATGGCTGTGCAAATTAAGTGTCAAACCTTTCTCACTATCAGAAAAGTGATTTCTAATAGTGAAGGGCTTAACGCCTTTTATTATTATTATTATTATTGCCATTTATATAGCACCAACAGATTCTGTATTCTTTACAACGCCTGTATATTTAATTTGTTATTCCTATGCGAGTGAAGTGGAAATCCTGTGAGTTTCCTGAGACACTGACCTGAAAGTTGGCTTCCTAGCGGTCAGTCGGCTTTATTTGCTAAAATGTGGATTCCTGGGAAATTACTGTATAATTCAAACTACCTGCCAAAATATTGGAACTGAAAACATAAGTAGTTTGGAGCATTTTTTCTATTCAGCTATTATGACCCTCCATTTTAAATTCACATAGAATTCCTGACAATTCTTAGTTTAGTGAATAACCCTGTGTGTATTTTAGTTTGGAAAAGTAACTTCGGCTAGTTTTCCACTAACAAACCAAAGTTTTTTTACAGCTGAGAGTCATTTTATATTAAATCACTTTCTACCACCTCTGCTGGGAAGCAGTGACACGAAACTCACACCAATCTGTGCAGCATTTGTGTGTTATTTTAAAGGGACACTATAGGCACCTAGACCACTTTATCTCAAGTCTAGGTGCCATGTTCCCCGTTTTAACCCTGCTTCTGAAAAAACATTGCCGTTCAGTGGAATGGCAATATTTTCTTTGAAGGTTTTAAATGTCTTTAGTGGATGTTACTCAGACTGCCACAAGAGGCGCTTCTGATAATATAGCTAAGTAAAACTCTGCTTTTTTATCAGATGGTTTTACAGAGATATTCTGATTGGTGCACTTGGACGTGACTAGCGACCTAAACGGCCACCAGGGCACTATGACGTTACAAATAAACGTGTATTCCTAAAGCTATCGTGCTCCTTTAAGATCTGTTTTTGACTTGACATTTGAATTGTTCCAAGATTTAAATGTTCATGTTAATCTTTTGAAACCCTCTGGCCTAAACAGAACACTGACCTAAAAATGTTATTTTTGTTTTGACTTATTGTTCAGGTCATTATCTCTTGTGTATTTTTTTTTAAAGTTATTTTTAGGAGATATAGCTGTTTTATTTTTATTTGGGGGGGGGGAGGTGTCGTGGAGGGGTTCACCCTCTAAATAAGGAAACATATCTTGTGTTTATTACAGAAACCTAGTATGTAAAGATGTTATAAATATTTAACTTGCTCCTTGTTCCAATTCATTCAAAGCAGTGTTTTTAATATTATAACTTATCCTGTCCATAGATGTGAGAAGGACTACAAAAATTGCAGGGTAAAACTTACGAGGAAAGGTTAAAAGATCTTAACATAAATAGCTTGGAGGAAAGACAAGACAGGGGAATATGATAGAAACATTTAAATACATAAAGGAAATCAACTATCACTTTACTGAGAGGGTAGTGGATGCATGGAATAGCCTTCCAGCTGAAGTGGTAGAGGTTAACACAGTAAAGGAGTTTAAACATCCATGGTATGGGCGTAAGGCAATCCTAGCTATAAGATAAGGCCAGGGACTAATTAAAGTATTTCGAAAATTGGGCAGACTACATGGGCCGAATGGTTCTTATCTGCCGTCACATTCTATGTTTCTATGTAGCACAGTAAAGGAGGAGAATATATTTAAAAGAAGAAAAACTACCACATCAAGAGGACATTGTCTTAAATTAGAGGGGCAAAGGTTTAAAAATAATATCAGGAAGTATTACTTTACTGAGAGGGTAGTGGATGCATGGAATAGCCTTCCAGCTGAAGTGGTAGAGGTTAACACAGTAAAGGAGTTAAGCATGCGTGGGATAGGCATAAGGCTATCCTAACTATAAGATAAGGCTAGGGACTAATGAAAGTATTTAGAAAATTGGGCAGACTAGATGCCGTCACATTCTATGTTTCTATGTATATGGACATTGCACACACAGTGTCATTTATTCTGAAAAGGGTTAAATGGTGAAGAAAGCATTTTTGGTGTACTTGCTGCTTCCAGTTTCTTCTTGTCCCAGCTAGGAGTTTTGTTAAAATGACTGCCAGGACTTGTCTGAAGACTTTCACATATTGAATAACATCCTCATAAGACTTTCTTTTTCTGTCTGATCAAGGTTTATGACGCTCCAGATTGGTTTGCATATTTAACTAGTCCATACTTTAAAGAAGTGTATATTCAAACAAGCCTTGTTGTCAAGCAGTCTGATTCTGTAAGTGAAGTCCTGCATTGTGCATTCTGTGTTTTTCTACAGGGTTTTGAAATAGCTCTACGTGTGCTTTGTCCACCTAGTCACAGTGGTACGTTGCATTCAACAGTTGACATTGTTATATGGGGCGAGCTTTAGCCAACTGTCGCTTCACACTCACCCAGCTGCATCGCCACAGTGATAGTCACAACCGTCTGCTGCCGTTCACAGACATGATAACACTTAACATAGAATCACACAGATTGAAACATTGCAACATAATGTGCTATGTTTTTATTTCATTTTATATATTATTTTTTGTGTCCCTGTGATTTTCTTCTTTTATGTGACTGCAACAAAAAATGGACCGGTATCTTTTGAGGAAAATTGATCTTTCCTAAAACATATAACATTGTCAGCCTGCTTGTTTTTAGTGCTGGTGTTTTACAGAAGTTAATCCTCCCATAGCTCAAAAACATAATATTCAACGTTACAAACACATTCAGAATGAATCAAATTCAGGCATCATCATGTACTTTATTTACACAGAGAAGTTATACGATGGTATTTTCTGCTTTTCTTGAAACCTGATTTTCTAAAACCCTAGAACAAGACATCCCTAATGTGGCGTACAGAACATTTAGTATATTTCCTATATTCATATAACATTATTCATTGATGAAGTTCTCTGCATCTATCTCATATTCTGCTTTTTCCCAACTACCTACAGCAACCTCTACACATCATGAGTATTCACAAATCATCATTCAGTCACTGCCAGTCTACATCTTTGTAATACGAAAATACTTTAAATTAAATTGCAGAGATTTTTGTATTGAAAAGTAAATGCAATCTAAGCCATAAAAATATCAACCAGTATGATTTTCACTTATATTTGCATATAGTGGCTATCAATGGTTCAGGTCAGTGTTATGATTGCCAGTGGCACTTGTGAATGAAGAAAGTGGGTTCTTAAACCAGTGATGCAGTAGAGTTGCCGTGACCTATTTAAATTTCAGTGAAGCATTTTTTTTAAAAAAAAGATACCAAAAGTACATCCTGCTGATGCTGTAGAGCACTGTAATACATTCCATACCATTTTTTCTGGCAACGCATTGAATACAATCCAAATCTGTGCTATCTCTGGTGATATCACTATTTATTTTTCAGTTAAAAAAAACGTCCATTGACAGTGGAATCATCATGCCCGATTGTGCTTTGAGTGTGTGTTGATGTGTGTGGCTGTATCTCTCTGCCATATCTGTCCCTTGTATCTGTCTGTATGTTAGTGCCCTGAGTAGACTCTATGTTGAGTGCACCATCTTTCTCTCACCTTGCATGTCTCATTCTTTGGGCTATATTGGCCAAATCTTTGTAACTCTCTTGTCAGTTTTCAAAAACTTGTAACTTAAAGACAATTTGTGTTGTTTATATCTTTACTTTATGTATCTTTCTTTTTGTTTTTATGTCTTACTCTTGATACCTATGTACAAACACACACATGTTTTAATTACACCCTATCATGGAATTATTTTAACACACTTCGCCTGACAACAGAATGATCAAAATGATGATAGATATAAAGCACTTGGGTCTATGTTAGTGCCATATAATGCTAATAATAATAACGTGTCTTAAAATAACAAATGAAGCGGAACAGGCAGAAAAAAGCAGGCACTGCTGAGGAATTAAGGCAGGCAAAGTAAGTCTCAAGGCACGTACAAACAAGTCTTTTTAAAGAGATGCGGAGATCCATCAGCATTGCTACATAATTTAAAAACCCAAACGATAGAGGTTTGTCTCAAATAAGAGGTGGGTAAGTGGACAGTGGGATTGTATGCACTAAATGGAGAGATGGAGTAGACCTTGAAAGGACCCATTGTGGTTAATTGATCAGGGATTGGGGCACAGCCTTAGTTAATGCCATTTTTACATTATGTGTGAATATTTCCTGCACACTCATACTGGCACTCAAGGGTCTTTTGAGGAGGCCAAATATAACCTGCAATTTTGCTTTCTATTATGATAAAACTAGTGCTGAATGTGGCAGCTTCTCTGAGGCAATATCTTCAAAAATGTTTTTTTCTCCTGGCATTTCTTTGTTGACTTCTGTCATCTAACATGGACGTTGTAGATGACAGTGTGTCCTTAAACCCCTGTACATTAGCTGTATATCCCCTGAGCTATGGGAGTATGGCTTCTTACTATGATCATCTCCTCCCTCTTCTCTGAAAGCTCAGAGGCACTCCTTGACAGAGGGTTTCAGTTGGTCAACATTGGAAGTCCTGGTAACACCTAAAGCAGGGGTACGCAACCATCGGCACCTTAGATAGTGTGGACTAGGGCTACATCTCCCTTGATGCTTTGCCAACAATATTCCTGTAAGAACATTATGGTAGATGTAGTCCAAAACATCTGGAGTGCCGAAGGTTGCCTACTCCTGACCCAGAGACTAGACTGTCTACTACTTCTAAGTGAGCCTTTCACTTTTTCCAAGTTTATTAGAATAAGTACCATTCACTTGGCTAATGATAACTTCTAGACCACAGAACATACTTGCAAATTAGCATAAAGCTCAGTGTAGCTTTCCTTGTTAAATAGTTTGTTGTTGTCATTTTTTTTTTTATCAATACTAAATCTTTCACAGAACTGCAGTAAAATTACTATCTTCCTTCTCCGCTGCTAATGCATTTCTGTGTCTAATGCTTGAAGGGTAACAAGTTCACTTACAAAAAATAGCATTATGGTGTTTCGATTTGCAGTGTCACGTTTATAATTTTAATGTTTTCACTGATCTGGAATCAGAGCTTATTATCAAAAGTCCAAGGAGGTTAAATATAAAGAGCAATTCTGGAGCAAACCTAAAAAAAATGTTAACTGTAACTATGGAAACCAGTAGAATATTGCTGCGGATTCCTACTCTTTTGTTTTGGACCTGATTAGCTCTTAATTTGTAAAGTCCCTACAGAAGCCTTTCTTTTGCTCTGCATACACATAACAATTGACTGGTATGATGGTTTTGCAACCTATCAATGTTGCTAATTAAAAACAAAAATCTTCTCTACTCCATAGACTAAAATTAACCATCTGATAAGAAAATTAAGTTGGGAATGATGGGAGTGGTTGGCCGTATAAATACTACCATACTTCCCTATGCTGATTTTTACGGTTCTGCACACTCTTTATATTTCTCACTCTATTTTAAATTAATTTTCTCATTGGTACGTTATCAAATTCACCTTTCACCTTCTATATTTTTTCCCTTTCTTTATTTTTCCTTATCTTTCTCAAAGGTAGGCACTCTACAGGCTTAACCATATGGAAGACTGCCTTGGCATCTGCTGCTCAGCCATACCTTCAAACGTTCATCATCATATTATAAAAATGTTGATGTATAACAAACTGTCTCGTGGCAAATCTAGTGCAAAGATTACAGTCGGAATAGAAAAGAAGTCTCGTAAATTAACCACTGTCTGAAACATGCTTATAGACTTAAATAATTTTTTTATATTTGTGAGATGGCAAACACATCATTGTAGTAAACCAACTTTCTGATTTAGCTTTGGAACGACAGGGTTAACAACAAAGCAAATCCCATTTCGTGGTTGCAGTGAAATCTGTTTTATTGTAATATAATCCTGGTATAGCAGCTAGTGCCGTGGAGGAAATGGAAATTAAATGAGGATGGGTCAGAGCAGTTGTTTTTTTTTTTGTTTTTTTTCTTTGTTTTTTTTCCCCACAGTGGCTGGTTCCCCTGCTGGCAATTTTTAGTGGTCATATTATAAAATGATTGTCCCAAGTCACTATTTGTTGCTGTGTTGACAGAACCTGAGTATCTTCCAAGTGAAGATCTGGAAAATTTAAAAGCTTATTCTTTTTTGTCTTTATGCCATGAAGTCAGTTGAAATGCACTGGGACATCAAAATAAAAATGCAGAGGAGTGATAAAAAAAAAAAAATTGTCATAACTAACGAATTTCCCAAGGGAGTTTTTCTGATCATCTAGAAGACTTCTAGCCAACACAGTGTCCATGAAAGGGAATATTCAGTCTGTCCAGTTCATTGAGTTGCCAGCTTTTCTTCTTCAAATCATCTAGATTAATCTAAGTGTTTGCATATTCCTTTGAATCCACATATCAGACCATTTTGCATCTCCCACATGATTCAAATTGGGTACTTTCACACGTTGTTTTTTTTTCAAATTTGTTTTATGATTTTTTTTTTTTTACTTTGGGAAAGTCCGTTTAGTACGTTGCATCATTTCTTTGAATTGATGTGCTTCCTTTAAGTCTTCTCACAAGAAGTGTCACAGTATCCCAAAGTTCCTCTGGGTTTCAGATGTCCAAAGAACATCCTTCTGAGCCACTGGGATTAATAATTATCCAGAGATCATCTCGGGAACACATTATTCTTTCTCTGTAGATCCATTTTCCATTAAACCATTTATTTTCAATTGGAAAGCTTTAGCCGCTGTACAAGATTGTCATGTAATTAAAGCATCAGCTGATGTTGAAGACCTTTTTGAACTGCTTATTTGTCTCTGTTACTCTGAGTAAGTGGGTGCTTTCAGACCTGTAATTGGGGTATTAGAGACCCTGGGAGGTATTCATTATTAGAGTTTTTATTTTTATTATACAAAATTATTTCTAAAATAGCACTCTTAATTTACTTCTCTTGTAACTTTTTTTCTTAAGCGTTTTAGATGTGCTTGGGAGTACTGGTCAGTTGAATTAGCACATATTAAAGTTTATGAGATTATACAAAGGTATACTAAACCATAAAGAACTGTAATCCATAGTAATCTCTTTCCAACTGCAGATATATAGTTTGTGTTTATTGTTTTTTGAATATAGTCTAACTACAAGCATTTATTTACCAGGCCTATGTTTACAGGGGTATATTTAAAGGTCATCCAATTCTGTGCGTGATATGTCTTGTGCCCCAATTACTTATATTTCTCCTTGACCTACAGTAGGGTCCCACAGAGGTTTTACATTGTCAAGGCTTACAGCCCTGTCATTAGCAGGTCTGCTGCCCAGATGGAGGGAGATATACTTGCTTAATGTTATAACTTGGCGCGTGAGACATGTGATATTGATTTGATCTTCTCTGGACTGAAGTTAAGCAAGAGAAAGTACAAAAGGAAAACATAATTGGAAATATTTGTAATTGAATGCAATAAAATTGTCCATAAATCAATGAAAAGCCTAATTGTGAGCGAAAATGACATATGAAAATGTGTTCTTAGCAGAACTGAATATGCTCAGAATGATGGAGTATCCACCTCAAAACGTCCATCCCCTAATACTCTCCCATCATGCTGGCTTACCCATCCAACTTAGCTTCTAGTACCATTCTTGAGTTGTTCACATGGGTTTAAATGTCCCATACCCTCTTAGGATATTTTTGTCTAGAACACCACCTGTTTTTTTTTAATTTTACAGACATTAACAGGTCCAAAGCAGTTCCCTAACTTCCCTGAGAAGATCTTCAGACGTTGCACCTTCTTATTATTCAGATTTGGGGCTCACCAAGAAATAACCTGCAACGTACCTATCTCTGACTCTACAGTTACTCTTATTTGTATCTCCTTATCCAACTTAAACATTGATTACATACTTGTCTCTGCCATTTGCTTAGTGTCCCATGCTTTACCTGTGGTCTCTCTTGTCCTCCTCCATTTTTATAGTGCTCTCGTCTTTTATTTTCTCTTGGTTCTTTTCTTACTAAAATCTTTTTCTTTTTCGATCCACAGCTAATAATATCTCCCTAGATCATATTGCTATAATAATGCTTATAACATGGTTAACCAGGTGGCAGAAAGGATGGTCAGACAAGTTTCTGTTGCAAATAAGCTTATTTTCCAGGTTGGCTGTTTTGCCTCGAGTTGACTGCAAATTTAGGTTTCAATTAACCGCAATTTGCTATCACGTGAATGTACCCCATGCAATAGTGTGTCATATCACAATGTAAGCTCTACATTTATCGTAAGCTGTTTGTTACTACTTTCCTAAGGCACAATCTCCCAACTCTGGTGGTATCAAGATGATTGTAAAATTAGTAAAAAGCAGAATTTGTCTTTGTTGGGTTTTTTTTGAGCTGCAGTTGTTTTCCGTTTTGTGCACTGAAAAATAGAAACATCCATGATCAGATTACTTTTGGTTTTTCAGCTCCGGGTGCTGGAAGACATGGTTGCTCTCATACCCAGTGGTGCGATAGTTAAATGTATTAGATTTGTGAAAATCTGCAGATCAGCATTACCATGAGGTTTGCATTGCATACTGTACATTTCAAGCTAAACATTTTTTTTTCTATAATTACTGAAAAAGGTAAATCATGATATAACATTGTCAATAATCTGGAGAATGGACATCATTATTAATAGAAATGCACATTGTACGTTGTGTTTTTCAGGGAATCTCGAACAGCTTGATGTTATGTAAGATGGAACGCTTTACAGATTTTGGTACTCAGACGGATGCAGTGGTAGTGCTTTCACTAGCACAGGCAGCTGTTTTAGGACTGGTGTCTGAAAATGAACTGTTTGGTGCCACCATTAGCCCCAGCGGCTTTTTCCCTACATCCAGGAGTGAGTTTTCAGATAAAGGACCCATTGAAGCCCAACAGCCAGAGGAAGACTCCTACCTAAATTCAGGTGGAAAGGTTGCAGCCGAACCACAAGAAGATGAGGGCTTAGATTCAGAAAAACATACGCGGAGGAAGAAGAGGCAGCCTGTAAGAGTTGTGCCGAAAATTAAATATGAGAAAACTGAAGAGGAAGAAGAGATCTTCAAAGTCACTGTAGAAGGAAATGGTGAAGAACAGCACCTGCAAGGAAACCTTGCATCAGAATCTCCAGAGCTGGCTTGTGAGAATTCTGTGCAAAACAGTAATGTAAAAATGATAGACCTCAGCACTTTTCGTAGGAGGCCTCGGAGACCTCGCCACTTGCGGGAGAGGCAACATCACGAGGTTGAAGCAGATTACAGACATATTTTACAGCACCCAATGCAGAATCCATACCCTCTCCCACCTGTTCCAATGATCCAAGGGAACACTGGTTTGGAGAACTTTCAGAGACAATGTAGTTTTGTCCCAAATATGATGCCCTCTGGTGACACTAGAGCCCCTAATGTAGAATCCCCAAAGAGAGAGGAAAATGGCCAAAACTATGCTTGGCAAGATCCAAATGAGTTTGAAACCGATTCAGCAGAATCTATTGAACGCAACAAAAAGGCTCAGTTGGACCGTTTGGACATTAATGTTCAGATTGACGACTCTTACCTTGTAGAAGCTGGAGACCGTCAGAAACGTTGGCAGTGCCGCATGTGTGAGAAGTCTTACACCTCTAAATACAACCTGGTAACACACATCTTGGGACACAGTGGAATCAAACCTCACTCTTGCCCACACTGCAACAAGCTTTTTAAACAGCCAAGCCATTTACAAACACATCTTCTTACTCACCAAGGAACTAGGCCACACAAGTGTGAAGTGTGCAACAAGGCATTCACACAGACTAGTCACCTAAAAAGGCACATGTTACTTCACACTGATATCAAGCCCTACAGCTGCCGCTTCTGTGGTCGTGGCTTTGCTTATCCCAGTGAGCTCAAAGCCCATGAAGTGAAACATGAAAATGGACGGTGCCACGTTTGTGTGGAATGTGGCCTGGATTTTGCCACCCTTACACAACTGAAACGACACATTTCATCACATCAAGGTCCTACTCTGTACCAATGCATGGAGTGCAGCAAGTCCTTTCACTACCGCAGCCAGTTGCAGAATCATATGCTGAAGCACCAGAATGTTCGACCATTTGTCTGTAAAGAATGTGGCATGGAGTTTAGCCAGATTCACCACCTAAAGCAGCACTCACTTACACACAAGGTAGATTTGAATTGTGCTGATAACTACCCCCAATGTAACAATAGCAGGGTTGTTCTCTAAAGTGAAAATTCAAAGTTAATTCTAAGCAAATTTCAAATTTAAAGTGACACTCTACTGCCCAAATACAAAAATATAAACCACTATAGCATATATGCCCCCAATAAAAACATGCATCCATTTAATAGGGGATATATATAACTTTTTGCAAGCAAATTGCTTGCAGAAGTTGCAGGTCTTTTTCTGTGGTTGTACAATCACAGACTTCCAAATGCAACTCATTAAGAAGTCTTTACAGGTACTATGACCAATTACCTTGCCTCTCGCATTTTAGGTCAAATTAGGAAGGAAAAGGACCAGTTGGATGATTGACAGCCTAGGGTGTAACAAGGTTAATGTATAAAAGTACCATTTTTTTTTTTTTAGATTGAAATCTGCAATTTATTTTAAATGAAAACATAGAAACATAGAATGTGACGGCAAATAAGAACCATTCAGCCCATCTAGTCTGCCCAATTTTCTTAATACTTTCATTAGTCCCTAGCCTTATCTTATAGCCAGGATAGCCTTATGCCTATCCCACGCATGCTTAAACTCCTTTACTGTGTTAACCTCTATCACATCAGCTGGAAGGCTATTCCATGCATCCACTAAAAAGAGGATATACTCTTCTCACAAAAAGCACATTGGAAAGTGAAGGTCTTTTTAGGGTCAGGGTAGTCAAACCGGCTATTTTGACCTTAAATATGAAATTCACTTTGAATTCTCACTTTAGTCTATAAACTGTAGGTCTTTTTCTACCTCAAAACATTTTAATTGTTGTTTGGGAATAAATGTCCAAAGAATCATAAACATTTGCAAACACTTTAGACCAGAATAATTATATTAATTAGATTTAAATAAAGTATACATTAACATCAGTAAATTACTTCTAGTGTTCACAGCAAACTGTCACAATAGCCCATAAAGATATCCCTGTACTGACCTGTACTCTCCAGGGATGGGGAACTCAGAAAAATGTATATTTCTAAAAGCAGGAGATTTAATCTGGTGGAGCATAGGGTAGTCATTTGACTTTTAGCATTATGTTCTAGAATAGCATATTTTCATTTAGAAATCTCTCCCTCTCGGGTTTGTTCACTAAATATTGAATATAAATAAAAACAGAATTGCAAAATTTAGGAAAACATTTATTTGGCGAACATTTTGAGAAAAAGTTAATCTGAACTAAATTTCCTATACTTTTTAAGTGGGGAAATGTGTTTTGTAGTGCCCATTAGTGAAAATGCCTATATTTGGAAATATTGCTTTATCGGATGAACTGCATTTTGAAAATGTGTTCATTTATTGACAAACTTGCAAGATTCACAATTTACCTTTTTATGTGAGGGCGTACTATTCTCCATAAGTGGTGGACCAAATGAAACAAACTTTACTGGCCAATGTGGCCATCTAACGTGCTTGTGCTGTTTAGTAGGATGTGATTTCATAGACTTTCAGAGAGCACTGTAAAAGGGGCTTCTCTCAAACCCCATGGGGTCAGCAATATCACCCGAACAATGTTCCATGTTGGCTAGTTCTTCACCACATCTTAAATAGGCAAACAAAAATAAAGCATTATACTTCAAGCACTATAACCACTACAGCCTGCTGTGGTGAACTGAGATTGACATGTAGTGTATTATTGTATTTTGTTTAATGTATTTTGTTCTATTTTCCTTTAACATAATAAGGAACAAGAGAATGTAGGCAACTTATTTCCATTGAAGATGTTTAGTGTAGTTCTTCTAGTTTTCACAAAGCAGGTTAATTTGGGAGGTACCAGCTTTGCAGGTCCTGCCTCCCCAGTCAGTACCATGGACAGGGCTCAAATATTAAAACCCGGTGCTGTTGACTAGGGCAGGGTGAAAATTGACATTTTGTTCTCATGGAAACTCTTGTGCATAATTACCTATATGCAGGGAGGATATCCTCTAGATATAATGTGTTTCTCATTACACTTCAAGTACATAATACCCACCTGCCTAGTGGTCTGGAAAAGTACCACCCTAAGATGAATAAAAGTTATGGAAAAGTCCTGGAATTTCACAGTGCGAGACATGATTAAACCTATCTTGGCTGGATGAGCTATCAAATCACATGACTCTTTTCTGCTAATGTAATGCATTTCAGATTGCATTGCTGCCTATGAAAAATTTAAAGGGACTTAGTTATTGGCTGCTTCACCAAGCCAACCATACTATCTCCCATGTGATAATGCTTGTTTTATGCACCAATTTCTCCAAGATGGAAGGAGCCATTTTTTTAGATTAGCCTTTTTCTTTTTTTTTTCTTTTTTATTTGGAATAATTTCCATCCAGCTCTATTCTTGGTTTTAAGCAGTAGCACCCTGCAATGTTCACTAACCCTTTCTATACATCTCAGTGTGTGAGCATGCGGTTAATTGTTTTTCATATGTTCCGAAGCAAAAGCCGGATGAATCGTTGGGTGATAAAGTTACAGTTACAGGAGCATTAACCACTGGGCTACCCCACAGCTCATTAGTCCAGCTTAATGTAGTTGTAAAATGTGTCAAGATAAAATCTGAAGAAAAACACTCTGTTATTATTATTATTATTATTATCGCCATTTGTATAGCGCCAACAGACTCCGTAGCGCTTTACAATATTATGAGAGGAGGGATTTATATATAAATAGGACAATCACCAGAAAATTTACAGGAACGATAGGTTGAAGAGGGCCCTGCTCAAACAAGCTTACAGTCTATAGTAATATAATAAAGATAATGATAATCTAGTTAAATAATGTTTAAATGAATAATTTTTAACTCCATAGCATATAATACATTTTGAACTACATGCTGCTCTTGTAATAGTTTACACAAATGATTGATTAATTTCCAAATTAGGGTCTATTAAATCATATTGATTACTTAGTTATACAGTATAATATACACCGCTCTTTTAGTCACAGCTCTTTGCTGAATATCAAATGTCAGGCTTTTTAAATAATTTTTTTTTAATATTGTACACTGGCCTCTAATAAAATCTTTTATTTGCCTAGCGAAGTAGAGCATCCTGGAGCGCTCTAGCTCCCTCCAGTGTCTTATTTGTAAATTGCATATTCACTATTATAATTTCAGTTTTTTCTTGGTTTGGTTTTATTATTTCTTTTGAGAAGCAAGATTAGTTGAACTTAATTTGAAAGTAAACTGATGTTTAAAAAAATAAATAGGATAGTAACTACCACGATTTTAATTGTTTAAATTAAGTTACAGGGCTATTCACTAAACACCATGTTGTTGTTAATTTTAATCTGAATGGAAAAATTGAGGCTAAAATAGACAAGTCTAGCTATGAAGCTAGAATTTTTCCAAATCATCTATTTTTGCTTAGTTTCAGCCTTCATATTTAATTCACAAAAAATAAAAATTTAGTGCATAAGCCTGCATATTTTATTTCTCCACGAAATTGTGGCAACATTCTCTCATTCATAGGTTTATCAGCAACATGGGACTTTTGTAAATGGGAGTTTGCCAACTTTTCTTGGTAATTTTTGTAGAGCCTATATTTTATCTAGGTTAGGACTGGGCAAACCGTTAACCCCCAGATGTAAAACTGCAGCTTCCATGATGCTTTGTCACTCTACCGGCTCACAAAGCATCATGGCATTTGAAGCGCTAGAACATCTGATGATCTACTGTTTGCCTAGCCATGATCTAGACCATGGGTGCCCAAATTGGTAGATCATAAGCTACAGCTTCCATGATGCTTTGCCATTATAAAGGCATTCCAAAGACATGCAAAGTCTCATGGGAGTTGTAGTTCTAAAACATCTGTAGATCTACCTTTTGGGCACCCTTTATCTAGACTGAAGAGTGTTGTTTATTTTTCGATTATACTGAGTATTCTTTAACCCTTACTCATGTTGTTTGTTTTTTTTCCTTTCTTGACTCTTCTAGGGAGTAAAAGAGTTTAAGTGTGAGGTATGTGGGCGGGAGTTCACCCTGCATGCCAACATGAAGCGTCATATGCTGATCCATGCCAGTGTCCGTCCATTCCAGTGCCATATCTGCTTTAAGACGTTTGTGCAGAAGCAAACACTGAAGACTCATATGATAGTCCACTCCCCTGTCAAGCCTTTCAAATGCAAGGTACAAGCCAGACTCGCTGGGTGCAGAGCCAAAATTGGCACCTGCCGACAAGCCAATTATTCATTTCTGATGCATATTTAGTTAATATACATTTCGTAATCATTCTTATACTTGGAGATTTATTCACTAAACAATGACTGATCTCGTGTCCCAAATTTAGATAATTTAGAAAATGTCAGATCAACACAGCTTACTGTTTGGTTAATAAAACCTTTGCAGTTTGAGGCAACATGGCATCCAAACAGGGCCTGCATTGCCATAAAGCAGCACAGGGGGCCGCTTTAGTGCGTAAAATATGCTTCCCTAGACACATGAAACTCCGTCTGCCCTATGTTGCATGCAAGGAGGGGGTGCACAAAAATCCTTGCACCAATCCTGCATCCCATGCATCTCCACTGGACAGAGTACTGTAAATATTGCCAGTGCTGTCCTATTCTCTAAGTGTACAATTATATTTCTGTTCCAAGTATCTGTTCATATTTGTCTTTTTAAAGCTATATTATATGTTGGACCAAAATGGTCCCTTTTTTGTCTTGTGTGAGGAAAGAGGATGTAGGATGTTAAAAATGTTAAGGGATTTTTCACTAAATGTCTTTTCTATCTTCGCTATTTTGGCATAAATTTTCATGTTTCGATTTAATTAATTGTTTGTTGGATAAATGACCTGCACAGTCGTAAATGCTTGTCCTTGCTCAGCAACACCCTCCAATTTTTACTTGTTCCTCTATAATAAAGCAGCATTATATATTCAGCCTATGTTAACAGTGGAGGTTCTATCAGTGCCATAGTGCATATACCTTTAGCATGTAAAGAATCTCAACATTCCATTCTATCTAGGCCACGTTCCATCACATAAAACCAACTTATACATAGTTACAGATAACCATTAATCTCCCACTGTGTTGCTTTATCTTACCATGCTAGTGGAGGGGATTGGACTTATTAAACTCTATTAAACTGTTATGCATAGTGCCATAAGCAGTTCCATAAGCAGAATGTTCTTTGACGTATGCAATATTATCTATTAAACCCAAATGGAAGTGTTCTGGTTGGCGGGTGCACTAAGGTGTCATGAGTGGGAGAGTTGTCACCATGATAAGAGAAAGCTTTTCAGCCTTTATGCTTTTCTACAGATAATGGTGAGCCAGCAAGTAGACCGTCATCTGTTTTCTCCTTATCTTTGACCAACATTTAGCAGGCCTACTGGGCATTAGCATCCTGTTAACTCATGGTTGGAAATGTGGGATTCATAGTTCAGCCATAGCTCAAACACTGGTAAAGAGCTACTGTTTTCAGACTTTATGTAGAACTTGTGTGGTGCATTGGGAAACTCTGTAGTGTGTCTGACCCATGGATAGCATGAGTATGAACTCTCCAAATTGTGACACCCTAGTGCAGCAGTGGCTAAATGTCGGTACTATACTTGTGAATATATCCCATGATTCCTATCCAGCCAAGTGGGGGCAATGTTACTGTTGTTGCCTTAGTGTATGTCTCCTCGTTTCATGGTCATGCCGTGTTCTCATTTGTGCCTTTCTACAACTTTCTAAATTAGAATGTTTGTTTATATTTTCTTTAAGGTTTGTGGAAAATCGTTTAACCGAATGTACAATCTCCTCGGCCACATGCACCTTCATGCTGGGTACAAGCCCTTTAAGTGTCCCTACTGCTCCAGCAAGTTCAACCTAAAAGGCAACCTCAGCCGACACATGAAAGTCAAGCATGGTGTCATGGACACCAGTCTAGACAGTCAAGGTATGGAACCAAAGACTATGGAACACCATAATAAAAATGATGCAAATAATGTAATAGTTCAGCACTTGTAAAGCTCTGCACTAAGCTAAACCCTCCAGTGCAGGGAGTCACTCATTGGCTGATGCTCTCAGCCAGTGATCCAACACTACACTGCTTGGCTTAGCTCTAAAGTCACAAACCCCAGGTAAGTTGGTAAACCTTAAATGGTTTGATTAACTACCCTGACAGGGCGCGATGACACTCCTGGTTCCTCTGAACTGTTCCTTTAAAGTAGACATGCTTGGACTGTTTTTATTACAGTGAGTCTGTTGTAGTCTGAGTTCTCTCTTTGCTTTGTCTTTCACAACAGAGACGTTTTATTCACTTCAAAAGAACTTTGCATGCAATACAACTCCTAAGTAATTTGATACAGCCCTCCTATAGCTTTCTATGAGAAAGCTTGTTCTGTAGTTTCCATGGTAAATCTCCTGATTTAAGAAAAAAATTAGCTATTCATAAATTACAGCAAAAGTTATAGAAGCCAGAAAATTGAAATCTAGTTCTGACTTCTGAACATTATATGCCATAAATCCCTAAATCCCTGCTTCACAGCACACTCATTAAAAACATTAGGAGGATGAGGGACAATTTACTGGGATTCACTGTGTTTGACGGGCCCATCAAGTTTTACATATTCTATAATTATTTAGATTAAAAATATACTATAATGGATCTATGGAGCTTTGAATCTACTCTCATTCCAACTAGCCTTTTGATGAAAATTCCCTCCACTTATACATTTTAAAACTGTGTTATTTACAAGCTTATGCACTATAAAATACATAGAAAATGTATGGAATCACTGTAGAAAAGATTTATAAAGATGTAAGCAAAGTTGTATTGAAGAAGGTCTAGTGAGTGTATTTCCAGTTTTACAGCCTGGTGTTCTGAAACTGATCTTGTTTATGTACAAACATCATTAGAGGGTGCTTGATTCTGCATACTTTTGCTAGTATTGTTCATACAATTGGAGTTTGTGGGACTTTCCAGGAGTGTGGTCACTAATATTTTATTGATTTCTTGTTTTATGTATCACTTTAGATCCAATGATGGATCTTCCAGACCCAGATACCAATGACATGGATGGCCAACAAGAGATGGAGGACTATGAGGAGAATTCATATGGCTACAGGGAAGAAGAAAATGTGGCACGTGACCAGACTATGAAGGAAATGGTCTATTATAATGTCTTGTAGTCAAACAAAGAGAAGCCCAAATGTCATGAAAGTACTCGTTTTGTATCCTTTCACTGTTAAGAAAGGACTTAGGGCTCGACCTCTGTGAGAAGAGAGCCCTGTATTTGTCACTTGTGACCTTACCTCCTAGAGAATTGTCATTGAGATACCAGAGAAGACTTTTTGGGATGCTGGTGCATTTGCCCACTCCACACAGGAGTTTATGAAGAAGGATTTTGGCTCAGGAGTATTGTCTTATTTTTTTCTAGGCTGTGAGTCACCTCTTTGCCTTGACTTACACAATCTTGAACTGTAGAATGATCGTGGCCCTTGTAAGGGTCCTGCACAGACATTTATTTTTTTTGTAGTTGGAGCACTGGTGTTTTGAACTGCTTGCTTTTTTTTAGTTTTTTTTGTGTGCGTGTGTTCTATATGTGTTCTTTCAGTTTTTCTAGACGTACGGCACAGCGCCCTGAATGCTACCTACCAAGATACTCGGCTACAGTGTAGTTACCCACACTGTTTATTTGACGTTCGGAATTTGTTGTCTTACACTGAAGGGGATATTCGGGGTTTGACTGTAACAGATACAGAATGTGAATCAATACCAGTTTTCCTCCAGGGCAACCATGTTGTTCAGCCAGTGGAAGAATGTTTTCAATGTCCTGCTTATCAAAATTCAGACACTAATCGTCATGGCCTCTAGGTGGCAGGGTAATACTGTGTAGCAGTATATTATTGACCAGGTTCCTACTTGTCTCATCAAGGAAGGAGCCGGGCTGTGAAAGACAAGTTTTAATCATTCAGGAAGGGAAGAACAACATGTTAGTATTAGTTGCAGCATTGCAAACTGCCTTCTACCTCTTTGCCCTCTACTGTAGCAAGTTTGTTGATGTTTTATACCCTATTTCACTGTCTACACTTCATGTTATCAATTGAACAGATCTGTCTTCATAGTGCAGATAGTATAATTTACACAAAGGCTTTAAAGAAACAAATATTATACTTACAAATGTGTATTTTCCCTATAATTAAATATAAGCAACTGTAAATTCAACACCTAATTATGGAAAGCAGGGCTGCCCAAAAGGTAGATCCCCAGATGTTTTACAGCTTCCATGATGCTTTGCCCTTCTAAAGGCATTCTAGGCATTCTAAATGCATGCAAAGCATCATGGGAGTTGTAGTTCTACAACATCTGGGGATCTACCTTCTGGGCACCCCTCATCTAAAGGAAACGTTAGTTAGGGTTAAATTGCCCCATCATTGTAACTGTTTCAAAAACCTAGCACCAGGTGGGAATGTTGGATCTACTGGACAAATTTACGACCACATCCCTAATATTTAAAGCAGAGCAGTCACTTTCATGCTGCACAGGCCCATGTATTTTTACGGCTTATCTCTACAGGTGGCATTATGTTGTCTTGGACACAGAAATGCTGCATGCGTGTTTTATTTACTTCTGTTGTATTACTCATCCTAGTAACTGCCTCAGTAGCTTTTGCTGGTGGGATGGGATGATAACCTGTTACATATAGAGATGTTATTGTTCTCCTTTAACGTTATCCCAGTTACTAACATCCTATACAAATGTTAATTGATGGAGATATGACAGGGTGATCTAATGTTAACGTTCTAATGAGACCACAAACTCTTTCACAGCACCCATCCCTTTTCACTTATTTTCATTCCAAGAACTATGTAGCCAAAACTACTCAAAAATACATTTAAAAAAGAAACCCTGGAAACCTCATTTATGTATGACCACTATAAGTCAGGGAGATTGGAAAGATGTTCATGTCCCTTAGCAGGAAACACAAGTGATTCAATCCATAAAACTGATCTACAATGGTCTGTGCACAGCAGAGACATATTTTTATTTTTATTGTTCAAGTGAATGTCTTTCTCTGACTGATGTAATCTGTCTGTTTAGTTCTACTAAATCTTGCACATTATATAAGCTAAAAGCACCAACCAATCTGAGTGATTTAAGCACTGGGTTTAGCTGCACTTACCCCCCATTTGCACCCAAATCACACTCCATATTACAAATTTGGTGTTTAAGTATTTAACAGCACCAACAATTAATCAACAGGAAAAGTGTGCAGGCGTATGTAATTATATAGGATTTCTTAATCTGCTGTAGGACAATTAACGGGAAGTGTAGGGCACAAAATAAACTGTGGGATCAATAAGGGAAACCTATTGATTCTAATAGTGGTTACAAAGTGTAGATGGAAAGAGTGGGTTGAAAGAACGAACACCTGAAATATGTTTGAAAGAATAAAGTATAATTTTACATTAGGCATTCAGTGGCCAGCACAACATTTATTAGAGCATTCCAGTACTCCAGCAATACCTCTGCCAGGTAACTTTCCATCCAATGCAGCAATATGCCATTCATATTCAGTGGGATTTAGAAGTGATTCTTTGTCCACTAAACTCACAAAGATCACTGTGTTGGTTATGTTGTAAAAGTGGAGCAGTAACCATGGAAACCAATGGAATGTTCCTTTCGATTGCTCACACACTTTCATTTGCCCCTACCCATTGTGCACAACCATTTAAGCCAAGTATACCATGCAAAGATCAAAGAAATATATAGTATAAGTTTATTTGTTTTATGTTAGCTTTTCCATTTTGTTATGTTATTTTGGGTCATCTCACTGTTGCGAAAGATTGTTAAACAAAAGAAATGTAAATGTTTGTTCCAAACACACTCAAACTACACAACACCAAAGACAGATCATATAAAGCCAAAAAAATAGCTTTGTACCCCAGCACAAACTTGGAAATCGTACAGAAAAAGCACATTTAAAATGTTGCATTGTACCGTTTGTGAGCGCTTAGAGAATGGGAGAGACACACAAACCACAAAAACAAAACAACAAAAAACAAAAAAACTTCCCTTAAGGGGATAATATAGCATGTAGTTTTCACAAAACGCACATCTTATTAGTTTGTTTCAGAATCTTTGTTTATGAGCCACACTCTCTGAACCACTACCTGAGTAAGGAGATGTAAAATAGTACAGCATTGTCAGTAATATCATTGGCCCAGGATTTAGAGATTAAAGAGGTGTATTGAACCATTGACTGATCCTAAGTGTCTATTCAACAGCAAGTTTAATCCAAAGAAGCTGAATTTCTTATTTTTGTTTTCTTTCCTCCACCTCTGCCTTCTTAGATGATATTATTAAAAGTCTATTGTTATCTCACAACTTGTTATTTTGAAGACTGACCTTCATAATGTGTGTAATTGAGAATGTCCCTAACCATGTTTGGGAAAACTTGTACTGAGGAACAATGGTGTGGCTGAGACTCATTGAATTGAACGAATATCTCTGCTCCAAATAATGCACTAAGGTACTTTGTTATTACAGCTGATGTGACCTATTTAAGTTTACAGCAGCATGAGTGCTAGTGAATAGCCATCATTACACTATTATCTGGACAGCAAATACCAGATAGACCTGTAATCAATTGTTCTTACTTATTTATTATTCATTATCACTGGCCGTGTGTGCATAGGAGAGGGCAAAGTTATAAAATCTAGCTTATTATAAATCACTTTATTACCTTTTGCTAGCATTAACCTGTTGCATACGGAACATAAGGTGATTCAGCGTGGATATGTGTGCATATTACTGTCTAAACTGCTTAACTTCTCAAAGCCAAATTAGCATGTTTGTGTTATTAAAAACCATCCAGTGGCACATACAGACCAAACTACCTCTTGTATCCTTCATACCACACAACTTAAACCTCAGCTACGTCCGACATTAAACCTAGAGATTGTATTGATAACCACTAAAGAGATTTCCAAACAGGTGGCTTGCTGGTGTATATTGTTTATGAGTTAACAAAAGTGGAGCCATATTAATATGGTATTGGGAGATGGAGAGATCCTGCCAAGAATTGGAGGAGTAAGGATTTGAATCATATACATGGTTGTTCACTAAAATGAGAATTCAAGGTGGATTTCAAATTTAGAGGACCATGAAGGTCACCCTATGTAGTGGTCTGGGTGCAGTGGTCCTGTCATTTTAACCCTGCAATATTTACATTGCAGTGTGGCTGCCATCTTCAGAGACACAGTGGCTGCTGCAGCAGAGGGTGGAGGCACTTGAAACACAGTAAGTAATCTTAACTTTAGTTATTTAATGCCTAAGGAGGGTGGAAAGAAGGGAACCTATAGGTCTGAAAAAAAAATATCACGACTATAGTTTCCCTTTAAGTCCAAAATAACCAAATTGAACAAATCATCTGACCACTTGCTTACAGATCTGTTACTTTGTCTTAAAATTTGAAATTCACTTGGAATTCTCACGTTAGTGAATAGCCCTGATCATTTCTGCCGTCAAGAGAAAGCACATGGCTGAAACATGACACATTTTAGACTATATGTAAGAAAGGGCATTGATGCAAAAAAGCGAAAGATATTTTTGTGTTATCTTCAAATTGCAGTTTATTAAATCCTGTGTTGCATACATTTCCAGTTTAAATGACTTTTAATGATCCATGTAATGCATGTACTCTTCTGTTCTTGGCTAAAATACTTTAACCAGGATTTGTGCTGCCCTTAAAAAGTGAAAAGATTGTTTTAAGAACAAATGCTGAGGAGGCTTCTCAAACATAGTGACAACTCACCCCCTTGGATTTATGCTGAGTAGTTGAGATAGTAATGTCGGATTGCTTAGATCTTAACAGTTTGAGTATGCAGAGTGCAAAATTAAAACCTGTGTTTTTTTTTTGTTTTTTTGATGACTCCGCTGACTCTCTCAGCCAATGAATGACCGTAAAGATCGACATCCAGCTTCTGCTGCTCTGAAACCAAATCTACCGTTAAGACACCCAGGCAAGAGGCAAAAGTTGCAAAATGGTTTGTGCTCTTATCTAGAGGACATCACCAGGGTCCAACTAGCATCATAACCACTTCAGCAGGCTGTAGTGGTTATGATGCTTTGGGTTATCCCGTTAATCTTCTGTTTGGTTCAGGAAAAATTACATTTCCTTTACACATTTAATCATAATTTCTATGCCTGTCTGGTCACAAGATGTCTTATAATACAGCCCTCTTAATAAACAAATTGGAACTTCTGTGACAGATAAAGCTTTATCAGAGTATTGGTTATACCATACTAGTGTCTGTGTGTCTTGCAGCAGGGAGACAGAAAGGATGGTTTACCTTTTTGTTCCGATAAGTGGTTTAAGTCAAGCCATGAAATCTATCAGTGTATTTATGATGTGCTGTCGTATTAACTCACACCTGCCTCCCTTTATGCTAAAAGTGAAATGTTTGCCAAAAAAAGCTTGTGTGCAACAATGAGATGAGGTTAATGGAATGAAATAGTCAAACATGCTACCATCATCTTTCAGGTAGCCTTACTGGACCAAATCGTAGATGTTCATTGAAACAAAATATTTGTCACTGTGCAGAGCTCTACTGTGTATATTTACCATTTAAAATGTTTACTTGGCAATAATTAAATATCTAGTTTATTTATGAGTGAGATGCACCAATGTCCAAAATGCATCTTTTTGTTTGTTTGTTTAATAAATATGGTATTGTAACATTTACTGTGTACTGTATATATTTTTTTCCCCACTCCTGTTCATTTATTATGTTAAACTATCATCTTACCGAAGAAAAAGAAGAAATTGGGTTGCATATCCAGAGTCTTCCTTTAGAACTCCACAAACAGAAAATACCGACCCTCCCTAAACTCTCGTTCCACACCCCAACACCAACCAACATTAATATTAATGTAAATCAGATAAATTATTCTGGTTCCGCAATTGTCTAGTTTAGGTCTGAACAATGTCTGAACAGGTGGCAATCCATGGTATCCAACATTCATGTTTATTTTCCTTACCCAGTCATTTGTGACTTTGTTTGAAGAATTAAAGGTATGTCAACCAATTCTCTACGTTATATTGCTTCTAGGCTAGTGAGTCCAAACGATCCATTCTGAAGACAGTAGGAATTCTTGAAAGAAAGGGAATTACCTTCAGTAAATTACTGCTCAGGTTTCAAAAATAGTTTTTGCTCACTTGTGCCATTACAGGGAGAACATATTCTGTAGCATATCAGACTGATCCCACCTGTAATGGCAGTCCAGAACGAAATATCGGAAACTATCATCCGGGGTTGCTGTTACTCTTTTGCAGAGAGAACTTGCCAGCATTTCGGGTCTGGACTGCTCTGGATTAGTCTGATATGCCTTGGAACTGGTGTAATGGCACAAGTGAGCGAAAACTATTTTGAAACCTGAGCATGGATTTACCAAAGGGCAAGCTTCTCAGTTTCTCTAAGTTTTGTCTGTTCTCAAGAGATCTTATAGCCTCTGTTTTTGTTGCAATATGACAACTTGCTCGGTTATTCACTGAAGTGTGAAAATACTCTTCTAAGAAAAATATCTGTGCAAATTACCAGATTTTCCCAGAATTCTAAGGTGAATTCACTGAATGCACCCATATTATTTTGTAACAGTATCAGCTAAAAACAGTATCAGCTAAAAATGAAAATCAAATCATAGCAAAACTAATATGGTCATTAAAATTAAATTTGCTCAGATGTGTTCCAGTAGTAGTGACATTTGCAAAATAAATTCACCAGCATTTGGAAGTCATCATGATCTTGCAAACAGCCTGTGGGCAAATCATTATAAAAGAAACAGTCAGTCTCCCCAGAACCAGTTAACTAGGGGGACACAAACATGTGATTCATAGCATCAGTGTATAGACCACATCTTTGTGCTGTAGTGGTTATGGTGTCAGGAATGCCCTAGTTTGCCAACAGTTTAACTTCTAATCAGGAGTTTGCCGGCACTACTCCCTTCTTTTCAGAGAACCAGAGGCTCTTTGCATAAAGGACTACTGTAACCACAAAACTATTTATGTAATATAATTATTTACATCAAGTTTTGAAACAACTTTGTTTTGTTTTTTAATGAAATATGTTAAAAATATGAAGAAAAACTCATCCCTACCTTCAGCCACATACATGCACCTTGGGGTAGATAGTGTTTTAAAACTGACAGTCTATAGTCTTCCCTGCTTCGCTCCCTGAACAGAAGCAGAGAGAATTAAAGAAACTATTTTCAACCACTGTCTGACCAAAGGTGCATGTATGTGGCTGAAGGATCATGTTATATACTAAACGCAGGAACGATTTTCTCATTTTTTACATTATTTTACATTTTTATTAGGTTTGCAAAGGAGAATAGCAAAATCACAAAGAAGACTTTGCAGAGAATGCTACAGTGAATATGACAACAGGTGCAGGTCATGACAAAACAGAAGGTCAATAATCACATAAAATGCCAAGTTTCATGAAAAACCATTGACAAACAGTGAAACATGAGACACATTTTGATTATATATAGCGCTTTAAAGAGCTAACAAGTGAAAGTCATCTAGACATTTTAAATGTAAATCCATGTGTGTGAGCTGTTTTAAGTATAGTCCTGCATTTATTATGTGGCTCAGGTGGTGAGATTCCAGTGATTTCGAGAATTAAAACCAGTTTTTTAATGACATAAAAGAAAGGGAAAATGCAATCAATTTGGGGGAAAAGAAAAAAGTGTGTGTGTGTATATGTATATATAATTTTTTGTGTGTGTGTTTGGCACATTTAGAGGACGTATGAAATAACAAGAAAGAGGCAAAATGTGGTAAGAGCAAAGTCAGTTGAGGTGTGCCGAAACTGACTTGAGGTTAGACCTGTAAAAGAGGGCCCACCTAGGTGAAGTGAGAATAAATAGAGGGTATGGTGGGAGGGGCACTTCCGAGATCGTAGCTGACAGGTAAGCAGGGGCTCACTGGGTTTAAATAGGGTACAAAGTGCCTCCCACAATTACAGGCCAAGCCTTCTATTTGTGTACGGCACATTTAGAGGACGTATGAAATAATAAGAAAAAAGCAAAATGTGGTAAGAGCAAAGTCATTTGAGGTGTGCCGACACTGACGTGAGGTTAGACCTGTAAAAGATGGCAAAAATATAAAGTCAGATACATTTATTTAAGCATAACATTACTTAAACATTTCACGGAAAGCCAATCTTATTTCTTTCTCAGGATTGGGGATGTATCTGATGTATGCGGATGATTTCCAGCGACCTATATTTTTAATGATATGTGTTGGTAAGTGATTTCCGGAGGCAGATGTGGCTGCTCCAATACAGAATGAATGGCCCGAGAATGAATGTGGGTTATGTCCTAGCCGGAGTAATAACGTACGAATGTAAAGTATGAATTGTTTGGTGGTGAGGGGTTTTCCTTGAATGGCCAATAGTGGGGAATCAGGGTTGGAAGTGAGTTGGGATTCCACTAGTTTATGTAAAACGTGGATTGGTTACCATTTGGTAGAGGTAGGTTAATATTTAATCTCTACTGGTGGACCCATTTGGATCGTTTTGGTATGGGTAACTGACAAAATGTAGTGGTCCTATTTTTTAATTAGGTGTTTTTGCTAAAGGCATGAATTAAAGTCGGATGCCTTTTCTACAGAGAATTCTTTAGGTCTTAAGAAACCATAGAAGGCTATGTAAGCCGCGGACTTGATAAGTAGGTTCGTGGTTTATTCAAAAGGGGACTTGTCAGTACACCGTTTAGGAGTATCTCTGATGTACTAGTCTATAGGAAGTCTCTTAACCCCTTAACGCCGTTCTATGCCGTCCCGCTTTAATTGGGCTTTAAAGCCGTTGCAGTGGCATAGAACGCCGTAACGGCTTGCAGCCCTGGAGCGCCCGGTATACTTACTTACCCGGCGCTCCGCTTCGGGAGGACTGCCTGACAGCCCAGGCTGCCCTCCCACGGCAAATGAGGGGGCCATGTGATCGCTCTCAAAGAGTGATCACATGGCCCCCTATAGCTGGCTGTGGATCTGCCTGCAGGGGGACTGTCTGAAATATCAGACAATCCCCTTGCTGGTGGGAAATGAAAAAAAAAAATTAAATATGTTTTAAAATAAAATAAATATATTTATAAATATATAATATATGTATATATTATACATATAATATATATATAATGTATGTATATATATTATACATATAATATATATACATATTATATATATATGTAACGTTATACATAGTGTATTTTAATATTAATATAAGCACATATATTAGTATTAAAATACACTTAGAATGACGTTACATATATATAATTATATATGCGTATTATTATTATTATAATCACAATAATAAATAAATAAAATTAATAAATAAAACATTGAAACAAAATTTAATATAAATTATATATTCATATGTAATTTCATTCTAACGTATTTTGTTATTAATATATATATATATTGGTAACAAAATACACTTAGAATGACTTTCAATATATATCTATCTATATATAAAATACAAATAACCGCAAATATATATATATATAGATAAATACATATAATTACATAAAAGATTACATTAGTATACACGTAGAATTTAAATACCTATAAATGCATATTAAAATTCTACGTGTATATTTAAGTAATCTTTTAACATAATTATGTGATTTGATTAATTAAAATTTGATTGACATGCCTGACAACACAGGGAGAAAGTGCAGAGAATTTAATTTGCAAGCACTATATTTGACCCTGTAACTCTCCAAGACCAAAAAACCTGTACATAGTGGGTACTGTTTTACTCGGGAGACTTCGCTGAACTTAACTATTAGTGTTTCAAACTGGTAAATTGTATTACAACGATGATATTTTAAGTAAAAGTTACGTTTTTTGCATTTTTTACAAACGAACAGCACTTTTATGGACTATATTATTGTTGTTATATGTTTTACTGTTTTAAAACACTAATATTTGTGTTTAGTGAAGTCTCCCGAGCAGGGGAGGGCTGGCAGCCTTAGGCCTGGGGGGCAAAACCAGTCAAGTGGCCCATTGCACCACCAAATCAGTGCAATGGTGCCCAGCTAATCAGTAGCTCTTTGCCATATCCGCTCCTTCACGGCTCTGACTTTCAATGTTGCCAGAGCGCAGGCTGAGAATCTCTGAGCCTGTGCTCTGACTCACTAACTGAGCACCGGAACCACAAGGGAGAGGCTATAATCTGACTGCACCTACTGCTGGTGCGCACCAGTGGACCACCAGCGAATCGTTTAAATTGAATAGGCTGGTGTCCCCAACTTGTGAGCTGTGTTGTCCGCAGGGCGCCTCTGTTGTGATGGCACCCTGCGTGACCGCACAGCGTGCACACCCCAACGGCTGGCCCTGTTGACACACACTGATGTTACTACTTAGAAATCCCTCAATATTAATACAGACATCAGAGTAAACACCAATAAACTGTGGAAACAGAGCTGATCCCACCCAAATTTATAAAGATTTGCTTACTGGATTTGTTGTAAGATTAAATCATGCCTCCTCCTCTCTCTCTCCCATGCACTGCTCTGTAAGCTGGGAGGAAGTGAAGAGTAATCACAATCTCCCAGTACAGTGGCACCTGTGGCAGCATGGGGAACAGCTGTATTTGCCGCCCCCCATGTGACATCACAATGCCCCACCTATATGAGCTGCCATACGAACTAACGCCAGTGCTGCCCACAGTGTGTGTTTACATTAAAAGGCCTGCAGGGGCCGGCTATAGACACCAGAACCACTTCATTAAGCTCCAGTTGTTCTGGGGACTATAGTGTCCCTTTAATGTGAGGTAAATTATAGATTAGTGCCACTAATAATATACTAGATTGCCTACTTACAACCAGATGAGGATGATGATGGACTGCAGTTTGGCTCCACTGGTCTGGTGTAGAACAGGATCTCTGGAGGCTGTTTGCAACTGTGATCACAAAATTCAATGTTCTGGGAGAATTGGAAGCAGCTCCATTTTTGGGGGGCCCCTTACACAGCTCAAGTTCTGGGCCCCAGGGCCTGACGGTGAGTATGCCCACAAGGCCCACTCATAAGTCCACTTATATGTTCCACCCACCCATGAGTTCGCTCACAGGGAGTGGAGTGTGTAGGGGATGTGTTATGTGTTATTGTAGAGGATCTAATATGTGTGCTTATGGTATGTAGTGTATAGGGATACCAGTTTGTGCAGGTGATGCAGTGTGTTTGTGTGTAGTGGAAGCAGTGTGTATTTGTGTATAAGGGATGTATTGTGTGTTTCTGGTTGTGTGTAAGGGATGCATTGCATGAATCTGTGTTTGTATGCATAAGGGATGCAAGGTGTGTGTCTGTAAGTGTGTGCATTGAGTGTGTGTGTTAGAGATGCATTGTGTTTCTGTGTGTATGTAAGAAAAGAAGTGTGTGTGTAAGGGTTTGCATTGTGTGTTTCTGTGTATGTGTGCAAAGAATGCATTCTTTTTGTGTGTAAGGGTTGCATTGTGTGTGTGTAATGGATGTGTTGTGTGTTTCTCTGTGTGTAAGGGGAGCATGTTGTGTTTCTCTGTGTGTAGGGATGCATTGTGTGTTTCTGTGTATGTATAGGGATGCACTGTGTGTGTGTGTGTGTGTGTGCGCGTAGTGTGAAAGAGCTCCCTGTCTTGCCCCCTGTCCTATAGAGCAGTCCCTTCTGTCCCTTAGAGCTCTCCCCTGCCCCTTAGTGGTCTCTCCTCTCCCCCACTCTCCCTGTGCTCTTCTCATCCACCCTCTCTGTGTTCTCCTCACCTCCCCCCTCCCTGTGTTCTTCTTATCCGCTCTCCTCCCTGTGTCCTCCTCACCTCCCCCTCCCTGTGTTCTCCTCACCACCCACCCTCCCTGTGTTCTTCTCAGTCCCCCCCTTCTCCTCATCTCCCCTTCTCCTCACCCTTACCCTCCCCCCTCCTCATTGTGTTCTTCTCACTCCCCCCTTGTTCTTCTCACTCCCCCCCTTGTTCTTCATACCCCCATTTTTCCTTACCCCCCTTCTTACTCCCCCCCTCCTTCACTTACTCTCCTCTTCTCTCTCCTCCCCCTTCACCTCTCCTCCCCCTCCTTGCCTCTCCTCCCCCCCCTTCACACCTCTCCCTCCCTCCCTGTAGTGTGGCGAGCTGCTCTGCTGTCCGCGGTGCCGGCGGTTGATAGGAAGCAGTGTGCACTTCTGTCAGTCCGACCGGTTACAGGAAACAGAAACTCCACGCTGAACAGGAGTTTCTGTTTCCTGTAACCAGTCGGACTGACAGGAAGTGCACACTCCTTCCTGTCAGTCCGGCCGGGCACCGCGGACAGCAGAGCAGCTCGGCCACGCTACAGGGGAGGACAAGGGAGGAGAGGAGCAGCCGCCTGAGCGCTCAGGCGGCTGCAGCATTTAAAGGGCCGGCCCTGCAGCGGCCGGTCTTAACAGAATTTAGGGCGACCTGGGGGGCAATTGCCTCCCTGCCTCCCGGCCCAGCCCGCCCCTGGTTGTTAGATCTCACAATCCGAAACACATAATAGGAACAGGGACCATACACCTACTTGTCCCTTATGTTTATATCTTATCGCATTGCACGTCCATAAAAAGGGTCGGTGGAGGACATCACATCTCACTGGATTATCCATACATCTGTTATCTTTCCCCACAGATAAGTGAGAATACAGTGATACAGCACTGTACAAGTGCTGTGTTTCCCCACAGATAAGTGAGAATACACTGCTGTACAGTGATACAGCAACTTCGGTACTTTGAGATGTACCCCGGGGAATTCTTTACCCCAAAATGAGCTGAAACTCTCTCTCCTCTCTCCACCATTTAACATAGTGCCTAAGATAACGAAGGGGAAAAAAGATTGTTGAATGGGAATCAAGCAGGGCTACTTTGTCTCTGGCACTGAGCATAACTGCATCCTGTGTAAGAATTCTAAGCAGCATTTAATGAATCAACGTACATTTAGAAATTAAAGAAAAAAAAGAGTAAGCATTGTGTATGCAGCAAAGATCCCAACAAGTTCGACTTCTGTGTCTTTGAATTATTCTTGTATATTTTGCCTCTTTGCTAAGATGTGAAAAGTCACAGAAATGTTATCAATAAATGATGGGACATGCATGGTGCAATAATGTGTTTTTGTCATTCCCGGTTCTATGAGAACAACAAAGTGTGAAAGAGCCAATTATGGCGTGCTGCTGATCTTTGAGACGGCCATGAATCATTTTTATAGTGTTTTTATATGCTTTTAATTAGACTTTTCGGTGCAAGAGGCTTTGTGCTCAACATTGGTATGCAACGCAGCCCCTCTCTGCTACTTAGGGGAAAAAACATACACAGTGAAAGTACAAACAGAAATCATAGAAATCTGTTCACTTCATTAAAGCTAATAGGGATTTCAGATCTTAAAAAGAGACATATTAATGTTCTTTTCCTGACCCGCTCGCTGTTACACTTTTAAGATCTCAAGATCCACATTAGAAGTGAGTAACTCCTGCGCTGGTAACATTTGTGCCATTTTATAGCGTGGGTCCTCCTCTGTAAATCTAATTGTGGTTTGCAATTCTCAGTGCATAACACAACAGCATTGAACAAATTACACTGCAGGGATATAGTTTATGCTTGTTTTTATTTCGCAAATAAATTGTCTAGCATAGCTAGAACTGGCTTAGAATTTAAGGTGTATTAACTCTGCAATGACAAAAGATAGATGATTTTGTATGTGTGTATATATTGATCCATTCATCCATGTATAAACATAGTCTGCCTATATCTTTTCCTCTCTTTCACATACCCCCAGGTGGGCAGGGATAAAAAAGGGGGTGGTTCAGTGATAATTTGCATCACTGGAGCCCCTCAAGAGGAACAGATCTACCTGAAGAATTTGCAGATCAGCCACGTACTCCATGCTGCCTGCCAGTTAAACAGGAAACCGACCAAGGGAAGGACCATACAGAGACCACTATTTCAGTGCCTTAAGCATAGCACAAGCATGTGTAATGATGCGCTAGCAATATACTTTTTGGGGACAGTTCCCGGGTGTCTCCAAAAGTGGATTGATTCTCCCCAGCACCTGATCCAGGCATATGAGTAAGGAGATATGAACTTGTGCATGGCAAAAAATTTAGATCGCCTGACTTTTTTTGTTTTTTTCAGGCGTTTTGGGGTTTGCCTAAGTGGCATTTTGGTTCAAGTAAATTTTGTAAATGCTATTGTTTTGAGAAATACAATTTGGACAAACTAAAATGGCACGCAAATCTGATTATTTGTGCACACACATATATATATATATATATATATATATATATATATATAGCCAAAAAAAAAAAGTGTCACACTCTAATATTTCACCTTTAGCTTTGATTATGGCATGCATTCACTGTGGCATTGTTTCGATAAGCTTCTGCAATGTCACAAGATTTGTTTCCGTTCAGTGTTGCAAACATTTTTCACCATGGTCTTGTATTGATGCTGGGAGAGCCGGACCACTGCACAATGCCTTCTCCAGCACAACCCAAAGATTCTCAATGGGGTTAAGGTCTGGACTCTGTGGTGGCCAATCCATGTGTGAAAATGATGTCTCATGCTCCCTGAACCTCTTTCACAATTTGAGCCCGATGAATTCTGGCATTGTCATCTTGGAATATGCCCGTGCCATCAGGGAAGAAAAATCCATTGATGGAATAACCTGGCCATTCAGTATATTCAGGTAGTCCGCTTTCCTACAGTGAAAGCATTGGATTGACTGAAATCTGCAAGGAGGCTGGATGGGGATGGGACCAAAGGCCAGCTTGGCCAATCAGCACATCCTCTTAGTGATCCATTGAATTGTTGCATCTCTATGAGGAAAGTTAAGCGTCTCCATTTTTTTCCGACCACATTTATTCCTCGAAGACGATGGTTCCCCACTATCCTTCCAGTTTTTAATAATGCGTTGGACAATTCTTAACCCAATTTTAGTAGTTTCTGCAATCTCCTTAGATGTTTTCTCTGCTTGATGCATGCCAATGAATCTACCCTTCTCAAACAGACTTACATCTTTTCCACGACCACGGGATGTGTCTTTCGACATGGTTGTTTAACAAATGAGAAGCTACTCGTTGCATCAGTTGGGGTTAAATAACTTGTTGCCAGTTGAAAGATAATCGCCATTGCAGTAACTATCCAATAGGAGGCTCTTACCTATTTGCTTAGTTAAGCAACTTTTTTGTTCGACCAGGCAATGTGTGTGTGTGTGTGTGTGTCTGTGTATTATATATATATATATATTACAATATTAAACAAACATCTGCACACCAGTCAAGCCATAAGACTTGCTTTTCCCACAGAAATCACAAATCTGCAGTGATGTTACAACCGCAAAGGATTCTGGGTGGGCATATGCAAATTAGTTTAACAAAGAATCACATTTTTGCCTCATTCCATTTTAAACATGGAGTCCTTTGAGTCTGTGTTTGCTGTATACAACAGCTTTCAAACACAACTTAGGAAAAGATGCAAAGCCAGTGAGCCACTCACGGACAAGTGTCATTGTTAATACAGATCATCAGTATGATTGATATATATATATATTATACACATGATATCAATATTAATGTATAAATGCACATTTGCATTTGAGTGTGTGTGTAAAAACAATCAATACCATCTAAAAATAGACAATGTTGATATTTCTAATGCAGAAGAACTTCCACATTGGCCAATATCTAAAGCAATTGTTGCTGCAAGTTGAGAGTCAGGTATGTTCCTTGTAAAATATCCATAGACATGTTGCACATAAAAACTTGCAATTCATGAAATGACTTGGAATAAAATGCTCACTTTCTCTTCTTTTGTTCTCTAATAGTTTTGTGCAGAAAAATTGATTATGTACTCAGCTACGAAAAACTGACGGTGGGAATGATGATTCCATCCCTCCTGCTGTCATGAATGTTACTAAGTCATCAAATGGCATTTGTATATATATATATATATATATATTTATTTTACTTAAAACAATATTCAGTAAAGTTCTAAAGTACTTCTAAAGAATTGTATTATGTTACAAGATAGAGTGCTTCAATAAACTGTCATAGCAGAGGAAATAGCTTTGACCTAGTAGTCCATTTTAAAGGAGACAGGAAAGTGTTGTCATTCAAAAATCAGACCAGGGTGTCTATTTACATGTATAACTGACAAGTGAAGACAAGACAAGTCACTTATGCTTTCTGTCTCCTGAAGGCTTGCTTTGCTGTGCAGTTGTTATATACAGATGATCTCTATTTAAACTATTTGTAGACAGATAGACATTTGTGTTTTCCCGAAATACCCCAGGGGTGCCTACGGGATGAACTCCTAGAAGGAAGAAACACTAGTCTGATAAAATCAATATAACATGGATTGGATTGTCCGCTAAAAAGACATTATCATCATTTTAATACTATGATGAGATAGGTGGATGGATATAGATTACAGTAAAAGTAAAGGAAAAGCATCGACATGCTGTGTACAAATTGACTTTGATATTTGTGTATGTTTAAGCATGTTCAAACCAGACATTTACGGTATAGAGTACATGTGTATATGGTTGCATAAAAGGTGGATGTCTTAGTTTTGCTCATGCACTAACACTTAAATATTACATGGTATTGGTTATTGGTTTCTGTGGTTTGACAAGTCATTTTGGTGTTTAATTCTAAATGTCTGATGATCTTGTTAAAGGGACACTATAGTCACCAGAACAACTACAGCTTAATGTAGTTGTTCTGGTGAGTATAACCATTCCCTGCAGATATTTTCATGTAAATACTGTCTCTGCATGGAGACGCTTAACTTTCCTCATAGAGATGCAACAATTCAATGGATCACTAAGAGGATGTGCTGATTGGCCAAGCTGGCCTTTGGTCCCATCCCCATCCAGCCTCCTTGCAGATTTCAGTCAATCCAATGCTTTCACTGTAGGAAAGCGGACTACCTGAATATACTGAATGACCAGGTTATTCCATCAATGGATTTTTTTCTTCCCTGATGACACGTCATATTCCAAGATGACAATGCCAGAATTCATTGGGCTCAAATTGTAAAAGAGGTTCAGGGAGCATGAGACATCATTTTCATACATGGATTGGACCTTAACCCCATTGAGAATCTTTGGGATATGCTGGAGAAGGCATTGCGCAGTGGTCCGGCTCTCCCATCATCAATGGGAAAAGCATTGGATTGGTCAAAATCATTTAATTCTTATGATTTAAAGGAAAGAGCGGGAGGGAGAGGCAACGTCGGGGGACCTGTGTTGCACTGTAAATAAGGTATTAAGGGGGTTAAAGGTAGGCAAGCCACCTAAATGGTCGTTTCAATGCTATAGGGGCAGGAATAGATGTTGGTGTTCCTTTAATGTGTTGATAGCTCTTCATCAGAAGTATGGTGATCGCCTATGCCTGATATTTAACATAACATAAGATATAGAGCATTTTTCAACCAAGCACTTAAACTATAAATGCCCAACAATGAGCTGTGTAGTTTGCATTTTTGGTGGGCTCATTAGTACAACACTTGCTTTGATTCAATGGTCTGCTGGTTGGCTCTACCTGCTTATGTGATAGCGGGAAACATCCTGACTGTGCTAAGCTTGGCAGCTTGACGAGAAGGAATGGGGAGAAGTGCCCGACACACCCATGGTAAGAAATCAAAGCAGTGGGGAGGGGGAGCACAAGGGAACTACAGGCACCATAAATAATCACTGAGTGGACAAAGACCTACATTATAAAATAAAATGCTGTTGCCCTAAAATGGAAAAAAAACTTTTTCTTGACGTTCTTTTAGAAATAAAGACAATATCAAGTCTCTCTTTGTAGATATAGAGTAAACCTATTTATGCGATGATTGAATTATTGAGAAGACAGAGAGGAAAAAAAAAACCAATAAAAATATAATTGACGGGAAAAATGAGCAGTGTTTGCCTCGCTGCTTGGAGACGTTGTTTGCAAAATCTAAATGTTAGAAGAGAAATTATTAACTAGTAATTTAAGATAACATTTACTGTACTTCTCTCTTGAGTTTTATTTAAAAATGTCAACTACACTTGCTGTATTGCCGACTCTGAGCTTATTTATTAGATTCTAAATACAATCACATATATGCATATAAACCAGGGCTCGACAATTCCCAGGCGCCAAGTCGCCATGGCGACTACAAATTTCGCTCTGGAAAGTCAGCCCTTTAAGGCAGCCGCTTGGGAGTATTGGAGCCGCCCACGGGGGCATTGTAGGCGGTGCGCAAGTGAGCAGTAATATACCTGCAGCTCCTCTCTGCTCACTCCCGCGCTGTTTAATGATGCCGGGAGCCGGAATATGACATCACTCCAGCCCCAGCATCACCGCAGAGAGGAGTTGCAGGTATATTACTGCTCCCTCATACGCAGGAAGAGAGAGGAGGCCCACTAGACCCCAGGGAAAGATCCACTCAGCTCTCCCAAAGGTAGGGAGGCTGGGTGGATTTCAATTGAAACAATGTGTGTGTGTCTGTCTGTCTGTCAGAGAGTATGTGTGTCTGTGCCTGCCCCCGATTAATTGCACTTGTTTTTACTCACCTTTTTTCCCATGCCGTGCTTGTTTTGCCATGGCTGAAATAATCAGTCTTTTTGATCTCAGGGAGTTGTTTGCCTTGGTACACCTACTTCCTCCACCTGATGTCCTTTTGGTTGTGTTGCTGCTTGGCTTATTTGCCTACCATACCATATATGTTTATACATGAATATTAATTAAAAAACATAATGATGAGTCATATATAATGGGAAAATAAAGCTTCATCAGAGGTTCTGGAGAACCTCTGATCAAGCTTTATTTTCAGCTAATACACACTTAACCATTGTATATTTTTTTTATATTACTTTTTTTTTTTTGCCAAGTCTAGAGTTAGTCATAGGGTTTAATTTAGTTTAGTTTAGGGCAAACCTGTATTGGACAAACATGTCTTGTCTGCCTGACATTAATGGAAATTACACTACCTAGCAGGGACTACTATTTGCAGCTGCCGATATTATTGCATCTCTGGAGAGGACTGAAAATATTGTTGGCAGCTGCTTACAGCAGTAATCTTCTGGGAGTGTAGTCTCTGGAAGACCTTGAAATCAGGAACCCAACTCTGCAGTTAAACTGTGCTTTACATTGAACAATGCATGAATAATGTCCCATAGATTGAAAATATGAACCACATGTTGAATAGTATTATTTTGCAATGCATGCATAGTGTTGCTTTTTAGTGTGTATCCCAACCTTTACTGTCTATGGCCACCTGTAAGCCCTCTTTGGTCGGAAGCCTCATTTATCCGACCAAAGATCATGCTTTGCTTGAATGACCAGAACTGGTTCAGAACACTTTTAGAGACATTGTACTTTCTTTAGTGGATACAGGAAGTCTGGTCTTGGGTTTTGGACGCAGACCAATTCTGCCCAGTGTTGGTCCCTTCTCCGAAGGGAAAATATATCAGAAAACCAGCCTTTCATTCAAGCACTACCTGACTAGTAGTGCCAAGGAACTTCCAGAGAGAGAGAAAGGGCTTCTGCAGAAGTTCCCACACAAATATCAGTTGGACACTTGATACAGTGGGGAACAACAATGTACATTTTATTTAGACTCACACCGGGTTTTTAATCCATGTCTTTGTCTGTACATGGTACACAAGTCAACCGATAGCAGTTTGGACTTGGGATATCAACCAATCACTACAAAGCAACTGGTGTGAATGGAGCACACTGTTTTTACTAAGGGTGGGGACAGACAATAACAAGGACTGTAGAGCAGTGGTGTATCCTGGTTTTGTGCTGCCCTAGGCAGTTGGAAGTTAGGGAATCCTTTGTTACACTTTACAACTAGACTTTTGAACACACGCAAGCTCTTGGCTATCTGCATGGCTCTTGGTCAGATCATTGGTGGGTCTGACCAAAGAGGACTAGTCCCGTTACAGAGCAAGAGTATGCCAAGATATACAGCTTTTACAGATCCTTTAATAACATGTATACTGTACAGATTTCTACATGCACAGACTGACACGAAAACTTTTATTTTAAAAGATAACAATTTTATTTTAAGCACTGCTCAAAACTGTCTAAAAACAAGGTTGTTGGCTTCACAAAAAAAGCGGACTTGTGACCAAAGGGTTTGAAGAGCTTATATTTGAGATAATCATACGTGAGATTTATTAATTCAAGAATAAGAAATATCACCCTATTTCAGAAAACATATGCTGACACAGAGGCCAGCAGCCAAAGGTGACAAAGCTGGGATGACAAGGTGTCATACTTCTCTCAGAGAGAATCTCAATGTGAATAAAGTATAAATAGAAGATACAGCAACTGGCGAGCAAATGAGACTTAATGTGGTTATGTCCTCGTTAAATTGAGGAACAATGTGATTGGTGAGATCTGGACATTAGGCATGAGTTATAAAAAGAGTCCAAGGAAGTATAATAAACTGGTAATGAGAGGAACGGGTAGTACGGTGATGTTGTTGTATGCATATCAATAAGGCACTGTATCCCTCTTTATAGCTTTAAAGACTTATCCATGGGTGCAGTACTAAAACATGATATTAGGGGAGAAATGATGTTAACCTCACCTACAGAATGATATTTTATTTAATGCTCTCCTAAGGCGTTTAAGGAATAATAAAATGAGATATGTTTAAAAAAATAAAAAAATAGAAAGAGAAGAAATGAATCTCCCGAGGCAATGCAAATATGCCAGAGACATACTACATGGCTGCACTAGCCATTTTTTTTAATGCATGAGCCTGTCACAGTGTCAGTGTACCACATGTCTGTCAGTTATTGTTGTATCCTAATATGATGATCACTGCTCTTAAACACAACTACACAGGATATTTTTCCCCCTTGGGCAATCTCCAGTGCAAGGTTTAAATAAGGCCTCTATAGAGACACATGCAAGCAGGAGGAGAGCAAAACTGCTATTTAATAATTATTTTATATTATATTTAATACTTTTATTTTATATAGAATAGAAACGTTGAAATCACTGGAACATGCGTACATAATGTTGGAGGTATGCATATCGCCCCCGTCATCAGTGTTTTGAGGAGCAGGATACCTGGGGGCAGTAAAATATGTGATGATAATCGGGTCACTGGCACTGCCCAAATGGGACAGGTCTTCCCCAAGAATTTGCAGCTCAGCCTGGTGTGAATTCACGCCAGTCATCCAGCCCAGCCCTCTATGGGTGGACAATGCAAAGGGCACTTTATTTAGTGCTCTTTGCAGAGCCAAAGTGCCTTGAGCATAGCACAAGCTCGTTTTCATATTGCGCTCATGCTACACATTTGGGAACAAAGTTGTTATGGCAAGCCCTAAAAGCGGAGCTGTCCACCCAAACCTGGAGACCTGTGATTGTAGAATGTGTGTGCTTTTAAAGGAGGAAAAAATAGAAAACAGTTTAAATAGCAGTGTTCTCAGACCATTAGCTCCTAATGTTTATGTGCTGTTGTGGCTCTTTATTTTCTTGGAAATGGCCTGGTTGTTAGAGGAAGCAAATGTTTCTTCTCCCACACGATTTCTCTGAGGGCAAATGTGAAGCCATTTTTACTGATCAGTTTTTTTGTTATTTGGAGCGGCTGCTGGATCACTGCAGCCTATTAAAGCTGCTGAGTTTGAAAGCTATCCATATATTACTGCCAGGATAAAGTGACAGGTTTGAAAGTTTTGGTTTTCAGCAGACATACAGTATTGTGCTGCAAAGCCTTGACGTTTTTTTTTTTTTGTGTATAGTAAATAGCTGATCACGTTGCTTTGTTCAATAATTATTTATTGATGTATAATATAGAGACAAACAACCAGAGTAAGCTTTGTCCCCAACCTTGTGGGGAATATAATGTCATCTAATTCTTAATAAAACACAATTTCACTATGTGAGGAAACTGGTTTGAGCAAAGCCGTATTTATATATGAAAACGCAGCTGATATATAATTGTATAAAACGGATAAACGTGTGTATCTGGAAAACACATGTTGCAGTCTCCTATAGAGAAAGAAGAGTGAAGCAGAAGGGAGAGAAGGGGACGAGAGGATGGAAAATAATGGAGGGATAGAAAGAGAGAGGGATCAAGGAAACTCCAGAATCTTCCCTGTCCCTGAGTGCTCAAACCACCCCCACACATCCCAGGGCCCAAACACAGCTACAAATCTAGTCTTAATCTGGGTATCACTCATAATCAATCAACCATCAATTTGCTGATAATTAGGAATACCTGGGGAGGTAAAAAAATAAATAAATCAATAGAACCACCTCTGCAAACTGGCCTCTTGCGTCTTGGGGTTGCCTGCTCTCAAACTGAACATCAGCCATCGTGATGTCTGTACTTTGGAATCCCATAATGCTAAAGGGAGCAACAAATGTGGAGCTGGCTGCCCCCATCTGCTCCTCAATGCCAACAATGTGATGGGAGCATTGTTTACTTAAGGTATATAGCATCACTGTGACACATGAGATCATTTTGTACGTTTGAGTCATTTGAGTTGTTTCAAATACTAGATATTTAGAATTAACTTTTTTTTTTTTTTTATAACATTCTACAATTCTGATCTTCACAGGTGGGCTCAATATTCTGTCTTGCCAAGTGTGTTCTAAGTGGATTCATTATTTCAGTTACATTTACTTGTTCCTATGCAAACAGATCTTGCTGTTGTTGCTACATTTATCAGCCACATCATTGAACATTTGTCTAGAAGATGCAATGCTTTTCAGCTCTAGTCCTTGACAATTGCTTCAAGTACATCTCTCTTTATCCGCATTTGGCTCCACAATGCATAATTAAGCAAAAATATAAAATTCGGTCTGTAATGTGTACAAGATGGAAATACCCAATGCATAAAATATGTAATGTGTCTATAACAGCTGCTGTGACTTGTTTTTCTTACTACTTAGTTCTAATCAGAACAATGATACTAATAGCCTTTTTTTTCCTTCTTCAACTTTCTATGTGAATATAAACCATGTCTAGTTCATTTACTATCTGCACAAAGATACAGGACTGTAATCCCCCATCAGTTAAAAATGTCTTTATACTGTAGTATGTGAAACCGCATTTTCGAAAGCGTAATGCTAAGGTATTGAAGTTGCTATGGAAATGTCAGCTGCATTTTTGGATGTTTGAGTAGTGCTGTTTGCGGTTTATTTACCGCAAAATTGGGTTTAAAATTTTACATAAGTAACAATAGAAAAACAAACAAAACAAATAAAAAAATGAAACAAAAGGTAATTGCGTAGACTAGTGACGACTAACTTTGGCGCTGAAAAGGTTTTTTGATCTACATTTCCAAGATGTTTGGTAAACTTGCCTATGCAATCATTACAATATCATTAAAACCCTTTCGCCTGAATATGATCAGAATGACATTTATTGGAGATATAGTGCAGGACTGATTTTATAAATACTGTCTTGCACTGCTATGACATATGGAACTAGTTTATAATTAATGACAAAGAATGGTTTTCTTAATAAGATTTTTTTCTTGATTATTCTTGGGCCTCTCATTTCATTAAATAGATCTGCAGGTACACCATATCACCCAAGTTCCCCTGCTTAGGAGTGACAGTCCCTATTTTGGATCCAAATCCCTCTGTCCCTATTTTCTACCTCAATGTCCCTTTTTTTTTTTTTTTTAACTCCTTATTGTTGGTGTGTCTGTGTGTATAACAGAGCTCCACTGCAATAATACTCCCAGTAATGTCTCTTTAGACCACAATAAATGTGTTTAGAAATCAGTCAAATAAGTGTAAATTAGTTTTTTTCTTTTACATTGGTAGCTACATAAATTGCTACTGGTTAGTGTCCTAAAGTATCTCAGATAGCCCTGCCACTGGCCACATCCCCAGCCTCACCCTTTAAATTCGATTATTCCTATTTGTACTTTTGAAATACTGGAAGGCGTAGTACAGTGATATTTAGCTCCACCCACTCTCTGCTAGCTCTTCTGCCAAAACCCAATACACTGATCCATGCTCACTGTTAGTTACATACTGTCTGCACTTAATAACACAGACCATCCATTATCACTAAATATAAAGGGAAAATGAAACATATCTGGAGCAGACATTGGTTTCTCTAGATGTTATTTTAAAGAGACACTATGGTCACCAGAACAACTTCAGCTTAACCCCTTAAGGACCAAACTTCTGGAATAAAAGGGAATCATGACATGTCATACATGTCATGTGTCCTTAAGGGGTTAATGTAGCTTGTCTGGTGTCTTCTGCCTGTCCCTGCAGGCTTTTAAATGTAAACCCTCAGCTGGCCACTAGAAGTGCTTAACGAGACTTGTTCAACGCTGGAAAAAAAGGTGAGTAACTCACTTTTTTAAGGGGGACCAAGGACCTAAACGGCACCTATAGTTTCAGGAATATATGTTTTATATATGTTTTATAGTGTTCCTTTAAACACATGAATATATGACCGGTACAGGACTAGCACCGTTGTTTACAACATAACTGATC
>OW240914.1:85029055-85123320 GCA_933207985.1 Pelobates cultripes | reverse complement strand
TTAGTCACAAACACTGGCCAAATATTAGTTTTTTGCTTTTTTCACACAAAACAAATATGAACGCTAACTTTGGCCAGTGTTTGTGACTAAGTGGCTACTAAAAAAGACTAAACATACCCCACGTTCAATACCTTGGGTTGTCTACTTTTTCAAATGGTCTGCCATTATGGGGGTAATTCTCATTCCTGGGCTACCACACCGTCTCAAAGGTAACATTACTAATCTGGCAAATTTCAATTTGAAAATGGAATGTTCTATATTTGACCCTGTAACTTTCCAAAACTCCATAAAACCTGTTAATGTGGGGTACTGTTGTACTCGTGAGACATTGCTGATTACAAATATGTGCATTTTTTTGCAGTAAAACCTAACAGTATTATGACATTCACAGCTAAAATGTCAGACGGAAATACAAATTAAAAAAATAAAATCTTATTTTCTCACATTTTTTTTAATTTTATTCATAATAAATTATGTTCCATATATGAATAGTTAATAATAAATTAAAGCCCTGTTTCTCCTGAACAAAATGATATATATTAAGTATGGGTGCACTTAATGTGACAGCAGTAAATTACGGTTGAACAGACATATAGCACAAATTCGATTTTTTGTTTACATTTTGTTTTGATCAGAACGTGTACTATTGACTCCGTCCTGAAGGGGTTAATGGGATTATGTACTGTTAGTCTCTGGATACCTTTAAGGACACTTTTACCTGGGTAGGATGCTAGAAATTGAGTTTTGTTGGGATAACTGGTTAACATGTAGTGTTGTATGCCCGTTAAGTAAAGTTTGATTGTATTGTAATTTAAGAGAAATGTGGCAAAAAGTTGTAAATGCGACCATAATTTCTACGGAAAAAACATTTATTACACAATAATCACGAACAAACCTTTTTTTTATTTTTTTTTATTTTTTTTTTAATTCTTTATTTTGGTGGTGCAAAGCAAGGTCATGGTATTACATTACAGTATTAGCCAGACATTGGCTGCAATATTGTACAATGGTAAAGCTTTAACAGAGCACCTTTTTGGTTTTATAGATAGATTAACAAGAATGAACAGTAGATTTGAGTTAAAGGTAAAGGGTTAAGACCAATAGTAGAGGCATATCAGTATAATAGCATCATAAGTGTTACATAATAGGTTTCTCAGACTGATTCTGCAGATGATCTTAAGCTGAGATGTGAGGAAGCTTAAGAAGTTAGTGACAAGCTGCCATGGTAGGGTACGTTCAACTCGCGTATAGTGCTGCATAGCATGCTATTCCAAGTACATATGTTTTCCAAACCATAAAGTTAAATGTGCACGTTTTATAATATTAGGTTCTGTCAACATTCACTGTACCCGGCTAGGAGACAATAAGTAATTAGACAAGCCCGGTAGGTAATTAGACTAAGCCTATGTACTGAGTCTACATGTAGCTACATGGATCGGCTCACTACTACGTAACTGTTAAGTAGCATTTCAATAAGACTGTACATCATAGTCAAGGAGAAAAAGAGAAAAAAAAAAAGGGGAAAAAATACAGCTTACTTGAATGTAGGCTATTCTAAGCATTAGCACACTTAGTATTCATTCGTTTGACTGCAAATGATATGCTACCCCTCCTGTGCTATCAAAGTGAGACAAGAAAGAAAAAAAAAAAAAAAAAAGTCCATTGTTCAGGCTTGGCGCCCCCCCCATGGTGCGCAGGTCGGGCTCTCAGGGGTGTATATAGCGTTTTACAGTTCCCTATGCAGGTCCTGCAAGGTATGTCCTTTTTCAAGTGGTGGCCTTGGCGTATGGGTCCGTGGTTGTTCTCCGGGGCATCGGCTGAGTATGTTCTTTGTGGGCGCGTTGTGCCTGCTGGTCGTGTCGTCGGAGCCAGTGATTCCGTGGGAAGGCCAAGTAGAGTCAGCGTCCCAGTGGCCTCTTGCATGTTGTGGAGAGTATGTTTGTTACCTCCAGCTTCAATGGTGAGGGTGCGACCTGGTCCCCAGCGGTACCGAATTTGATGGAGGCGCAGGAGAGCTGTGAATGGGCTCATGTGTCTCCTCCATGCCAGTGTCCCACCCGACAGGTCCGCGTAAAATGAGAGGGTCATTCTCTCAAAGGGATACGTGGGCTGTCCTCTAACGGTGTCTAGGACTGCTTTTTTGTCCTTGAGTGACTGGAATTGGAGAATTAGGTCACCTGTTGCAGCTGGTGGGGCCTTTGCCGGGCGCGGTATGCGGAATATGCCTTCCAAGGCAGTTGCTTTCGCTGCTTTTGGGGTTAGTAGCTCTGTAAGTAATCTCCTAACGAAATGTGGGAGTTCGGTCTCTGGAACGGAGTCGGCTACTCCCCTTAGCTTTATATTGTTCCGACGATTTTTATCTTCGTGAGTGGCAAGTTGCTGTTCATGCTGCCGAGCTTGTTGTTGTAGGTTTCGGATCGCTTCTTGGCGGGCTGCAATCTGGTTGGTGTGGCCGGTGGAGGAGGCTTCTACTGCTCCCAGCCTATTGGTGATGCCTCTGATGTCCTCTCTGAGCAGGGCCACATCATCCGCAATTTTCTTGTGGTGATCGGCCATAAGTGCTCCGATCGCCTCCATTGTGACAGGGGTGTGTGGCTTAGTGGATGGCTGCGCCTGGGTTGGTGACTGGGTCGGCATGGACCCCATGGGGTCTCCCCCGTCATCCTCCGATGATCCGTCAGTGAAATCTGAGCAGCCTCCGTGCAGGGACGCCATCTTGGCTCCACGAACAAACCTTTTAAACAAATCATATGCTCTTGAATATGCTTTTTTTTGTATTAAGAGACAAACCAGCCTGTGCGAGCGACTATGGAGTAACAGAGTATTTAAAGCATGATTAGGTCTGTGAAGCTCAGAGGTTGTCTGGGTTGTGCGTTTGCCGATGGATGGATTCTGAAAAACTCCTGTAAATTAGAGCGTGAGAGAGCGTCAGCTGCGTTGTTCTGAACACCAGACACTTGTATGCAATAGATACAGAATTGTAGGTTTGCTGCTAGCCAGGTAAGTCTCCTAACCAATTTCATAATGGTAAGGGACTGAGAGCGGCCTTTGTTAATATCACATGCCGCCATGTTATCTGAAAAGCACCTGACTGACTGTCCACGCCATTCCTTACCCCATATGTGAGCAGCAGCTACGATTGGGAATACTTTGAATAGTGCTGAGGTGGTACTGAAGTTCACTAGTGTGGTAGTCTCTAGTGGCCAAGAGTTGTACATCCATTCGTTGCCAAAAATAGTTGCGTAACCTATGGCACCCGATGCATCAGTCCAAACTACCGGGGAGTCGTCAGAAATAGGGGGGACGAATAGCGTCCTGCCATTCCAAGATGACAGAAATAGATGCCACATTTTAAGATCTGCTCTAGCTGGTTTGTCTAAGAGGGTTGTGGAGTCGTCGTCAGGGAGCCCGTGAAGGAAAGAGAGAATTCTGGAAATGAAAGATCTCCCCTGTGGTATTATTCTCATCGCAAAATTAAGTGACCCGAGTAGTGACTGTAGCTGTTTCCTGGTGCAAGAGCCTTGTGATGTGCAGATGTTGATATAAGAGAGAATTCTGTCTATTTTTTCTTGGGGGAGGCTGGCTTGTATAGACATGGAATTAAGTGTAATACCCAGGAAAGTAATCTCGGTTTTGGGACCTTCTGTTTTGTCTGGGGCAACAGGGACTCCTAGATCTTTGAAAATAGAGAGCATGTGACGTAGGCTGCTTGGTGTGCAGTGGTGTGGTTCGATGGTGAGGAAGTCGTCTAAATAGTGGATGACTTCTGGACATCTGCACTTGTTAAGTAGGAGCCAGGTTAAAGTCTCGGCGAAGATATCAATTATTTTAGGGCTACTCCTGCAGCCAAAAGTTAGCCTGGTCGCGAAATAATACCAGTCTTTCCACTTAACGCCATGCAGGTGCCAGAGTGACTGTTGAATGGGTAGTAATTTAAACGCATTAGTAATGTCGGTTTTGCTTAACCATTGAGCCTTACCGGAATGAATGATGGCTTGTATGGCGTCATCAATTCTAGTGTATTGAAGGGAGAAATCTTCTGACGGAATTAGTGCATTCAAGCTAGGTGTAGTGGAAGAGTGAGGTGCCGAAAAGTCAATTATAAGCCTCTTTTTATTATTAAATTTCCCCGTAGCTATGCCCAGAGGGTTTGTTCTCCAGGAGGTGAAAGGTGGTGTTGTGAAAGGCCCTATCATTAAGCCGTTAGTTTCTTTGAGTAGGAGTTCATGTATGCTACTGGGGTCTGTGAGTGCTGACTGTAGGTTGGGGCATTCCAAAATACCCGTAGGGAGAGTAACAAAACCTGTGTGAAACCCATCAGTAAAACCAGATGTAAGGAATTCTACCAGATGTAAAGAAGGATAATTAGACAGGTAGTGTTGCAAATTAGGAAAGTGTATTGGAGTGGAGGATCTTTTATGGTACAGTCTGTTTGGGCACATTGTTTTAGCTTGCGCCCTGTAACAAAGTTAGCACACATGAAGAAGCCTGCAAGCACTGTAACTACAACCACCAGCACTGAAATTATTACAGACTTGTGTTTTACTCAAAAAAACAATTGGCCTGCCTAGTTCATCTCTCAGCTCTCTCTGTGTAGTATTGGATTGATACTCAGGGTTGGCGTTACTGGTAGAGGTAACTGCTGTGTTGTCAGGACAAAAGTTGACTGTACGGGCTGCTGATGAGCATATGGCACAAGAAGGCGACCCTCAGGGGGTCGAAACATTGGGACAACTTTACAATATTGAGTGAATAATTGACACGTTTGAAAAGTCCTGTGAGTGCACCTCTTTCATCTATGCATATATATATATATGTAAAAGAAAAAAAGTTAAGGACGTCTCCCCACCTCCTGGTCTCATGCCATCTCAATTCCTGTCTAAGTAACTGTATCGCACTACAATTTGGAGCAAGAAAGATGACTTATAGTGTATTTGTATTATCTGAGGGTCATTAAGCAATGGGTCCCAAATCTTACAAGTGTTTGTTAATCTTAGCTGTCAACCTATCCATCTCCACTGCTTCTGTAATTTTGGGGCTTACTGTGCTAAGTATTGGAGTGATCTATGATCCCCAAACTTTGGCTAATGTGTGGTGACTGCTATTCTGTTCACCACCTTATTTTGGGCCTAGTGATCGAATTCCACAGCTTGTAGAGCAACTAGATCCATAGGTCAAGTAGTATGTCAATATGTAAAAGCCTAGATGTCCGCTTAGGATCCCCTTCCCACAATGGGGATATACAAGGGCAGTGCCATCATAAGTAGATATAAGTATAAGTCGTTAATGCCTGCTCCTTATGATTAACACATATAGATATGGTGGCTTTTGCCTCCCAGATCTCATCAGTTAGATGGCCCCAATGTGGGTCTTAGGTCAGTCTCTAAACCAACACATAGGAAAGAACTCCAAAAGGGAGATATGTTACCAGAAGGAGATAGTTGGAGTAAAACTGGTCTTTATCTGTCAGCACCTCAATGCACATTCTCTCAAAAGCCGAGATGCTAGCAGACCCAGCAACCATATTTTCAGAAGAGTCTAGAAAGCTTTTGATCTGCATGTACGTAAAGTGGTCATTTGAAGTGAGGTGTATGTTATGTTGTGGCAAATCCCCAAAGGGTATCAGTTGGTTGCCAGAGGAAAAAGTTATAGTATCTAGTCAGGTCATTGTCCTCAAAGTGTACAAAGTCACTTGGGGACATCCCAGGGAAGAAGAGTCTGTGGCATGAGAGTGGGGTAAGAAGTGTCGGCTTATCGATAACTGATATATTCTTAGTGATCCTGTTCAATAGAATTAGACAGAGTTGGTGGTGCTAGGGGGTAGAAAACGTTTGGCATGTCTGGGGAGCCAAATATAAAGGGAGGAAAAATGAAGGCAAAACAAATTATGTTCCAGGTCAACCCAACTTTTCACCCCAATATGGGCGTGTAAGTTTAGAATCTGAGTCAGTGGTGCTGCATTTTAACAGTGCAGGAAGTGGGAAATTCCAAATCTTCCAAACCTGTTTGGAACATACATGATACATCCAGGGCTGCCATCAGAAATTGTGGGGGCCCATGACACAGCTCAAGGTCTGGGGCCTGCCCCCAAGTACACCCACAGGGCTGCCCTGACTCCGCTCACAGGGATGCAGTGTGTACGGATTGTGGTGTGTGTAAAGTGGATGCAGATTGTACATTTGTGTAATGTATGAGGTGTATATTAGATGCAGAGTGTGTGTGTAGTGGATGTAGTGTGCGTATATAATGAATGCAGTGTTTTTGTGTATTAGATGCGGTGTATATAGTGAATGCAGACTGTGTGTAGTGAATGCAGAGTGTGTTTGTGTAGTGTGTGGGGGGACATTTAAAAATAAAATATATTTTATTTCACTCCCCCTTCCCTGCTTCTTACCTGGCAGGGGAGGGGGGAGATCGCGTTCCCTGGTGGTCCGGTGGCATGGACTCTGCAGAGGGGGACCCGCAGCACACTCACTTCACTACCAAGCAGCTCCCCTGCCTAACGCTCGCAGACTGCGTGCTGCGCATAGCGTTGCCATGGTAACCAGTGCCAACACTCTAACGGCCGTGGAGCTCACAAGACTTAGACGGGGAGCTGCTGGGAATAAAAGTGTGAGTGGTCTTTTCTTAGACCAGATTAATTTTAGATTTTATTTTTAAATGATGTGTATTGCATTTCAAAACTTGATCAAAGAATATTAGAAAAATAGTTTGGAGGTGAAAGATCTTTAAGCAGAACCTGGCTGTGTAGAGAGGGTTCAGGTGATGCTCACATCCAGTGAGTTGTCCCTGCAAAGATCAGGAGAGCTATTGCAAGCTCCTAATAGGAATTTCTGGCTTTCCATATTGGAAAGAAAAGGGCAAGGATCAGCTTCTGGCAGACCCCTGGTAAGATGTCAAACCATTAGAAAACAGCTGGACTACTTACAATTGTCAGTGCCAGGGCAATCCTGGACCCTAAGCACTGCAGGGCACTGTAGTGGATACAAAAATATTAACAAAAGTATTTAACCAGGAAAGGTACATTCAGATTACTCTGGTTTTCAAGTACGTCCTGGGGATGTTACCTTAGCTTAGCCCAACATCCACGTGTTGTTACTATGCTTGAAGTGTTTAAGAATGGCTTATAATCAAGATTACCTCTTTTTCATTGCATTTTTCTTAATTTCACGTTTAATGGTCACTGCAATGGGCAAATACAAAAATAAAATACACTATTTACTAGCTATACCACCAGTGAATTGTTTCTTCTAAATGGCCTCAACTCTTCACCTTATCTAGGTTACTTTCTGACCTGATTGTCTAGCTATGTAAAAATGACATTTACACTAAGGTTTTGTTTAGAAAACTGGACCCTTCAAGGTTAAATGCCTTAACTGATCATATATGAAGTGATGGACTAGTTTAGATATTTGAAACCAATTATCGGGGTGGCAGGAGTAAACTTTAAAAAAAAAAAATATATTTAAAAATAGACTCTGGACTGTCCAGGCAAAGTGCAGCTTGTATTTAAATCCTTGGTCTGAAAGGGTAGAAAGCTGCTGTTGATCTCAGTCTGTCTTCTCTACTCATAATTCATTGTTTACTAGTTAATCAGTGTGATGTCTTAAAAGTTCATGCTGAAGCCTTAGTTTTCCCAGGTGTATGCAGAAACCCAAAACATGCTTATTGCTGTAATGCCTATTTAGTAACTTGGAAACTCTACATGAGTTTTACAGGGCTCACTAGATGGCAAAATCTACACTAAATTAAAATCTGCAAAATTCTCATATGCTTGGAACAGTTAATATATAGGGAAACAGAATACTTTAGTGATAAAGGTTAAATCTAATTTAGATGTGTTCCACTAAGCTCTAAACATTTTCTGCACTTAGCAGTCATAAATGGAGCTTTATACATTAATACAAATACGAGAGCAGAGGTATCAAACCTCTTTGCTAGGCAGGGCTATGTGCTACACTTATCTACATGTGACGGTAGATAAAACAATCATAATGGGCAGATCTTTCCTAACAAACTCCTTCCACACTAGCTAGATGTGTCAACTTGTTCACTAGAGCAGGGGTAGGCAACCTTCAGCACTCCAGATGTTGACTATATCTCCCTTGATTCTTTGCCACAACATTGAGGTGCCAAAGGTTGGCTACCCATCTTAGAGTATTACAGTAGTGTTGCAAGTGTCAAAACTAATGAATTGGTTGGTCATTCTGCTGCATGTCAAAGTATGAGAAATTGGTCCAAACTTTTTAATCAAATTGCCACACTTCATCCAGGGAGCATGCCAAACAAATCTAGGTCACAAGAGAAGCAAAGGTCAAAGACCATATTGCCAGAGCTCCAGTTGGTGGTTAGAATAAACACACTAATAGGAACAAAATTCTTTATTTGTGATTGAGGTAGGGCTCACTGTTGGGAGTTGCCTGCTACCATTGATTGCAACATATCGTTGCCTGGGTCTTTCCCACCAGATCTGTAGTTCTCCAGCTTTGATCTGTCAGATTACACTGGTCTCAGTTTATGTAATTTCCTCATCAATGTGCCCACCCATCTGGATGTCTATGTGGCAGCCCCAGGCTTATGTCTCAATCTAGACTATCCTGATCTTTTCATTTTAACACCTCACACACTTGTCTGTATGTCTTCAGGTTTGTGTTGAGCAGGATTGATCTTTGGTTTTCTAATGGATGGACATAAGCAATGATAACTTGCTGGCTCCAATTCTATTAAGTTGTACTGAGGGTTGATGGTGATCAGTCTTAGTCTTCTATCCCAAGGTTTTGAAGCACCAGGGAGTAGACAACAGCTAACTTGTGGTACTTACAAAGGTTGGAGACTGGAGCATAGTTCCTCTGGTAGTTTGAGTATCTCTGTACTGGAGAGCTGTACGCACACACGACCCAGCAATGGGAGTTTTAAACCATTATGTATACATTTTGTTTTGTACACTGTGGGATCAGAGGATTGGCAAATGACATGCTCATGGTTTTTTTTTCTTGTGGATCCCTCCATGCCTCAATTTTATGACTAAAAACGCAGGCTTGATTTGTTATTTAATAAGACCACCAGATTGAAGAAGCCATTCTGGCAAAATGCGTCTTGGACTATTTATATTACTTGATATTTTAATTGTAAGTTCTAAAAGTATTTACTTTTTAAAGTTTATACTTTTATTTTATTATATATATATATATATATTTTTTTTTTACCATCAATGTTCCTGCATTCCACAACTAAGGGTGCTATGGTCCCTACCATACTCTGCTGTTCAACTGAGCCAATTACTAGGCTCCAGGCTTGAGTATTTTTTTACCTATTTATATGAACATTTGCTACAAATGGTATCACATTATATCTTTCCTTGAGATACTGCATACTACTGCTGAATACACAAGAAAACTCCTAAATTACTCTCCATAAAGAAAAAAGGGTCAGGTCGCCTAAACAGACCTACAGGCAAATAACTCCCAGAGCTAGGTTATAGCTCGAATATGAGTCTTCCAATTTATGTATATCACACTTGTGTACATTAGGGTACTGCTCTACTTCTGTTTTTTTCTTTAAGTTATAAACAACATTGGATGCTCAAAGATATGTAAAAATACTGTGTATGTATGTATATATATGTGTTTTATGCACATAAAGCGCTCCACTGAATCTGGAACAAAAATTCTGTCGTTATTTAAAAGGTATCTAACACTTGACAACAGATGTTCAGGACTGTCATGTTGCCGTAGGAACTATGGAACCCTTTGTCCAGAAGGGCATAATATGTTTAAGGTAGTTCCGATTCTATTTAAATATTCCAGATGGTCTGGGAATTTTGTTTAGATAAGGGATACTTTATATTCTTAAACTTGATTCCTCAAAAAAAAAAAAAAATGTATTATTAAAGAATGAGTGTTCATATTTTATTTTAAATTTCTACTAACTGCATTCCATGTTCAGATTTCACTTTTTTTTTTGTTCTAAATCCTGAAAGGAGAAATGTCACTTCTCTGAAATTTAAACCATAGAATAAAACACTAAAAATCACCCATAGCTATAGCCATAGAATGAACAGCCAAATGGAGTAACGGTGCTTTACAGCTTTAATAGACTGGTTTAACATGACTTGTTTCCATATCACTTTCCATATTTTGACTTCCTAACAGATTACTGCAATTTCATCATCCTTGTGGCCATCATACTGGTCCATTAATTCAGAAAATAGCCAGCCAGAGATAGGTGTATAACAATATCTGGCTGTTATGTCTGCTATTATTCATGCTCTGTTAGTCCTAAATACTGTATAGACACAGCAGAAGCTGATTGTCTTTTTCCCTAGGATTGAGAATTACAGCCACCTCTTCATAAAACAGGTAGAGCAGTAAAAAATAAAATGTAAGTACCTCCTCCTGCTCCCACCCCCTCTAGGTATAGAACAAGAGGAAACTACTTTAATGGAAAAAAAAAAAAAAATAGTAACATTTTATTAGAGGGAGGGAATCCTGTACTGCCTCTAATCCCTAGGTAGAGAGTTTGATGGCAAGTAGAAGTGTTTTTCCCTACAATAGAGGCAGTAGTCACATGAGCATAAAAGATACATAAATAGGGTGGTTAAGGTCTTCACAACAGCTTGTAACACATGGAGGCCAAAATTGGAATCTTCTGAGGCAAATAAGTCTAAGTGGACTTCCTTGAACAAGTTTATGAAATACTAAGTAGATTTCTTACAAAATTTGTTCAGATCAAGTGCATGCCTTTGATGCCCAGGATGTTGCCATTACCTTTGTTGAATGGTCAAAAGGGCAGTGGAGGAAGAGACTGAAATAGGACAAAACAATGGATTCCTTTAGCCATCTGGCTAGACTAGGTTTTTTTTTTTTAAGCCATACATCCTCTATTTTTAACATTGAGAATGCGCAAATGTTCTGACTTCCTAAAATTCTGTTCTGTCTAGACAGCATTGTAACCTTTTACATCGAATTGGTGTAATCTGATCTCACATTCCTTGGATTTGTAGAGAATGTATATAAAATCTCTTATTTGGGAAAACCCCTTCAAATACTAAAATGGAGTATAAGTGTTTACCTTATTTTGCAGCATGTAAACTAGTCCAGAATGCCTCAACTCACCCTCCATAATGCTCACATGTAAATTGTTAAATACTATTTCAATTAAAAGTGCACGGTAGTGAATGTTAAACTGATAACATCTTAGGTCGAAATGGTTGATTTAAGTTTCAATAAACAGAATTTACTTACCGTAAATTTTTTTTCTTAATATGGTGGCAGTACATGTGGGATATAGCAAGATCCCTAACCCAGGCGGGTCCAATGTCACCCCAGGTCACAACCTTTACGCCCAAAGGCAGTTTCAGAGGATGAGGATATCTCTAGCCTGTAGAGTTTAATGAAAAAGTGGGAAGGCAGCCCCAAGACTGTGCCTCACAGATGTCCACTGGCAGAAACAAGAGCTCTTACTTCCCCTGAGGCAGCCAATAGCCCAAGTGTAAAGAGTCATTCGAGCTTGGAAGTTACCATTGTGTGGAGGCCATCTTGAACGTACAGAATCAGAACCTTGTATGGCCAGAATGGAATAAGAACCAGTATAAGACTCCGACAGCCCTAATTTTCGAAGACAACTTTGAAATAGCGTAAGACACATGCCAGCCTGACATTACATTACAATGAGAGTTATTACCGAGGGACCTGCTCTGAACAGGGAGGTGACTTGGGGAACATTGTTATTGAAAGGTTTGCCACCAGTGCTATGTCTGGAACACCAAATTTCCTCTCCAGACTGTCAAATTACATGGACCTACAAACTTTGATTCCAATTTCCCTTTCTGAGCTAGGTCATAGTCAATCCCTCTGAATAGAACTGCTGAAATATCTACTAGATAATTTTGCACCTCAGCAAGATAACCGCATACAGGCGAGAAAGAGCGCCTACTCTGGTTCCTCCCTGCCGGTTGACGTATCAAAACCTACAAGTGTCTGTATGAATCTCTACGCCTTACACCATATCCATTGACTGAAGAGGTGAAGGGTGGGAAGCACAGCTTTAAACCCCCCCCAAAATCTGCGATTTCTCCCTTGACCATTACCACGAAACATGATGAGGACTAGATAAGAGCATCTGTAGTGATCCCAACTCTTTAGACGGAAGACAATTCTCAAATTGAAAAACGGATCCGCTTCTACCAACTCCCTTTCTTCTATGATAGAGGAGAGAAAAACAACAATGTGTTTGACTTGTTCATGAGATCTAGGGACTCTTGAATAATTGCTGGTAGGATTGTCGGCGTCAGAAATGTTTCCCTCTGTTTGCTCTGCTCTTAAAAAAAAAAAAAAAAAAACCTATTTACACAACTTTATTTGCTCCGTATATTCTTAGTCTAAATTGTGTTAAGATTTTCTTCAAGTGAGACCCAAACATCTTCTTACCCAAGGGAAGTTCACAAATTATCGATTTTGATGCGGTATCAGTTGTCTATGATCTTCACCATAAAACTACCAAAGATTTGCAGTCAAAGAAAAAGGGATTTTCATTAGACAACTGCAAATTCTAGAACGTTTGAAGCAGAGGTGGAATTGTTCTGCAGTGCATTGAGCAAAAAAAAATAAAAAAAAATAAAAGAAAATCTCCGGTTATGGAAGCTCCTGCAAGTAAAGCTGTCTGATAGGTTTGCCCTGAAATCACATACCTTGTGGGTGTCTCTTAACCGTCCAAAATGCCTGAGATAGTCACATATACTGAATCTGTTCAAACAGAAAGCATACTTAGACAACCTATGCTATATACCAAGGTTACGCAGCTCCTGTGGATACATATACCAAGGCGGCATCCTCACAGAAGCTCCTACATACACAACCTAATGAGGATACATAAACTGAGGCAGTAACCTCCTGGTCACTCATCCATAGAATATCTAGTGAAGACATACTGAGGCCCTGTCTTCCCAGTACTCATACATAAAGCATGGAGGATACATAGGCTATTACCTAGGGCATGATACTGAGGCTGTGGTCTAAGAACTCATACATTATACAAGTTACATCTACTGAAAACAGAACCCTCAAAGACTTAGAATAGTGCATATAGTGGCTACATCTACTGAAGCAAAGTCCTCACATCACATCAACTCGTCAGATGATATAGTGGATACATATCCAGAGCAAATCATGGGTACAAATAATGAGGCCGAGTCCTCCTAGTAACTCATACATATCACCTATAGTGGTTACAAATACTGAAGCAGAGTCCTCACATCAACTCAGTATATAGTGGATACATATACAGAGGCTGAGTCCTCACAGTAACTCCTAAATAGAGCATATACAGAGGCAGAGTTCTCATAAAAACACATTCATAGCGCATATAGTGAATACAAATACTGAAGCAGAGTCCACACTTCAACTCGTCAGAGCATATAGTGGGTACATCTACTGAGGCTGAGTCCTCATGGAAACACTACATAGTGCATTAGGTGGCTACATATCAACATGTCAGAGAATATAGTGGATACATCTATAGAGATGTTGTCCTCATAACTCATACAAAGCCTATAGTGTGTACAAATACCGAGGCCGAGCCCTCAGAAACTCATACAGAGCATATAGTGGACACATACTGAAGCCAAGTCTTCCTAGCCACACTTCATAGAGCATATAGTGGGTACATATACTGCTCACAGCAACTTGTACATAGAGCATATAGCAGAGACACGGTCTTTGCAGGTGATATCAGCCCTATGTCCATAGGGTTTAAATGACAAAACTCACTATAGGGAAAGCGGTCCAAAACATTACCCATCCTGAAATAAAAGCTTGTTATCTCCGTTCTCTTTTCCACGTAGCTTCATATGTAAATTAAGTGTATAAACTTTTATAGAGATCATTTTGAAGGAAAGATTAATCTTACCTCAAAATGCCTGAGCTGTGGGGGGCTGGTGACACTGCGTACCACTTCTGGCAAGCATCCATGCAGTTAGTGGGTACTGTACAGCTTCATCTACGCTGAGCATCAAATTTTGCTGCTTTTTTAAATAAAGTTTTGGTATGCGCATGCTTATTTGTGCCACTGGAACTTTTGGTGGAATGCATCACCTCCCGGGCGTGCGTTCCACCGCTGTGCGCAGGCTTCCATCAGTTGTACCTCTGCCTCCAGGAAGTACTCGCTGAAACCCTCTCGGCATAAAAGGAAACTTATCCACTTGCTCCGAAACCATAACAGAAGGAGCATGGTTTCTCAGCTAACCGCCCAGGCAGCTCTTGGAGCGGATTCCCCAGACCAGCAGCCTGTGTGTCTCTCCCTCCAGATGCTGTGTCCTTCCCTCTCGGGACAAGAAAGGAAACTTGGGTAGGTTTTGCCGGATAGCCCTTTTATAGGGCAAGAGGAGGGTTTGTTGATTTAATCTTGTTAGATTCTTGTCCACAGGAAAGGAGCAAAACCCACATTTACTGCCACAATAGGACAGAAAAAAAAATAAAAAAATCACAGGGTGCTAACTGAGCATGGGTCAGCATCTCAAACGAACAAGTATAAAAGGAAGAGATCTCAGTCACTTACTGATGACTCAAGTAGATTTATTGGACACCGCAACGTTTCGACCTGTACTCTGGTCTTTATCAAGTTTGATAAAGGCCTGGGTACAGGTCAAAATGTTTTGGTGCCTCTTAGCCAAAGTGATATTCATAAAATTGTCTTCCATGTCAATAAATGTTTGAAAGGAGGATCACAATGCACATAGGACAATATTAAAATACCACAGAAGAACCATTTCTGAAAGGGAAGCATTTTGTTGATCCATTTTACAAACAGAACTAGTGGTTCTGCAGCAGCTTTCCAGAAAAGGCAAATTGTTGTAATCTTTAAGGAAGCATATTTAAGACTTTTAAAACCCAGGTGGAGGAATTTAACATTACGTGCAATTGATCCCAGATGGTATAAATATACACATAGCTTTGCATCAAAAACCAAGTGTTTGCAGATTTAAGTACTCTTCCAAAAATTTTAGTTGCAGTCCATAGTGCTCCATCAACCTCAGGACAGGCAGAAAACTGAGGTATATATGAAAGTGGCATTGCTTACACTTTGGGTGGGATCAGGAGGTGGTTTTTAAAAGCCTTCGTTTTCAGTGCTCTGCCTGTGATGTAAAGGTAGCTGGAACCAGATACAAGTGCCTCCTACACAATATCAGTTAGAAAGTGGTCCACACAATTTGTTGTACAATATCCAAATTAATTCTGTACAACAGTAGAATGACCTTATCCCCAGCCAATAGAAACAAAGCCGATTTCCTATTAAAGAGAACAGAATACATTAAAGAAAATGCCAACACTTATCAGGGTAGGAGTTTGTCAATGTTTTATTTCTATACACATTGCACCATCACAGGAAGATGACAGTAGGTGCAGCAAGTTGAGGTCCAGCACTAAACAGGTGATGCTACAGACCTGTCCCCCATTTTTCTGCTGTTTTGAAGTCTTCTAAAAATACCAGCATTTAATGGGTTAAAAAGTTTGTTTGAACCACTCGTGGTTTCCTATCTTGAAAAAGGTTAAAAATGAGGTAAAAACTGGCCATCAAACTACAGATTTGCATTAATTCTTTCCAAGAGCTTTGTCAAGGTTGTTCTTAATGGCATCCAGGAAGTCTGTTGTGTTGACATAATGTTCGTTGAGCCGGACACTAAAAAAAACAACAAGTATACATTTTACTAGAATTTGCAGAGCGTTTGATTAGTGCAATACATATACATTATATATCTGCACAAATTCTAGCATGTCAGCTTTGTGTAGGAAACTGAAGACATTCCTACACTATAAAGACAATCTGACAATCAAAAAGTCAGTATTCCAGAATGTGTGCCATGTTATTTCAACAGTTAATGAAATATTGGCTTAATTGCATTAAGATTTGTCAGTGCTGTGAGAATTATTTTTGCAAAAAAAGCAATAGCTATGCTTGCCATACATTAACCACTTTATTATGATGGCCAGTATTCAAGTTTTACACATGTAGTAAGCAAACCTAAACAGCAGAAAAACTTCAGTTTAAGTCCTGTGAGATGTGTTATTGCACTTAGAAGTTCCCATATACCCGGAATAAAACTGGTCAGGTCGTTTTGAATACCAAAACCTATTCTTGAATAATCGTAGCTTTTTGCACCATTTTCTGTGGCTCATACAGCCATGTAGATACCAGGCAAGATAGGGTACAGATAAGATTCAAAGTTTAAAGGATACTGTAGTGCCAAGAATACAATTTTATTCCTGGCACTACTGCTCCCCCTGCCCAGTAAATAAAGTGTTAAAAATATTTTCAAGTGCCAATGCTCTGCCCCTTCAGTCCCTCGACAAGTGAGGTCTAACGCACATGCGCATCAAGTGCCATGCACGCATTATACCTCCCCATGGGAAAGCATTGAATAAATGCTTTCCAATGGGGAAAAAAAAAATCTGACGCTGGAAGTACTCATGCAAAGCACAAGGACGTCCAGTGACAGATACCAAACTAGAAGTCCATTATGATTCAGGAAGCCATCTAGTGGCTGTCTGTTAGAAAGCCACTGAGGGCAGACTTAGAGCTGCAATGTAATGGTATGGCCCATTTCCCATACCATCTCTACAATTGAACGCTACAACTTTAAGGTACAAATTGAAATTCAGAAGATGCTCCACCCGACTTCTCTCACCTTTGCCACTAGATTACTTATTTTTAATCTTTTCATTTTTTATCTATACTGTACTACTGTAGTATCTTGTACTTGAAGCCACATGCATTTAATAATCTGGCTGTTAAGATTTGATTGGCAAAATTATAGTTGACTGTTTCTTGTCCCCTCCCACTACCCCCATGCCAACTACTCCTAGCTGTAAATACCTTGATATATCCGTTTAGCTCTACTCGCTAGGCCCATTTCCTATACCATCTTTACTGCAAGCCTCTACAATTCTTGGCTCTACTTCTCAGCCAGGTCAAAGAAAGCCAACCGGTAATTATACAAAATTACTGGCTCAAAGAAATGTTTGCATCATTTAACAGGACATTTGGGCAGATAACGTGCTTACATTAGGTTTCATTAACTGTGGGTGGTGTAAAGTGACATTTAAAATAAGCCCCATCTTACAGCTTCTGGCTTTGCTACATGTGTTACCAGTGACCGAGATGGTCTGCTTTTAGTAATGGCATATTTGCTTTGAGTCTACAAGAGGGCAAACTCAGCAATGTAGCATGCAAGCAGTGATCTCACAGAACTAGTTTGGCATTTAATTGTCACAGGTAGCAAGATGTATTTTGTAACGTTAGGTTTACAAAGAACAGCCTTAGAATGCTTGAGTACTTACTTGCTGAAGCCTCCGTGAATACATCCTGCCAAGTCTTTTGTCATGACACCGCTTTCAACAGTCTCCACACAAACCTTCTCTAGCGTTTGGGAGAATCTGGGGAACAAATTTCACTGTAAGATAAGCACTTTCACATTGCTGCAAATGTTTGTGATAAGAGCAGCACTACAACATGTTTGAACATCAGGGTCTGCATATGTAATGCAGATAGTATTTAACTGCTAAGGTCTATTTAGAGCAGTATTTTGGACTTTGCATTGCCACTTTACCCCTTAATACAATTAACATTGTAATTGTGAGTTAGTACTATATTACATTATTTTTCTGATGCTCCGTTGAACTGAATACATGACAGTCTTTGATGCCTGGATGTCCAAGGCCTGCACTGCATATTTCAGCATATAAGCACTTAGAGTTGGAGGGGAAAAAACCCCACTTACTTGATCAGGTCTGGATTTCCATCAAGCTTGCCTCTGTGTTCCAAGCCTCTTGTCCATGCGAAGATGCTGGCAATGGGATTTGTACTTGTTGGCCGACCCTAATAGAAATGCAAATGTGAACACTAAATGCAAAATAAGCTAGAAGTAGCCAGGTTAATTAAAAGAGTGGTTACAGCAATACAGGATAATGAGGAAGAGATGCATGTTTAACTTGTTTAAAGACTTTTCTTAAATACCGATTCTGAGGCCAAGGCACAAAGACAAACCCTTATAATTTACTGCTCAGTCGTCATACTTTAAAAGGACACTAGTCACCAGAACTACAGTTTATATTTGTTCTTGTGAGTATAATCAGTCCCTCTGATTATTGCAGTAGACACTGCCTTTTCAGAGAAAAGTAATACACCCACTGGCCACTCAGATAGCTGCTAGAGGAGCTTCCTGGAGCATGAGCACTAGCACTGACAGTGTCTCCACCCTCTGCATGGAAACACTGAACTTTCCTCAGATGCATTGAATCAATGAATCTATGAGATGCAGACTGGCCAGGGCTGTGTTTGGCTTGTGCTGGCCATGCTATTTTGCCATGACAATACAAAAAAAAAACAACTTAATGTTAATAAAGTCAGTCAATGGAGATTGGTTGAAAGACTGATTTTTATTGTACATTTCCAGGATGTGCATTGTAGTTCTGTGACGATCATAATCTGCAGTCTAAGTTGCTAAAGGTGCACTCCACCACATGGAAACTGAGCTGTACCTAAAAGCATTTAGGAGTTGCCCTGTTGTGTCCATCTCTTGTGACAAATCACATGATCTTCTATATATTTTATTTTACGTAATCTGAACTGCAGCTGTTCAGATCAGTCTGATATGACTTTTCAAAGAAACCATGAAGAGTTGTGTAATACTCCTTACTGTTGACTGGAATATCTAGCCAGGACATTTCACAAAGTTATTTTTGCAAATGTGGCATTCTATCACAGTACAACACTTGAATTCAACAATCTCAGAATTACCCATTGTCCTTCAAATGTTTGTAACTGCAGACTGCATGGATAGGTGCTTGATTTTGTACACCTGCGGCAATGTGATTGAAACACCTGAATTCAATAGTTAAGAGGGGTCCCAATTCTTTATTAAAAGAAGCTTATGCAGACCAATATCAAGGCAGCTAGTTTTGATCCATGGTAGGAATACGTTTATTTTGAACAGTTTAAAGCAAACTGAAGAATGTTCCAAGTAGAAAACCTTATAAAGCATGAGCTTGCAGGGTGTTGTGTCATGGTGGCCATGCTGGACTAATTGCCATACCTTCTGGTGTTCCCTGTAGTGACGAGTTACTGTTCCATGAGCTGCTTCAGCTTCAATAGTCTTTCCATCTGGGCAAACCAGAACTGATGTCATGAGACCAAGGGAACCAAAACCTGAAATGGCAGAGTAACGTGTCATCACCATCTTTTAAATGAGATAACAGACCAGTACTCAAAAAATTAGATTTTCTTTAAATATAAAAATAACCCACAAAACAAAAGCACCACAAACCTTTCCTATCCCATTTATGCAGTGCCAGATTTGCTTTCCATGTTATTTGCAGCACCTGTTGCCATCTGTCTATATTTGTGTTCATTTCATAGTGAATGCAAGACATGCTATGCGTGTGACAAGTTAATTTTCAAACCAGGCTCTATTCACATTGAGATAGTGTTTAAATATTTTGTAAGTTGATTTCAGAACAGACCTGCCAGTCATCTTAAGCAAGCCCTGGAACAGTCATGAAATGAATTCCTAGTGTGGCTAAAGTAGACTCAAGTGACAGGACTTTCAGGAATTGTCAAGTAAAGATGGGCAATTAAAGTAAAACTAATCCCATCAAATTCAGCCGTGTGGCTAGAAGGTGCTTTATTGCATTACATGCTGTGTTACCAGCTTTTTAAATGAACCTTAACTTTAGTAGTAATGAATTGGACAGTATTGTCTAGCACCACTGATATCAAGCTTACCCTGAGCAAGAATGTCAGACTGAACATCACCATCGTAGTTCTTGCAGGCCCAGACAAATCCTCCAGATGATTTCAGAACTTGTGCCACCATGTCATCAATCAGTCTGTGTTCATACCAGATCTTCAATTTGTCGAATTCTGGTTTGTAGCCCCTAAAAGACAAGTCACATTCTGTAATAACATTGTTATAACTGGCATCATACTTGCCAATCCTATTGGACAGTTAAGATAAAAGCCAGATGGAGCAAAAAAATATATAAAAAATTTAAAATGTGTATCAGGAGTTTCTAACTTGATCTGTTAGATTTGATATCTGGTGTTGAATTCACCAGTGTGATATTCTGTACGATTCAGTTCGACAATCTTGCTACACTCCAAAACAATCTGACTGTCCGCTTAAATACAAATTCAGACCAATAGAAACATACTTCCATAGAATGTCCATGCTGCAGAGTGTCCAGGAAACATTTTAACTGCCATGTAATGCATGTAGGCATTTGTCTTCTGGTGGTTGACTACTTTGGAAGCTTCCATAGCCAACAACCAAATGCATACTATAGGAAGCGGAAATTGTTCAGAGCGAGACAGCATTTTCATAATTACATATACTCCTTTTCCACAGCTTTGAGTTAGCAGAATGGAGATTGTCAACAGAATGACTACCATATGTAGTTCAATATTGAGCTCCAAATCCACATGCATTATTCCAGAGTAAAGACTTACTGCTCAAAGATTTCCTGGAAGATGTCCTTAAACCTGCCATCATATGCCTTCAAAATGGTGTTCTTTGTGCTCATGTAAAGTGGCCATTTCTTCTGAATTGCATACTGAAAGCAGCTGTGTGCAAATCCACTGATTGACTACAACAACAACCCACCAAAAAAAAAAAAAAAAAAAGATCAATGAATGCTTAATTGTGAACATTGCTGACTAGTTTGTTGTTAGTTTCCAAACTTCTATGTGTCAGGTTAGTAACCAAGGCAGTTGAAAGACTGGTTTACTATGCATAGAAAAGGCCTTAAACTGCACATATATTGAATGAACAGGACAGACAAGCCAGTGCATGCAGTTCTCACCTCATCTGTGTTGTACATTCCCATTCCAACGCCTCCTGCTGGAAATTTGAATACTTCCCACTCCTTAGCAGCAGAGCCATCAGCAGGTGAAAAAACCATCTTGAATGTGCCAGCCTGATCTACAACAAAGTCTGTTGCTTTGTACTGAAGTAATGTAGAGAAAAGTCAACCTTTAGAATATTAACACAGGACATGTAAATGCTAACATTGTAACTATGTTACAAGCCTATTATAACATTGTAAACATGTAAGTCTACCTGGTCACCAAAGGCATGTCTGCCAATTGTGATTGCTTGTGTCCATCCAGGAACCAGGCGAGGAATGTTCTTACAAATAATAGGTTCACGGAAGACTGTTCCACCCAGGATGTTCCTGATCGTGCCATTGGGACTCTTCCACATCTTCTTCAGCTTAAACTCTAATGAACCAAGCAAGTGTATTTATTATGCAATAATTGAAGATATTAAGAATATGCTTTGACACTATTGTAATAAATTTGAGGCAAATAAGTTCAATAACTGAGAATACAAGCAGTATTTTCTGCTATATTCAAACTCCAGATACAACATGCTACAATGTGCAAGTATTAATTTTGAATATTCGATCAAGGAGAGGCCCTGTTATATAGCATCTTCGTTCACAAGCTGTCGCCCTGCAGGAGCTATGCATCTACATTATTGTAGATACAGATTGATACGCAGACTTCTATGTTTTGAATACATGACCCCCACATGCACCATTATGGCAACAAGGAAATCACGTTGAACCCCATATGCCTTTTCACATTTATGTGGTGGATAGCTACCTAGTGTTAGCTTCCACATGGCTGGTGTTAACCCTAGTGCCGCTGAGAGTTATATTAACTACTTGCCCGATGCTAGTAGGCTAGTCACTTAAGCGCTTTAGAACTGCACTTTAGAACTAGAAAAATACATACAACTACCTACTCTTTAAAGTTTTAACTGTGCACATACCTTCTACTCGAGCCTCGTCTGGTGTAATTGTGGCACATTTCACAGCAACATTGTATTTCTGAGTTGCCAGAGCAGAGTCTATTGTGACCTGGTCACTTGTTTGGTCACGATATGGAAGCCCAAGATCATAGTACTTCAAATCCACGTCTACATTGGATAAGATCAACTAAAAAGAAAGTGCAAAATCTAAGGTGAGATCAGAAATACACACCCCTGCAATTCATGGTAGTAGTTTGCCATTGCTTTGGACAGACTGCATCTATATTTTTTCTATCCATATGACCTACAGAAAGTAGTGTGGTTGCCAAGTCCTGCAGAAATGCAACATCCTTCACTAGAAGCCACATGTTTAGAATGGTCTGTACCAAGAATTGTACAACCACTTAGGAAGATCACTCAAGTGTTGATTGCTGGATGTTCAAAGTGAATTCAACGTGAATTGTGTGTTTTAGGCAAAAAGGTCGAAGACATAGCTACATTTTGGAATTTTTCCAAGTTTACTGTTGGAGCTTAAAGTTAAAGTTTCACAGTAGTTCACACTTTAGTGAATAGCCTTGTAAGCAAGACAGTATTAAATGAAGCTGTAGTTTTTTTTTCTAGGAAAAACAAATAAAACTATGCTAAAAAAGATGCAGGATCACAACTAAATGTTGCAAAAACATTACAACTTGTAGATATTATATGCATATATTCAAAACTTCGTCAGCCTGGAAATTATACTAAAAAGCACCAAACGCTCAGTGGCATAATGAGACCTGCCCTCTTGCTTTGTAACACATGCCATGCATGAAAGTCATCCATTAAAATCTCCTTGTAGAATACACCTACTTAAAGCTATGGTGACATGAATACATTCAGTGACAGCATTGTTCTATAGAGCTTCCAATGCTGCAGAATAATATTACATGTTTATTCCAGTAACCACATGAACTCAATTGTCTGTACAATAAAAAAGTCAATGGCCACAAAAGGCTAAATACTGCATGTCGAATTATATTTAAAAAGCCTTCAGTAAGGTTGAGTATTCCAGAAAAATAGTGACCAAAACCTTACATGCCACTATTAAGTTATATTTATTGGATAGCCAACATGTTAATCTACATATTTTTAGGTAAGGTCTTTCAAAATAAACTGGCCAAGTCTGGGCTTTTCCCTAAGAATTTCTGATGTAAAACAGATAATAGTTACAGCATAATGAACACTACTTCTGCAATGTGTCAAACTGCTGCTTAAGCTAAAATATACAGGTATACTGGTACTTTATAGAACCTTAATTTATGCTAGAAGCACAGTGTGTGGTGATTTCTGTCCCTTTACTTAACAGCTACTGAAGCAGTGCATTTCTATACCTAGATCATGAATGAAGACCATTATATGCTTTTTTAAATAAAGTTCTAAGACATTAGGTTTTGAAACAAATTTGGGCACTCTGCAAGCATACCTTTTCCTTGATGAACTCCCAGATGATACGAGTCATCTCATCACCATCCATCTCAACCACTGGGTTGGCCACCTTAATACGTTTGTCTGCATCTGCAAAAAGGAAATGTGAACATTTTAAAATATAAAAATCAGTTTCATTATGTTAGAAGCACCCTTTACCAGACTACACCCACAAAGTATGTTTACGTTATAGTGAAGTTGGACATTACTTCACATGCCAGAACTACTTTAGATGAACAATTAAATTAAAAAATGTTTAAGATGGATGGAGAGGACAGGTAATACCAGAGGAAAGCGTATTTCCACAAGCCTAGGCAAAATGTTCCTTATTTTAAGATGTGTCAGATCTCAAGACTACATTGTTTTTGTAAGCTATGTTTTCTTATTAATGTGCACAATTACTACCCTATATTTCTAAGTGGTTATATTAGACCAAGATACACCTGGAACACTATATGGTAAAAAAGCACACTAACAGGAAATAAACTACACCAATACCAAATTTCTGATTTAATATTTCTTCCTGTGAATGTAGTAGTTCACTTTCCAATATTTGTCATGTACTTCAAAAGTCAGTCTGACCACCACAACTTTTCCTTTTAGAGTCAATTACAACAGTGGCTTCTAACAAATTAGCACACTTAGAATAGGGACCCATGAATCAGCAATGCCCAGCATATGGGCATGCCATGCATTAACTCTGCCAAGCATTAGCCAAAGCAATGCCTTGGTTGGTGACTAGAGCGGTCACTGCAGCCTGGTTTCTGTTTAAACTGGGCAATGTATGAACTGCTATTAGCTTATTCAGCAGTTCCACAAACATTTGACTGGTGGATCCTCTGTCTGGCTTGTCTGCTGCTGCCACACTAGCCAGTGCAAGAACTGAACTGTTTGGTAAAAAGGACAATATAGTCACCAGAACTACAACTTAATATGGTTCTGGTGTGTATAATCTGTCTCTGCAGGCATTTTCATATAAACATTGCCTTTTCAGAGAAAATACAGTGTTTGAATGACTGCCACTGGAGATGTCCCTAAGCAGTAATAGACTGCCACTAGAGGTGCAGAACACATGTAGATGCTGAATGCTCTCCATAGAGATGCACTGATTCAGTGCATCTTTATAAGGATATTTGCATGCATGCACCAGTAAAGTGTTTTTCATGCTATAGGGTCAGGAATTCACCTTTGTATACCTGACCATATAGAGTTCCTTTAAGCTTACATAATTCTAACCCATTCGTCATTATGTAGAGACTAACATGAATGTGTCCTTAAAGTAGCAATCACTTCATAGATTATAACACGTGCTCAATTCTTTATGCACACCAAGTTATGAATGCAGTGGCATCATTAGACTTGAGGGTACTTTACAAATTGAGAAATGCCGTTAAGGGGCAGGGCAGCACCACATACAGCCACCTTATCCACTCCAAGACAGAAGTGCATATTAGTCTATTAAATCTACATAGGATGGTGAAGTCACAAGTATAGGTAAAATAATGAGTCTCTACTGAGTCAAAGATTACCACGTGTTCAATAGCTTCTTGGAAGACAGCAAACTTGAAAACAAAAGGTTATAAGATGACAAATCATTCACTGATTGTGAACCTGCTCTTATAACATTGAAAGGACTGTTTGGGAGAAAACTGACAGTAAGGGTAGCACAAAGACATGGAGGGCTTCAGAGTCTACCTAAAGCAGCATTAGTACGTGCAAGTCACCAATGAAAGTCTGATCAAACTGCAAACTCAAGCCCTAGTTTTCAGGGAAGTAGCAATTTGCTTCCTTTGTGACCGCTACCATGCAATACAGTTTCAGGTGAGGTCCCCATTTTAAAAAGAAATAAAGTTATTCCGGAGATAAATCAAGAAACTAAAAGAAGACAGCTTGACAAAAAAAAAAAAAAAAAAGCTTACTATACAACAATTTCAACTATTCTAGTAGTTTCAGGTATTCTAGAATTCACCTGTTTAAAGAGACTACAGTCATCAAGTGAAATGTAATATTTAAGGGCTTTAATACAATGTGCCAACAACAAGCTTTTTGTTAACCTTCAGCAACCTATAGTCCTAAGCTTTTAAGTGAGCATTGGGTTAACAAAACATGGTTGAGATAATCTGAATTTATGCAAGAATGTTTTGCATACCACTACTAAAAACCACTAGCAGCCAGAAGCAATCTTGAAGGAGCCCAGTTAACTTCCCATTGCACAGTGTGGGAGTGATGATCTAGATTTCAACTACCTCTGGCTGAGAACGTGGGAATCGTTTGCAATAGTTTTCTGCATGGTGTTTCTGTAAAACAAAAAGATTAGCAGATCAGTACACTTTATAAGTTTGTGCACATTCTGTATGAGAACCAGTTACAGTGACTGCTCTATGTCATCTGATCACATAGCAGGCCTGGTAACATGGTTTATTGATCAAATGCAAGACCTGCCCACCTTCGTTGCATTAAAGGTTATGAGGTCTTGTGAGCACACATCTATATCTTTGCAGCCTGCTCTTATTGAAGTTCTCAGTACCATGGCTTTTGCAGGTTTTTTTCTAAAACAAGCTACACTTTACTTGTGAGTTTATTATGCAGACATGCAGCTGTAATTAGAGTGATCAAATTAATTTGAAGTGGTCATGGTGTCTGGAGACAGCAGTGCCTCACTTAAACACTACACAGATTGGTACCAGCTTGCTATGGGTTAGACAGCCAATGGCAGCATAGCCCCCACCACTGCGCCATCTATTTCCTCTGCTCAATCTGTCCTCCCCTCCAGTGAGAAGGAGTGGCATCAGGCATAGAGGATCAGGCTTCAGGTAGAACCTTGAAAAGTTAACAGGAGTGTTTTAGCACACCTCAGAAAGGGTTAGTCCAGGGTTTGACAATTCTCAGGCCCCAGGAAATTTGTCATGTTTGTCCTTGCACCTTGGATTTGTTAGCCCCTTCAGCCCCCAATGTGACAGGCTGCCTGAGATTGGAGGCACGCAATTGGTTCATATAGGGCTGAGGCAGGCGGCTCACACAACTCAGGCAGGCAGCCAGCTCATGAACAGCTGTGGAAGGCAAGGCAGGCAGCTGACCAAATACTACAGCAGCAGCAAGCGAGCTGTAATCTCCCAGCTCTGCTCACTGGCACTCCAGTGATGCCAGGAGCTGGGTTATCACAAGACAGCACTCTAGGGCCCCAGGGAAATCTGATACACTTACAGCTCTCCCAAAGGTAGCAAGGCTGAGTGAATTTAAATTAAAGGGACACTAGTCACCAGAAAAACTACAGCTTGTTGCATTTGTTCTGTTTAGTATAATCATTCCCTTCAGGCTTTTTGCAGTAAACATTGTTTTCAGAGAAAATGCAGTATTTAGTAGCTGTCCCTAGGCTGTAATGTAGAGGTGCCTCCTGAGGCAGTGCTGCACAGTATGCAACACTGCCATTCAGTGTCTCCACCCTCTGCATAGAGACACTGAACTTTCCTCAGAAGTGTATTGATCTGATACATCTCTAGGAGGAGATGCTGATTGGCCAGGGCTGTGTTTGGCTTGAGCTGACCGCCCCTGATCTGCCTCCTTGACAAGCTCAGCCAATTCAATGCTTTCCAGTGGGGTAAGCCACTTAAGTCAGCCAAGTAGGCAGAGCTAGCAACAGACTAAAATAAGGTAAGATTTTACTATATTTATGGGGGCCGGATGGTGGTTTTAAAACTTTAGGGCCAGGAATCTAGGTTCGTGTTCCTGACTGTATAGTGTTCCTTTAAAATAAAAGGAGTAATTTGTGAGTGCATGTGCCAGTGAGTGTGTACTTCAAGGGTGTCTAAATAAAAAAAAAAATTGCAGCCTGTCAGGTTCAGAGACGTTTGGGGATTGGAGGCTTGTGTTCTTTCCTGTTAGGCTTGTTTAATGATCTAATTGCCTTTGTATGTGCCTAGATTTTCTTTGCTTTAGGTGATTTTTGATTATGTTTTTATTTGTACTTTAATAAAAGGATTTATAAGTAATTAAGCCTAGTTTGCATCCTTATTTTGTAGATACATATACACAAGCTATGTTATTAAGTTTGTGCTTACAGTATCTTAAACCACATGTAATCATTTGTAGCTAGTGCAATCACAGCAGTTTAGTCATTTTTACACCTAATTAAGCATGCATAACCATTTAAACTATGTCAAAATTGGCCAGTTAATATTGTATTGGTGTGTTATTCTTCAGCAACCCCTCTACACTCTGCTCTTGACACCGCCAGGTCTCATTTCTGTGATTGTGACATGGGGTCTTGAAATTCCATTCTAGTCACTTTTCCATTACACTGTCCAGACATTTTAGAAAGCTTGCTTTATGCCTCTTGAAACAAAGCAGTGGTGGCGGTATGTTGCTTTAAGGTGAAAGTTAGACTCAAACCTTGTTTTTATTAATCTGTGTGAAGTCTGACTATAGTTCTTGAGATGAAGCTAGTATCTTGCTGGTTTTTGATGTTAATAGCGGAGTGTTCTAGAATGTCCTGGTCTCAGCCTGTTCCTCTATATACATTTGTTAAAGATGTTAGGTTGTATCCTGCAGTTAAACTGCATTCCACATATTCCAATCTATCAGATTTGGCATCTGTCCAAGACATGTTAGAAAGCACTTTTTAAAATTTTCTACAGATTTTCATGACAATAACTAACTACACAGGAAACATTTTATTGCACTAGACTAGTCTACTAGGATCTAATACGTATTCAAGGTTTTCAATGGCTGCTTCAGACACCATTATACACTTTATAACCACTATCCTAAAGAGGATTTAAAAAATGGAGGAAGCAGGAACAGAAAGGGCTGATTCAAGATGCAAAATGCTGCAACACATTTTCAAGAATACAAAAACTCTTGCAAACTGCCATTTCTCCAGTTGGACAGCTGCCTGTGCCACCTGTAAGAACAGGAAACTGAGTTGTAGTTCAGTTAACAGCTGTGCATAGATGCAATGTGCAGCACTGAAATTCAGTGTCTCCATGCCAAATGCTCCTCAGATGCATTGATTCAATGCATCCGAGATGCAGACTGGCACAGCACGTCATTTTGTCAGGCATGCACAATAGTCCCCCAAAGCTTTCTTTAAATTATATAATCTGAGCCAGGGAAGTCAACTGCAACAATACCTGTGCATTGCTTGAAAAAAATTAAAAATAGAAGTTACACCTTATAAAATAGGGCCTAAACAGCACACTTAAAGGAACACTAGTGTTAGGAGTACAAACATGTATTCCTTACACTATGCTTCTAATCCTTTATCCCTTCACCATACTTATCGTTTTTAAATTTCAACTGACCACTTGGTGAGAAATATCTAGAGCAGTTTCTCCTAATCTACACATTAGCACAACGTGTAGATTAAATTTAATGCTCAATCTAATGGGCATAACAGCTGCCCTTTAATACTTAATTTTCTTAATTGAATTCAAACATACTAACATTTAATGGATCTGTTCAAATAAGACTCCTATATAAAACATGTGCTGCCCACAGTGGAAGGATTGATAATCACCAATAAGCACTGCATTCTACTGCAAGAATAGCAAGACATGGTTGCTACTGCTTAGTCACCAGAATCAGGGCATCCATATTTGCTGTGTTTTATAAAGTGCATTAGTCTAGGCAGTGAAAGGTACAGTCTGTGCTTGGCTGCTGCTTTGTTGATATTGGCAGTAACCATGGTAATATTGAGCAAAATGCTAACACAATAGACAAATGAGCTATCGTTCCAACAGCCAAGGTATTAGATTTCTTACAACTTAAAGAGGATATTCCAGTCACTGAGGAATGCATTTAAGAATCAAGCAAAAGTGTCACATGCAGAAAATGCAAAGAAATCTTTACTACCTCTTGTCCTATCTATTAGAGATGCTAGAAAAGTCTTTCCTCAGCTTTACTGTGGGAGAGTAGACTATATATGGACAAGTGTGCCCATCATTGATCAGAAATGCTAAGCGAGTATTTTTGCTATTAAATCAGAGCATTTGCCTTTTCTACTGATATGTTTAGCATTCTACTGCACTTACAATTACAGGATCACAGTACTTCCACCTAAAACAATGCAAGGGCCATGAATGGCTGAGTGGTCTCAGCCATTCCTAGTGTCTTGGAAAACACCCAGTAGAATTTGTCCAGCTAGGAAAATAGACAACAGGAATCAGTCTCCTTTACGTAAGGTTTATTGTATATTTGGAAATGTATTGATTTCAACGTGCTATGGAAAGCATGTGCCAGCATCAAGCCTCGTAAAAAAAGGTCCCTACCATACGATTTCTAGGTAGGAGAATGTAATTAAGACTGGAGAGACTCTCAGGTCTCATTTGAGCATGATAAACATTGATTTGACAGACGTGCAGGTCAGTTATATCAGGTCACAAAAGAGGTATTGGACTTGCAGATCCCTTTGAGTAGAAACATGTACGTAACAGTATGAAGAACCCATGTGTTTGTCCCAAGTTAGTTCTCCGAGTCAGTCTTAAGACAGTCTCATAGTTAAGGGTATGACCATGTACGAGAGTGGTGATAAAGGATAGAAGAGGGGGCAAAAGGGGAAAGAGGGAGAGATGAAGGGGGTACGCTATATATATATATATATTGGCTACCATGAGGTGACTTAGTGTGTGATGCTGTCCTAGGGACTGAGTTTGCTGGCAAAATCTGTTTTTGCCATGTCAGCAGCCAATGTGCCCAAATGTCCATGTATTTGTGTTATCTGACAATGTGCAAGTCATCTATGGCCCTCCGTTCCTCCATCTGTGAGAATCAGGCAGTCAACATGAAGGCTTCCTGATTTTGCCAGTATTAGGGAATGATCTGTTTGGCTAAGTTTAGGATTCTTATTGTGATCATCTTTTTGTATCTGGTGCTCTGTGTTGTCATGTGATGTAAAAGCATCACAGCAGGGTTGAAGGGGCAACTTGTCCATGAATTATTTTAACATGTTGATACCCTTCCAGAACAGCTGAATCTTGTTGCATTCCCACGATATAGGCAGGGCCGTCCCCACCGCATCTCCAGCATTGTGCAGGGTGGGCTGGTTTTTGCGTAAAATGTCAGGAGTACGGTACCAGTTAGTAAACAATTTGTAAGCAGTCTCTAGAGTTTTACTATAAACATAAATTCTGCTTTAAGTAGCATATTTTCTCCCAATCCCCTTTTCTGAACCTATGGTTCAGAGACATCTCCCATTTCCCCATAAATTTCAGTGGTTCGAGTGGAATAAGCATTTGTAGCATGGAGTATAGGAAGGACACGCAATGCAGGAGCAGCTCTGGATCAATGCATGTCTGTTCAAATTGTGTGGGCGTGTGTTTCAGTGCTTGTCCTTGTGGTAGTGTTTTTATAAATGTTGCCAGCTGGTGGTATTTAAAAAGTCTGATGAAGGTCTGGGGCAATTCCCCTAAAAGGTCAGTGAGGGTTCTCATCCCTGTGGTTATTGTATTTATAAAGGCTGATTCTTTGCATTAAACACTGTTCTTTAAAGTAACACTAGTCATCAAAACAACTTTAGTTTAATGAAGCAGTTTTGGTGTATAGATTATACACCTGCAACCTTGCTGCTCACTTCTCCGCCATTTAAGAGTTAAATTACTTTTGCTTCTGTTTATGCAGCCCTAGCCACACCTCCAGTCTGTGACAGCCTGTATGAAAACAAAATGGTTTCATTTTCAATCAAGTTTTTATCTTCTGCTCTGTAAAATGAACTTTAAACACATACAAGAGGCTCCTGTATGACCTACCAAGCTATTAACAGAGCAGGAGATAAAACACTCAATTAAACAGAATTTGCAACAAAGGCAATTTAAACATTAGACTTTTCAGGAAGTGTTTAGAAAGACAGTCACACGCAGGGAGGTGTGACTAGAACTACATAAACAGATTTAACTCATAAAAGGTAATGAATTGAGCAGAGATTGCAAGGGCATGTTCTATACACCAAAACTGCTTAATTAAACTAAAGTTGTTATAGTGTCCCTTTAACTATTTCTCAAGGTTATTTACACCCCACTAAACAGCATGATCAAGATTACTTCGTTGCAACTGTGGAAATACACTAGCAATGTTTGTATCATAATTATCTTCAGTCTATGCGGTCAGCATGCTTTGTTCGTTGTTTTGTTACCATTTACAAAATACTTTAGATTCAAGGGACGTGCGATTTGCAGCACATTCAAGGGGAGGAAAAAAAAAAGCTATATGCAACATTAAACTGGACAGTTGGAATAAGTTACCATATTTTTCTTCCCACAGCCCATGTTGCAGCTATCTGCACCTGTGCACTGATAACACTGCTATTTTACAAACTGCTAGGCCTTTTGTGGTCAGCACAGCCCTGAAGGTCAAAGCAATCCAGTGGCGGAAACCGAAAAGTTTCAGTAGTTTTAACTGGTTGGTCACGCTGATATGCAAACACTGATGTCAACTAGATTCAACTACAGTAGCTAGAGATCATGTAAGTAAACATGATATACTGAACTCCTACCTAGGTATTAAAGGCCCCATGCTAGGTCCGACATAAGTGACCTTGCATGAAGGGACACCAACCAAATCACAACAGGACATTCTCTGAAATTAAGAATCATAAGCTCACAGGTCATTTGTGTAAGAAAGCTGGAAATAGATTATCTCACGGGCAGGGCCCTTTATTGCTTTTGTACTGGAGTGTCCATACAGCTTAGCCACTATCCCTGATTTTAGAGCAGCGTTGAATATTTTATTGCTTTATTAATGCACATGATATAAAGGGTTTCCATAAGTTTTCCATTTGTGTTTATTCACACAAGAGTTCCAGTGAACAAACTATTTTAAAATGTGTGCTACAGTAGCCAAATGGGAATAGTAAAGTAAAGGCATGCTATTTTAGCCTAAATGCTGAAATTTTTTTGCTTTTTTTATTCCTTATAGTGTTCTGTTTAGGTGATAATCTTAGAACTATCAAATGTTTGAGCTATTCAAGTATGGGCCTTCTGAATATGTTCTGCCATTAAGCAGACGTTACACTGTCAATTAGTACTACATTAAAATGCAGACCAAACAGCTGAAAATTATACCTCAATAGGAGGAACACTACAGCAATCCATAGGGAAATTGGATTTTATGTATTAGAGGAAAGATGGTGATAACATTACAAAGCTTTACTCAGTCTTGCAGCTATGTGGTCCAAGGACATTGTTAGCCATGACAAAAAAAGTCTATTGTCTACATGGAGAATTTAGATTTTGGTGATTTGAAGAGTAGTAGCTTGTTAAATTAATTTTTATACATCTTGCAAAGACACCAGGGGCTATATAGATATACAGCTAAAGACTAAGCTCATTGAGGCTGCCACATCTCAATGCAGGTACAGTTGCATGTAGCATTCTTGCCAATTCAGACACTGAAATAACACTGCATTTACCCTGTGTAGTGAGAAGTGCATGGAGGCGGCTAGGACCATGTAAGGAAGCAGATGGCTGACCTGCAGCAGGCAGTCTACGTTATTTCCCACTAGCAGCTCATGGACCCTTTATACCATCCCCCAAATAGGAGGAGTCTATACATGCAGAGCTATCTTTACTTCACTGTGTAGAGCAAAGCCAGTGCTAGAACACCCTGGGTATCACAAGCAATAGAGGTCAATCCACTACTCCATGACCTCAGGCCACTAGTTTCGCTCTTTCACACCAGTTACAAAGTATCTCCAGTTAAAAGGCCAGGCAGCATTCCAATGAATGAAAAGCAGGGAAGCCATTCACAGGCCGGCCGGCCGGCCAGGACAATAGGTTTTTGTCAAGGGAATCCCCATTCACACAGCCAGTCACAGAATAATATGGGCAGCGTTTAAAGATTCCAGTAAAGATACCATTTAGTTTAGCTGCCCATAGATAGGATACTCCAATCACTCACTGGAGGCTGGCTTGCTCAGTCATTCACAATGCGCCTACATACTCTGCAGCGCAGTACAAAAGATAGTGACCCTTAGGATGCACATTGAGCAGTGCATGAAGTCAGCGAGCAGATGGTCCTAAACCTGGAGGTCCAGGACTGCTGGGACAAGGCAACTGCCTAGGGGTGCCCAGGAAGGGGCGGCAGAGGAGAATGCACAGGGCAATGCTTTGGCCTCAATACCCAATACCCGCAGAGTGAGGGGTGCTGGCAGAGGGCGAGCTGCCCACCGGGGGGGCTGGCAGGGGGCGAGCTGGGGGGGCTGGCAGAGGGCGAGCTGCCCACCGGGGGGGCTGGCAGAGGGCGAGCTGCCCACCGGGGGGGCTGGCAGAGGGCGAGCTGCCCACCGGGGGGGCTGGCAGAGGGCGAGCTGCCCACCGGGGGGGCTGGCAGAGGGGGCACACTCACAGTTTCGCTGTTGCTGCACTTGCTGGCTGAGGGCCGGTCCCAGGACCCCGGGGTTCCTGCTGAAGGCGGCGGCGGAGGTTTTGCAGACGGAGCTGACAGCTCTCAGGTAGCCGGCCATGGTTATGGAAGCAGAGAGGGGGGCGGGTGTCAGGTTATTGTATTGCTGTGATATGGCTTAATGCGAACACTGGGCGCCCTCACTATAACCCCCGCGCGTCCCGGCTTCAAGGGCGCACACGTCAGCATCCCGGCCATTTATAGCGCCGGTGACGTAACGTGCGGGAGGGAGGTGGGGAGGAGCCGGGCGCGCGCGCGCGCGCCCCCCCAGCGCGACTTTTTTTCATTCATTCATTCATGTAGTGAGTAGAGCGTGGAGCGGCGACAAGCGCGCGCTCCCTTTCTGTGCTATCTTTAGCGCTATCTCTGGGGAGGGGTCACGTGATAAGGGGGGATTTCAAATTCAAGGCCGAAGTAATCGAACTGGACATTTTCATGATTTGGAAAAAATTTCCAGTTCTGCTGTTTTGGTCTTCAATTTGAAACTCACATCTGAAACTAGTAGCGAATAACCTTGATAGCCGGGCCATTTTAGCCTGAATTTCGGTTTTCAGTTCATCACAATTTAGCATTTAGGACAGGGGTCCTCAAACTCCGGCCCCCCAGATGCTGCTGAACTACAACTCCCATGAGTCTTTGAATTACATAGATAGCCAGAGAATCATGGGAGTTGTAGTTCAGCAACATCTGGGGGAATATTATTATTCTTTAGCTGGTCTGCTGTCTGCATGTAACAAGCCCTATTCATTTTGCAGACTGCTTTTACTGCTTTATCATTCTTATCTTCACTCTCAGTTTCGTGGCCAGATAGCAGTCCTATTCCAGCCTTGCAGGGATTTTTCCATTTAAATTTGGCTGGCTGAGCATCATAGGCGATGGTGGCTGCAGCACCTAGATCTCCATGTGCTTGTTTTTATTATTGTTATTAAGTCAAAAATGAATGCACACCAAAAAACCTTAAGAAATCTCTATGTAGATTTATTAAATCAATAATAAGTATACATTGCTGTTACAACAGTTAGTGACACAATATAGGCTACAGATAATAAACAAAAGTATTTACCGCAATTCACAAGCCTAATCGGGCAGAAACACGAATCAAACAAACAAACCCCCCAACGTTTCGGCTCCTCCTGGTAGCCTTTATTAAGGGTGTCTCGAGTAGTCCTCATAAATAATTTGAGGTCTATACTCCATTTTTTATATGTAAACAATACAATTCCTATTAACCAACATGCTCCTGTATCTCATCTTACCCCATTTCAAACAAGCACCAGCGTTTCTACTTTTATACTTAAAAACGAGAGAAATCTCAATGTATCCTTCCTGGTAAAATATTTTATAATTGAAAATATCTCTGACAAAGAGGAAGGCAGCTCCAAGTTGTTGTAGAATCTGGTGTAACAGCTGCACGGATCTGGCAGTTGTCACAGAACAGTTGTGCTTTACATGTGTAGGACATTTCCAAGGTTAAACTTTTTTTTCTCCTCTGTGAAAGGTGCCCTGTGCTAAAGTGAGTGATGATAAGGTGTGTGCCTTCCAGCCCCTCCCATCATATATTTCTACGTTACTTCTAGTTTCACCTAGTAACTTCTCAATGTCATAACCTTCTCACTCTCTGTGCTGGCTAGAGCACTAGCCTGTTATTTTATTTGGAAGTTCACATGACTGATATTTTCCCCACCTAAATGGTCACAGACAGGGCAGGTCATAGGCATGACAATTCAAAAAGGGTGTTCACGTAAGTGAGAATCAAAAGTGAATTTCAAACTTTAGGCCAAAGTTGCCAAAATAGAACGATACCTGGCTTAGAGCTGTTTCTGATTTGGTTATTTTGATATTATAGCTGAATTTCACTTTGACTCCTGGGCAGCAGCTACTATTATTAATTGGTTGAAATTTCTGATACAGCTAAGGAGAGACTTAAGAAAGGAACTTGCTGTCTCCAGGAGAGTGTAGAGGGACAGATTGGCAGCAGAGGCTGTCCTGGAGTGTAACTCCCACTAATCTCGAGCAGGCTGCTTTTTAATGATCGGCGTGACATCGCTGACCATGCAGTACAGGATTTGAACATCTATACACACTCCTCTTTAAACCAGATTTAAAGCATAACTGTCATGATTTTTCACATCCAAATAGATAACTAATCCTTTATTATAGGTTGTGCTTTTTCCTTTCCTTATTTTTTTTTTTTACATTCCAACTTTTGGATCAACAGGAAAAACAGATGTGAGAAAGGCTAAATTTGATGGATGGATGTCTCTTTTCAGCTATGTAACTATTTTTTAAATACATTGTACGTGGAATGTGTATTCTAGCACATCCAAAGATAACATGCATATTATTAGCAACCATGTATTCCTGCCCCTATAGTGTTTAACCCACCTTATAGGTGGCTTTCCCCCCCTTAGTCCCCTTTAAAGGAATTAAAACTCACCTTATCTCCAGCACTGCGCTGGCGTGCCGGCACTGGCGCCGCCTCCTTGGTGACTAATCATAATTGCCAATTTTTAGCCCATCCAATGCTTTCCCATAGGGAAAGCATTGATTTGGATAAAATCAGCAAGTGAGCAGGGCCAAATACAATTTTGGCCAATCAGCACCTCCTCATATAGATGCATTGAATCAATGCATCTCTATGAGGAAAATTCAGCGTAATGATGAGCGTGGAGATGCTGAACGGTAGTGCTGCCTACTGTGCAGCACTGAGCCAGGAAGCACCTCCAGTGGCCATCTGAGGAGTGGCCAATTAGAGGTGTCCCTTTTCTCTGAAAAGGCAGTGTTTGCATGAAAATGCCTGAATGCAATTGATTATACTCACCAGAACAACTACATTAAGCTGTAGTTGTTCTGGTGACTATAGTGTCCCTTTAAAGGGACTCTTCAGGCATCATAACAACTTAATCTGTTTGTAGTCATTATGGTGTCTGGAGTACATGGGAGCCAGAGCCTATGATAAAAGCTAAATTGTTACTCACCATTTAGTAGATGTCAGCCTGCAGCAGGGCGTCTAATGATAAAATTACTCTAGCAAAGTTATGCCTCGTTTCCACTGAGCGAAACGGTTCGGGTCGGTACAGTTTGGAAGGGTTAGAATCGTCCAGCCTATTCAGGTGAGCGTTTCCACTGCAAATCGGACCGCCAGGGGCCATGTGGGGTTTAGACCAAATGTCTAGTGTGTCATTTGTCGTGAGCATTGACGTTTTCCTGACCGCCAATCAATGGATTGTATAGTGTGACGCTAATAGCTCCGCCCTAACCGTACCGTAGTATTTCCTATGGACCTTCATCTGAAGGGGGACCAGGAATGGTGTGGTTCGGTTTGGTTGTATGAGCCACTTTCATAATGGAAACACTCAAAATAGCGTACCGAACCAACCCGAACCGTTACGCTCAGTGGAAACGATGCATTATACTCCGCCTTATGCTATACCAGGGCTGGAAGGTAGTGAGAGCATGGACTGAGTTCTCTCAGCCTATCACTGTGCCCAATCCCTAGAATGGATTGGTAGGACATGAGGCAGACTATAACTCTCTGCTACAGCCATTTCACAATCTAATGCCATACTTGACGCTGCCTGGGATTAAGCATCTCTACCAAACTTTACTAACAGTAAGTATTTCATAAAGATTTGATGAGGGACCCAACACTTGTGGACTCCATGTCCAATGACAACTTTAAACTCCACAGTACTGTATGCAAGGGCAAGCATGCATGCATTCTTCAGGCATCTCTCTAAATACAGGGTATCATGTATAGAACATTGAACTATCATATAATATATTTTTTATTGGATTAACAGAATTTTGAAAGAACAGGTTTGCGTTTCCAAAATTATGCTAGTGTTATAAATAATGCATAATAATAATGCAGCTACTCATACAGCTCTTTAGATCATCATCTGCCAACATGACGATTTCACAAATCAGGTCTTTTAAGGACACGGGCATAATGATATACAGGAGAAAAGAACAAGTACAAAGGGTAAAATGCTTAAATATTCACACTGGATGCTACTGAACTGGCAAACGTCATTATAGGAAGGAAAAGTAAATGCCAGTAATATATTAAGTGCCTTTAACCCTTTATGGAAAAAGTTCCCTTTCAATTTATTTATATCCATATTCAAATGTACTACTGAATCTGTTTCCTGAGTGTGGTAAATGAAAGATACTGGGTTTAGCAATACAAATTTATTTTAACTAGTTACCCTACATGTAAGAATCTTTTAAAATAGTTACAGAATCTGAAAATGGATGATTTTATGTTTTTATTAGATTCTTGTTTTACATTCCTATACATTCCCGATACAATACTTCTGCACCTGGGGAATGCAGTTATTACTTTCTGGCTACTGGTCTAATGCTGTTTGTAATAACAAAATTGTGTAAGAAATGATTCCCAGTGTCTTCCTTCGGAATGTCTGGTCCAAGCTTGACTTTTGACCAAGTGTTTTTTCATTTGTTTTTGTTTTTTGTAGGAACTGTCCCTCAAAAGACTCACAGGGATATCCTTTTTACTTTTATGCAGAAACAGCCCCTCTATAAGACTCAAACAGCCTCTGTTTCTCTTTGTTTAACCCCTTAAGGACCAAACTTCTGGAATAAAAGGGAATCATGACATGTCATGTGTCCTTAAGGGGTTAAAAACAGTCCCTCTTTTCTATGAGCTCAGATGTATATGGTGAATGTATATTAGTGTATACTCCAATGAAGTAAATCATACAGTATTGAATGTTTCAATTGTGCCAGCAGTGGAAAGAATGTCATGGCGTCACTATATATAGAGAATTAAAAAAATGTTTATTAAAGGTTATGTATAATGATTAGTCATGGGAAAAAGTCTAACAAATGTCCAAAGGTGGTCCTGTTACTCACTGGTTTGGTTAGCTCAGTGGAGCTAAACTCAAGAGGCAGCCAATTGCCCAGAGCACCTATCTTCTCATTGAGCTGCATTGGGAAGTCTGAGATTGGACAGCCACAGAAAGTCTTGGTGGGGAAGAAGGACAGCTATTGCAAACTGTTGTTAGATTTGACACCAATGAAAAAATGCATGTTTAAATCCATGTATGTTTTTATTTGGGATATATCTACTAAACCGTGGTTTTGTTTGTTTATTTATTTATTTTCAAATAGTTATCATAAAATTACCAAAAAACTCAACTTTAATGCTTTAACCTCCTGAACAACCTCAATGTCATCCATCTAGAAGGGGAAATCATCCCTCTGTGTCCATTTCAGATGTTCTATGGTCTGCCCAAAGAATATTGTGCAGTACTAGACATTAAGTTCAGAATTCCTTAGAGTTTGCATTTCGAACAGAAGCAATTGGCAACGCTGGCCATGTATACTGTTTGGTATTCTAACCCTATGAGTTCTTCACTTTCCAATCCAGTGAGTTCTGGCAGGATCAGTACACATTTATTCAGCCAAAGTACTGCGCTTTTTGTGATGGAATCTGAGTTTTCTGCCAAACCTCTAATGAGGCACTTGGTTACAAATATCTCAGAATGAAAAACTAGAAGAAGGGATTAATGGACGATTTTTATATTAAGGGAAACAATAGCCTTTTTACCTCTATGAAAATATTACACTTGCTTAGAGATACTTAACAGAACTCAAGTTACTTCAGAGTTTGACCTTCAATGGCCCAGGTTAACATGTATGCCCATATCTCCCTTCTCTAAGTTGCAAACACTTAATTAGCTGTGGAAAAGGATGAGAAATCGAGATCTACATGTGAGTGACATACAATCCCGTTACAATGTGCCCCAGGGTGCTAGCAGTTGTAAAACCTTGTTTTACAGAGTACGTTTCCATAGTTGCAGTGAGGATCCTGGAGTCTGTCCATCTACTGTCTGGCATACCTTATCTGTATGCTGAAGTCACAGTGAGCATGGGGATCCACAGTTTTATGTTGCATACTAGTGGAGCCTCAGAGCCAATCCTGGGTGGGTGCAAAGAGCTGGATCAGCAAAATATGCAGTACTAGGCCCTGTCCCTTACATTAGGTTAGCCCCTTCTCGTTAGACTCCGTTATCCTCCAACAGCTTGTCAACTTGTAACCTTTGCCTTCCAGCTCTGCTAACAGGCACTGATCATGAGGGGGCGGAGTCTAACAAGAGTGGGTGGTACATACCATGAGGGGCGTAGCCTACCGCTGCACACCTTGCCGATCTACCTTTTTGTTTCAACCCAGGATTGGCACTGGGTGGAGCAGTGTGAGTACTCAGACTTCCTACACCTAATACCTAACAAACATGGCTCCGAAAATCCTAGATGCATGTGCCAACTCCAAGATAGGTCACATTGCAGGAGCACCTCAACATCAGGCACCGCTTCTGCAGGAGGATAGGTGTGTGTGTGTGTAGATCTTGCCCTTATTACTGACAATCCTATACAAACACATTCTGCAACTTTATTTTCACTGTCTACTATTTTAACCTTTTACAGTTTTGATTGTCATCAAACCTTTTTCAAAGGTTTGATGACAATAGAGAAAAATGCAATTGTGTCTAAACAGTTGATTTTTATTAATTACACCCCAAATTCACTATCCATTGTCCAAGGATTTAATATTTAAGCTCCTCGCTTATCGAATAATATTGCTGGATTACTCACTTTTCTTCGCTCTGTATACCGAACTGACTGTGACTTACCATATCTCCGACAGGGTTGGTCTACTGTGAGATGGCTTCTTTCTGTGTTTCTAATGGCATCCTCTGCTCGCAACGCAGCCTAGTGAGTGGTTTGGATGGGAGTAATCAAAGTCCCAAATGCCTACTTTGTACCTGCGGGGGTGGTCCCAGTCCTCACCTTGGGGGCCCTACTGTTATATCAAGACTCCATGAAGCTGCAACTGGAGCACTACAAGTCACTAGCAGCTGTTTATGGCCCACCAATGGGCCTCAGGGGAGGGACACCGGGGAGGACACTGAATCCCTCATCAGGCTTATTTCACCACAACAAATAATAAAATAGGATAGTGGTATGGCGCTAAATATAAAAGTCGTGTAGAGTCCAAGTTCATGGCCATCTTAGTTCATAATAAATGTTATGTATGAATTATTCCCACATACATAACTGTAACTCTGTTTTATTTTCACTTTCCCTATTACCAATATCCATTTCATCATGAACTCTGAATAATGTTGGAGTATTTATCATTGGAACCGATAATATAGCTGCTCCATCACCTCATAGGAGTTCTCCTAAGATGGCCATTGCTTGATATTTATTCTCCAAAACCCAAGGACAGGATTGGAGATTCACCAAATCAAATGATGTGATTGGACATTCTCTAAACCGAATGCCGTTTTAAAATTCGCCAAAACCAAATGCTGATTGGAGATTTTCTAAACCAGATACTGATTGGAGATTCGCCAAAGCCAAATGAAAGTGGACTACTCAACAAAACATTTGGAGAATAGTTGAAGGAATTTGTTTGTTACTTTCATTCATTATTATGCACCCTGATGGATACTCAGGTCGAAACGCATTGTGCTTTTGCATTGTGCAATTTAGATATCCAGTTGTACATCCGAATTACCCATAAAATTAAAGGGTAATTCTATTTTATATTGTTTCACTTTGTGTGCACTTACCCTTTTTTTTTAATTTCACCACAACACCTGAATGCAACACCTTTATTTGAGCAACTATACCTGCATTCTGCTATACCAAAGCAGGACTTTGCCTCAGACTGATACATTTCTTGCCCATGAGTAAGAAGTAGGGTTTTTTCCTCAGGACAGGCCTGGGATCATTTATACTACACCCCAATAGTTGATTGCAAACACTGGCATTGATTTCACAATACATTTCTTTCACGTGGATTTAGACAGGATTTGTTTCTGACGAGAACACTAGTTTAAGGAAACAGTTTGCATATAATAGAACTTTCTCATTAGCAATATTCCAAGAAAGGGGCCCTGCAAGAAATGGTTTGACACAGAACCGAGGAGCAGCGCCAAGGAAAAGCTGCAACACACTATAGTGGCTGTGTTGCTTAGAATGCCTCTTTAAGGGAGATAAGAAGAGCAAATTTGCTTCATATATGTTATAATGTTTAAATGGAGATTGTTTTATTTGAATAAGGTTTGATTTTTCTTAAACACAATTGATAATTATTTTATTTAAGAAAAGGTTAGTTTTAAAGATATATATGTAAATATAAAGTCCTGTTTTAATAAAGCCTTAAGCTATGCTATTTTTTATGCAAACTATAATTTCCTTTGCATAAGTGTACATATAGTTGTATGCTGGAAGCCACAGATCATTTATAAATACTGAGAATGAAACGAACCTTGGGGAACTTTCCATGTAACATAGAGTGAGAGGGAAACAATGAGAGCAGTTAGCTACTTGGATTAACCTTCATTGTGCACCTTTCTCTTTGATGTTTTTATATTCTTAACTGGAGTATGGTTGGTGTTTGCAAACTCCACCCAGTATGAAAGACTTTTACCGTAAGTGTTAAACAAGTTAATATTTTGTAGTACCAGCGCAATTGGGTTTATCCAAAGCAGTAGGCACTTCTATCAAGGGAAATGTTTACAATTTGTTCAATCTAATTTTCAATTAATACTAGACTAGTTGTAATAGTATTTAAATAGTACTATGCCAGGGTTCAGTTTGGCCTTTTGCACTCCTTACAGCTTAACTGAGGCAGGGGTTCTTTTTTTCCATCAGCCATCTTGATGCCAGACATGATTATGAAATAATGCATGACATTGAGGAAGACTATAGGCTTCCGCTGATTATAACAGCAACCAGGGCCAGTGCAAGGATTTTTGCCGCCCTAGGCAAACAAAAATTTGCCGCCACCCCTATATGTTCTACCCACCATGTGACATCGCAATGCCCCACCCATATGATCTGCCATATGGGCCAACGCTAGTTCTGCACACAGTGTCTTTTATCTGAAAAGGCCGTGTGTTTACATTAAAAAGCCTGCAGGGACAGGCTATAGACACCAGAACCACTACATTAAGCTGAAGTGGTTCTGGTGACTATAGTGTCCCTTTAATGTGAGGTAAATTAGAGATTAGTGCCACTAATAATATACTGGATTGCCTGCTTACCACCAGATAAGGACAAGAGGATAATGATGAGCTCAGGCTGTATTGTAGCTCCACTGATCTGGTGTAGAAGAGGCTCTCTGGAGACTGTTTGTAACAGTGCTCACAAAAATCAACAAACAGGAAGCAGCTCCATTTTGGGCCCTTTACACAGCTCAAGGTCTGGGCCTCCAAGGCCTGACGGTGAGTATGCCTACAAGGCCCGTCCATAAGTCCACCTACATGGCCCACCCATGAGTTCACTCACAGGGAGTGAATTTTATGTTAGTAGGGGATGTGTTATTGTAGAGGATGTAATGTGTGTGTGTTCTTATAGAATGTAGTGTATAGGGATACCAATTTGTATGCAGTGTGTGTATAGGGGATGCAGTGTGTGTATAGGGGCTGCAGTGTGTGTTTGTGTGTAAGGAATGCATTGTGTGTTTCTGGGTGTGTAAGTAATGCATTGTGTGAATCTGTGTTTGTATTGTATGTGTAAGGAATGCAAGGTGTGTTTTTTGTGTATGTAATGTAATGCAGTGTGTGTCTGTAAGGGGTGCATTGAGTGTGTGTAAGAGAAGTAGTGCGTGTGTGCGTAAGGGATGCATTGTGTGTTTCGGTGTGTCTGTGTGTGAGTAGGATGCATTGTATGTTTCTGTGTGTAGGGATGCATGGTGTGTTTCTGTGTATGTGTAATGATGCATTGTGTATGTGTGTAGTGTGAAAAAGAGAATTTGTGGGGTAGGATAGGGGCTGAGAGGGAAGCAGCTCTTTTTTTTTTTATAGTGCTCTCCCCTCTTGTCAATTCGTGATCTCCCCTCCTGTCCCTCAGTGCTCTCCTCTCCCCTCCTGTCCCTCAGTGCTCTCCCCACCCTCCTGTCCCTTAGTGCTCTCCTTTCCCCCCCTTTCCCTTAGTGATATCCCCTTCCCTCCAGTCCACTGTCTCTCAGAGCTCCCCCTCCCCTCCTGTCCTGTAGTGATCTCCCCTGTCCCTTAGTGCTCTTCCCTCCCCCGTCCCTTAGTGATATCCCCTCCAGTCCATTAGTGTTCTCCCCAACCGTCCCTCAGAGCCCCCCTCCTGTCCCTTAGTGCTCTAACCTCCCTTCCTGTCCCTTAGTGATCTCCCCTGTTCCTTAGTGATCTCCCCTACCCCTCTGTCCCTTAGTGCTCTCTCCTCCCTTTTCCTCCCTTAGAGATGTCCCCTCCGTCCTTAGAGCTCTCCCCTGCCCCCGTCCCTTAGTGGCTTCTCCCCTCTCTTCCCTGTCCCTCAGTGTTCCATTCCCCTCCCTGTCCCTTAGTGGTCCTCTCTCCCCCACCCCCCTTAGTGGTCCTCCACTCTGCCCTCTCCCTCCTTAGTGGTCCTCTCTCCCCCACAACCCCCTTAGTGGTCCTTCATCTCCCACAACCCCTTAGTGGTCCTCTCCTCCCCTCCCCCCTCCTTAGTGGTCCCTAGTGTTAGGGTTAGGAGTAGGGTTAGGTTAGGGGTAGGGTTAGGGCAAGGTTATGTTAGGGGTAGGGTTAGGTGCCTGGACTGCCACCACAACACATCTACAGGGCTCCCAGTGCCAGGAATTAGCTTATCATTCACATAATTTTCCCTCCCTCTCTTGTTTTGCCACTTTTCAGAAGTCCGAAGCACTTCGGCACTTTGGGAATTCGGCAATTCGGAAGCATCCGAATGACGGAATTGCTGAAATTCATCCGAATTTACATTCGGAACAAAACAAATTGAACATGTCTGGTTACAGACAAACAGTCACACACACACGGTTACAGGCAGACAGTAACACACACAGTTACAAACAAACATACACAGTTACAGACAGTCTCTCACACATATACACGAACACACACACAACAATGTAAGCTAGCTGAATAAAGATTAGATGGGAGCAAAGAGGTAGATGAGAGATTGAATGAAAACAGCATGGAACAATAGTAAGTGCCAAAAACATGTTTCTGGTTTGTGCTTGTCATGGATTGCATTGTGTACACAAACTTTACCTAACAATCTCACATTCTGATCTACAAAGCAGATAGTCATTAGAAATACTTTCTATGTGTTAGACAATCTAATTAAAACCTGTCTTTGTCTTCTGTCAAACCTAGTGACAATCTATTATTATAGTGTAAAATATAATTTTGAGCAGCAAAAGGTTAAACCCTTGGGAGGATGGGTGTTGTTTTCGTCCTATTTATATTTTAACTGACACTTCAAACTGGAAATAAACACTTATGATTCTGTTTTGCAGTATTGTTTAAGAAAAGCAATATACCATGTACAAAAAGATAAGCAGAAGCCAAAAAGTTGCTGCCTACTCATCAGCGAACAAGTAGCACACGTATCACAGACAAATGATCAAATAACCTTCACTATCGTGTTGTGCATATAGGGGTATTTATACAGCTTTATCACAAACCGATTTGACAGTCCTTTTTAGTGTAAATAAAAAAAATTTCACCACATTGCGTCAGTTAAATTAAAGCTATAACTTGTGTTAACTCATTTTCAATAAAATGTCCAATTTATTTTTGCCTTATGTTAAATATTGAGAAAATTGTGTCAAGATTCAGGTAAGACTAGGCACCGCAAGTGCACACATCGCAAATGAGATGGAGAAATAAAAACATTGTTGTTAGTTTTGTTTTGTCTTCACTGTATGCGGTCTCTGTGCTGGCTGCCAGATGCAAAGGATAGATTTTATTTTTTTGGCAAAGAGCTTAGATTGATGTATCCTGATTCAGGATAAAGAGGCAGTTCCCCTTTAACAGAAAATGTATACAAAGACAGAACAGGATATTTTGGAAAAAAGATAGTTTACTAACACAGATGATAAGTCAAAATACTATTTGGAACATGGTTCAATAACCCTCAGTACAGAGAAAGCTAACACTGTACACAATCTATAACACATGGGGATTGAGGTTGTTAGATTAGATAGCAATCGATGTCTGTTAATTATTAAACATCAATGTATGGTACCTTATTCAAAGCGAAGACAAACAACTCACTGCAGGATAATTCTCAAACTCAGACATTGTTTTGAACACAGCATCACAAGACATCATATGCATCTTTATTCAATAATGAAAATCAATAAAAAAAATTTTGTTACTGTTTCACATTTTATTTCATTAACACAGAGAGAAAACCTGGATTATTGGTGGTCCACAAGGACTGTGTTGGGAACCACCGCTCTAAACTGTCCCTCCCCGTCTGGTGTGATAAACTGACAGACAGACAGCATACCCTGTTCCTACATTTGATCATCCATATCCTTGAACATGTGTAAGCATGGGTGGGCGACTTTCAAAACCCCATCATGTAAAATGTAATATTTTGTTGCTTACCAAATTCACTGTAGTCAACCAAAAACTACATTACATTTGGTCAACTTCTGCCCAACTAAAAAAGGCATGCATTAAAATACAATCATAGAACAGGTGGAATGCAAAAGAAATATATCTTAATTAATTTTAAAACCGGTTTAAAGCAATGGATTTCTTAGTGAATGGCTAATTAACCTAACTGAACTGTTGCCTTATTAGTTAAAATTTTACTCACAAAACTTACAAATGCAATTTGGTGTTTGAAAAATGTATAAATTAATATATTTCAGGTGAGATTTAAATTTTGGAATTGCAATTAAAATCAAATGTGGATGCACCTTTACTGCTTAAACAGCTTTTACCTTAAATGAGACAGTAGCCTCGCTCTGCAATGCAATCTGACTAAGTTTATAATACGTTAAAAAAATTCTTGCTTTATTATGGCTTGTTTATTTATTTAAACATGTTTGCTTGCTGGTTTAGCCTCCCCCCCCCCCAGTATTTTCAAGTGATGGTTGTCCCTTTAATGCTAACCCAGCCAGCTTGGAGTGGAAAGGTTGCCATTACCTATATAGAACCAGTTTTGATGGTATCATTATGCAGTCTTGTATTCCTCATATACAACACAAGAGCTTCTTAACCACCTTTTCTTTGTCATCTATACGGATAATATATTTAAAGTGTATCTGCCACTCATTGGATCACTGCAGGTTTTTCAGCGGTCACTTTAGCTGACATCTTCTGTGCATGGTGGCATCTGAGAATAAAAGGGGAGATATATTTTCCTGAGACTCTCCCTCCACAATCAGAACAAGACACACAGAGAAGATAGAAATTAAGAAAACTCGTCTCCACTCCGTGCAGTTTAAGTGCAGCGCTAATTTAAAATAAAGTCAACTCACCCTGTTGATATTGATCGGGTGGTTCAACTTAGTTGGACATATATGAAAAAACACAAATAGAGAATATATAGTGCAGGGTTGTTTTAAACCACAAACTGGAGTTATCTACTTAATGGCACACTCACATGGTAACGAGCCTTTTTAGAAACAGGCTCTAAACTTTCCGGCTGGTATGTTATAGGGTAACATACACCCCCTTTTTCTGGATCTCTTCCCCGGTCACAATTACAATATGTATGATGGAGAAAGGAAAGAAAAGGATCTCTAAGTGAGATCTGCAGGTTTAAAAACACAATTCTAGATAATATAAAATTGCTCACCTGACTCAGAGCCTTCCAAACTGGCTCTGAGTTTCAAAAGTTTGTGTCAAATAAAGGGTGACAACCCCCTCTTGAACCTGGGCAACACCAAAAACTGGATCCACTTGTTAAACGGAAATGCACAAAAAAGTGCTATTTAATATGATTAAAATTAAAATTGAATGCAATTCAAATGCAAATAAAAATACATGAAATACAAATAAAAGAAAAATATATAAAAAGTCCGTTTGGATCCTTCCGAAACACGTTTCACCTATCCTGTAGGCTTTTTCAATCGGCATGGTGTTGCTTCCTGGTTCCAGTATTTACATCATCAATATGAGACTTCCTCTTCAACTCTGATCCTATCAGAATGCGTCCTTGTATCTGACTCCTCCCCTTCACAGCTTAACTCAATGATATTACTGCATTGAATCATCTACAGATGGGCAGGACTACATCTCCAAAAATGCATTGCGGCCGCACTGTTTGGTCACTTCCGGTACGGCAGAAATGACAATCCCATCATACTTAGCAATACTATAGCGAATTTCGCTCAAAGTCAAAGGAGGGAGGAGAGAAAGATAATATAACATCAATGAATAAAAAGTTATTAAATCAGGCTAATGTAAAATAATGAAGAGATGTGACTCCAAACTTCACCAATATATATGTATGATACCTCACTATATATAATAATAAAAAAATAAAAAAAATAAAAAATAAAAATTAATTAAATATGGATCTGACACAGATATAATAAGCCTTTTGACTAAGTGTAGGTTTTAACAGGGATCTAATAGGTCACTTCTAACCTGAATTTGATCAGGCAGAGGCACAGTGGGTCACAAGAAATGGTACAACTCAAAGTCCACATTGAGACCATGCGGGACCAGAGTACCCAAATCAAAGATCCACCGCATCTCCGCCTGACCCAATTTCTTTATTATGTCATCACCCCTCCAATTGGGGTGGACTTTTTGAATAGCAAAAAAAGTCAAGAATTGTGGATCGCAACCATGATGTTCCTTAAAATGAGACGAAACACTATGTTGCATAAATCCTTTCTTGATATTGCGAACGTGTTCGTTTATCCTTATATATAATGGACGTTTTGTTCTTCCTACATAGTATAAATTACATGTACACTGAAGTACATATATGACTTGCTTAGTATAACACGTAATCATATTTTTTATCTTATATTTCTTTTTCCCCTGAGGATGTAAAAAGGTGGTCACGCTTCTCTTGCTACTCCCTGTCCGTCTGCACGATATACATAGCCCACATCCAAGGAAACCGTCTTTGTGTAAAAAGGTTTTTGGCTTATTGTCATTTTTTATATGGTTTTTAACTAGTTTTGATGCCAGATTTGGGGCTCCCCTATAAATGACTTTTGGCTGTTCTGGTAATAAATTATACAATATGGGATCAGCCCTCAATATTGGCCAAAATTTTGTAATAATTCGTCTAACCTGTTTGCTCTTCGAATTAAAGTTACATAGGAAGGGAATATTTTGATTTGTATTGGCATTTTTGCTCTTATACTCCAAAAGTTTTGGTCTTTCCTGAGATTTTATTTCTTCTATTGTACTTTGCAAGATATCATTATTGTATCCCTTTTCTAAGAAGCGGCTTTTCAATTTATTTGCTTGGACATTATATGTTGTTACATCAGTACAGTTTCTTCGTATCCGAAGGAACTGTGACTTTGGGATGTTTAAAAGCCACGGTGAGAAATGGCAGCTTTGTAAATCTATATAATTATTTACATCTACCAACTTGAAGTGGGTTTTTGTTTTTATAATGCCTTCTTCGATGTAAATTGTCAAATCCAAAAAATTCACACTCTGTCTACTGTACTCTGCTACCAAATTGATTCCCCAATTATTAAAATTTAAATATCCCAGAAACAGTTGAAGAGTCTCCTCTGGGCCGTCCCAAATAAAGAAAATATCGTCTATGTAACGACGATAGGAAACGAGGTTTGCACTCCAGTCCGCGTTATCCAAAATAAAGACATGCTCCCATAGAGCCATAAAAAGATTCGCATAACTGGGTGCAAACCTCGTTCCCATCGCCGTACCGACTATTTGTAAATAAAAGTCATTGGAAAACCAGAAAAAGTTGTTACATAATATAAGGTGTATGCCTTGAATAATAAAATCTATTTGATCTTGATGGTACAATTCAGACTGTTCTAAGTGGAATCTTACTGCCTCCTCTCCTCTATTATGAGGAATAACCGTGTAAAGAGAGCTCACATCAGCCGTAACTAATATGTAGCTCTCCTTCCAGGTCACATCTCGTAGAGTCTGAAGTATGGTTATGGTGTCCTTGAGGTGACTTGGGGTTTGTTGGACAAGGGGTTGGAGGCAGTGGTCTATATACTCCGATAGTCTACTGGAAATTGAATTGATTCCAGAGACTATCGGACGTCCTGGTGGGGCAACAGGATGTTTGTGGATCTTTGGGAGGTGGTAGAGCACTGGGACTCTTGGATGTTGGATGTTTAAATAACTATATTCTTGATCATTAAGGATCCCTTTGTCTCTACCAGCCCCAAAGAAACTCCTGAATTTGATTTCAATCTCTTGTGATGGATTGCCAGGGAGTCGGAGATAGGTAGTTGTATCTCCCACCAATCTCAGACCCTCCTGGAGATATTTATCTACATCCATCACAACTATCCCCCCCCCCTTGTCCGCAGGTTTGATCACTATGTTTTGATCTTTTTGCAATTCCTTCAGAGCTAACCACTCTTTTTTGTTTAAATTCCTATTACTGGTTTTAGTCTTAATATTGTTAATTTCCTGCATAACTGCCTTTTCAAAGCTTATCATTTCATCAGAAATGAAATTATGCGGAAAAAAGACAGATTTTTCCTTGAGTGTTGTATGTACGAACTCAGATTGAATAGTCTCTTCATTGAGATGTCTATCATTCCTCACAAAACATTTTTTCAAACATAACTGTCTCTTAAATTTGTTCAAATCAACATACATCTCAAATCTGTCTAGTTCTTTAGTCGGGACAAATTTTAATCCCTTATTCAGAACTGAACTTTGGGCCTCTGTTAAAACCTTACTGGACAAATTAAAAATTAATGATTGTAATGTGTCCAGTCTCTTTTCGCTTTTCTTAATTCTCTTTCCTCCTCTAACTCCCCTTCCTCTATACTCCTCCTTCTTTTGTATGGAGAGTCGAGGCGTGGAGATCTCCTCCAAGTGGGGGCAAAAGTCTTGTGTTTGTCTTTTGGTCTCTCGTTTTGAAAAAAAGTTTCTGGCTCCCTATTTAGGACACTAAACCTATTGTGGGAGATGACTTGATTTTGAGAGTTTATATTGTGATGAAAAATGGGGGATTTTGATCTTTGATTTCTTTCTTTTTGTTTTGGCCTATCCAATCGTCTGGAATCCTGGTGTGAAGTGGATGGATATTCCATCCCTTCCCTTACTGGATTCTCCATACGTTTTGATTCATGGCGAGGAGTCAGAGCATATTCTTTTTTGTTTCTCATTGATGGTTTCCTTTTTCTAGATGTATTATCTAGACGTCCGATAGTCTCTGGAATCAATTCAATTTCCAGTAGACTATCGGAGTATATAGACCACTGCCTCCAACCCCTTGTCCAACAAACCCCAAGTCACCTCAAGGACACCATAACCATACTTCAGACTCTACGAGATGTGACCTGGAAGGAGAGCTACATATTAGTTACGGCTGATGTGAGCTCTCTTTACACGGTTATTCCTCATAATAGAGGAGAGGAGGCAGTAAGATTCCACTTAGAACAGTCTGAATTGTACCATCAAGATCAAATAGATTTTATTATTCAAGGCATACACCTTATATTATGTAACAACTTTTTCTGGTTTTCCAACGACTTTTATTTACAAATAGTCGGTACGGCGATGGGAACGAGGTTTGCACCCAGTTATGCGAATCTTTTTATGGCTCTATGGGAGCATGTCTTTATTTTGGATAACGCGGACTGGAGTGCAAACCTCGTTTCCTATCGTCGTTACATAGACGATATTTTCTTTATTTGGGACGGTCCAGAGGAGACTCTTCAACTGTTTCTGGGATATTTAAATTTTAATAATTGGGGAATCAATTTGGTAGCAGAGTACAGTAGACAGAGTGTGAATTTTTTGGATTTGACAATTTACATCGAAGAAGGCATTATAAAAACAAAAACCCACTTCAAGTTGGTAGATGTAAATAATTATATAGATTTACAAAGCTGCCATTTCTCACCGTGGCTTTTAAACATCCCAAAGTCACAGTTCCTTCGGATACGAAGAAACTGTACTGATGTAACAACATATAATGTCCAAGCAAATAAATTGAAAAGCCGCTTCTTAGAAAAGGGATACAATAATGATATCTTGCAAAGTACAATAGAAGAAATAAAATCTCAGGAAAGACCAAAACTTTTGGAGTATAAGAGCAAAAATGCCAATACAAATCAAAATATTCCCTTCCTATGTAACTTTAATTCGAAGAGCAAACAGGTTAGACGAATTATTACAAAATTTTGGCCAATATTGAGGGCTGATCCCATATTGTATAATTTATTACCAGAACAGCCAAAAGTCATTTATAGGGGAGCCCCAAATCTGGCATCAAAACTAGTTAAAAACCATATAAAAAATGACAATAAGCCAAAAACCTTTTTACACAAAGACGGCTTTTTTGGATGTGGGCTATGTATATCGTGCAGACGGACAGGGAGTAGCAAGAGAAGCGTGACCACCTTTTTACATCCTCAGGGGAAAAAGAAATATAAGATAAAAAATATGATTACGTGTTATACTAAGCAAGTCATATATGTACTTCAGTGTACATGTAATTTATACTATGTAGGAAGAACAAAACGTCCATTATATATAAGGATAAACGAACACGTTCGCAATATCAAGAAAGGATTTATGCAACATAGTGTTTCGTCTCATTTTAAGGAACATCATGGTTGCGATCCACAATTCTTGACTTTTTTTGCTATTCAAAAAGTCCACCCCAATTGGAGGGGTGATGACATAATAAAGAAATTGGGTCAGGCGGAGATGCAGTGGATCTTTGATTTGGGTACTCTGGTCCCGCATGGTCTCAATGTGGACTTTGAGTTGTACCATTTCTTGTGACCCACTGTGCCTCTGCCTGATCAAATTCAGGTTAGAAGTGACCTATTAGATCCCTGTTAAAACCTACACTTAGTCAAAAGGCTTATTATATCTGTGTCAGATCCATATTTAATTAATTTTTTTTATTTTTTTATTTTTTTTATTATTATATATAGTGAGGTATCATACATATATATTGGTGAAGTTTGGAGTCACATCTCTTCATTATTTTACATTAGCCTGATTTAATAACTTTTTATTCATTGATGTTATATTATCTTTCTCTCCTCCCTCCTTTGACTTTGAGCGAAATTCGCTATAGTATTGTTAAGTATGATGGGATTGTCATTTCTGCCGTACCGGAAGTGACCAAACAGTGCGGCCGCAATGCATTTTTTGGAGATGTAGTCCTGCCCATCTGTAGATGATTCAATGCAGTAATATCATTGAGTTAAGCTGTGAAGGGGAGGAGTCAGACACAAGGACGCATTCTGATAGGATCAGAGTTGAAGAGGAAGTCTCATACTGATGATGTAAATACTGGAACCAGGAAGCAACACCATGCCGATTGAAAAAGCCTACAGGATAGGTGAAACGTGTTTCGGAAGGATCCAAACGGACTTTTTATATATTTTTCTTTTATTTGTATTTCATGTATTTTTATTTGCATTTGAATTGCATTCAATTTTAATTTTAATCATATTAAATAGCACTTTTTTTGTGCATTTCCGTTTAACAAGTGGATCCAGTCTTTGGTGTTGCCCAGGTTCAAGAGGGGGCTGTCACCCTTTATTTGACACAAACTTTTGAAACTCAGAGCCAGTTTGGAAGGCTCTGAGTCAGGTGAGCAATTTTATATTATCTAGAATTGTGTTTTTAAACCTGCAGATCTCACTTAGAGATCCTTTTCTTTCCTTTCTCCATCATACATATTGGAATTGTGACCGGGGAAGAGATCCAGAAAAAGGGGGTGTATGTTACCCTATAACATACCAGCCGGAAAGTTTAGAGCCTGTTTCTAAAAAGGCTCGTTACCATGTGAGTGTGCCATTAAGTAGATAACTCCAGTTTGTGGTTTAAAACAACCCTGCACTATATATTCTCTATTTGTGTTTTTTCATATATGTCCAACTAAGTTGAACCACCCGATCAATATCAACAGGGTGAGTTGACTTTATTTTAAATTAGCGCTGCACTTAAACTGCACGGAGTGGAGACGATTTTTCTTAATTTCTATCTTCTCTGTGTGTCTTGTTCTGCTTTTCAAACAGTGGGTGATTTTTGGAGCATCCACAAAGTGTTCTAGCTGCTACTGTCTAAAATCACCACCAAATAATAAGCGCCTGTAATTCACACATTTGTTTTTTCTTGCCTTTTCCCGAATAGGCCGCAGGCTCCAAAGTTCGTACTGCAGGGGCCCCAAAACTCCCGATATTGGAGTCTACTGTGCGCCAACCTTCTCCCGTGCACATTAGAGGACTACACCGTCTGATTCCGAACGGTAAGTACAGTGTTTCAGCCATTTAGCTTGAACTCAGCAGGAGCCTCTGTGCCATGCGACCGGTCAACATGGCGATCAGGCCCCGCCCCCCAAGAAGTGAGTTTTCAGTAATTTTATAAAGAAATGGAGAATGGGTGAGAGTCTAATGGAGCAGGGAAGGGAGTTCCATAGGAATGGCGCAGCCCAAGAAACGTCTTGAAGGTGGGTGTCAGAGGTGCGAGTATGAACAGAGGCTTGACGTAGGTAGTGTAAGGACCCGGGTGTGACATATTTGCGTATTAATGAGGATTGGTAGGTAGGAGGAGTGCTATGTAGAGATTTAACAGCAAGTACTAGAAATTTTAATTAAAACCTATATCTTTATTGGAAGCCAATGTAACAACTGAAAGAGTGAGAAGGTGTGGGGGGACAGGAAGATGAGTATTGCTGCATCATTCATTATAGCCTGTAGCAGAGTAAGCTGGGAATGCATAAGAACAGTGAGAAGCGATGTGCAGTAGTCAAAGCATGAGAAGTTAACTGCATGGACTAGCACGTTAGCCGCACCACATTTAGGACCGGGTCCCCAAGGACGGCATAGTATGCCCGCCATCCTTAAGGGGTTAATGTCTGCTAACTTCAGTGGTCACAACTCTCTTTTAATTCTCCTTGACCTCTTCGCTGCTTTCAACAATGTTGACCATCAACTTCTTTTCATCCTTCGTAAGCTCGGTCTACAAGACTCTGCTATTTCCGGGTTATCCTCCTACCTCTCCCACCACTCTTTCAGTCTTTACTTATCTGCCTCTTGCTCTCTTCAGCAACTCTTTTATTTTGCTGTTTCACAAGGTTCTGTCCTCTGTCCTTTATTTTTCTGAATTCATGCTGCCTCCCTTGGTAAACTCATCAGCTTGTTTGGCTTCCAATATCACTTCTATGCAGATTACACAAAATCTGTCTTCTGATTTCTCACCGTCCCTCTTAAATTGTGTTTTGGAATACCTTTTTGGCTATCTTTAAATGGATGGCTGCAAAGTCCCTTAAACGTAACCTCTCCAGAACAGAACTTGTGATATTTCCTCCCTCAAGCATTGCTACTCCCGTGTCTCAACCTGTACATGGGGGGTACTGTTTTACTCGGGAGACTTCGCTGAACACAAATATTAGTTTTTCAAAACAGTAAAATGTATCACAACGATGTTATCGTCAGTGAAAGTGAAATTTTTTGCATTTTTTACAAACGGCACTTTTACTGACGATATCATTGTTATGATACGGTTTTAAAACACTAATATTCCGATTTGTAATACCTTGGGTTGTCTACTTTTGCAAATGGTAAGCCATCATGGGGGTAATTCTCATTCCTGGGCTACCATTTGGTAGGCAACATAACCAGTCTGGCAAATTTCACTGTGTATAAACTGAAAAACTGTAACGTGCTATATTTGACCCTGTAACTTTCCAAAACACCATAAAACCTGTACATTTGGGCTACTGTTTTACTCGTGAGTCATTGCTGAATACAAATATATGTACTTCATTGCAGTAACAGCAAACAGCATCATGCTATTCACAGTTAAAATGCCATGCAGAACTAAAAATGTTTTAATTTCTCACCTTTTTTAATATTTTATTCATATTAAATTAGGTTTCATATATAAATATTTGATATGACATGAAAGTCCTGTTTCTCCAGAACAAAATGATATATAATAAGTGTGGGTGCACTTAATATGAAAGTGATAAATTACGTCTGAACAGACATATAGTGCAATATCCAAAGTTTTGTTTACGTTTTGTTTTGATCACAACTTGTACAATTGCCTCAGTCCTTAAGGGGTTAAATCGCTGGCTACTTGGGTCAGGGACGTTTTGACAATCTTGTGTACACAATGCTCTCAAGAGTCTTGGTAGCAAAAGGTTAATTAGCGTGGTTGTTGGATGGGGAGTCTGGGTCGAGGTTGGGCTTTTTTAAAACTGGGGTTTTGGTTGCATGCTAGAAGGGATTGAAAGAGATTGAATATTTTAGTGATAGGCAGAGCAAGAGAAGCCGACAAAGTGCAAAAGATGTGAGGGAATAGGATTGAATAAATGGATGGACGGGAGTACAGAAGCAGAGCAGAAACCTTTTTTGCCATAGTCGATATTTTTGAATAAGCTTTTCAAATGAGCACAAGCTGTTAGAAAACCTTTTCAAATGATTTGGATGAATCAGGGGTGTCAATATTGAGCATCAAGCCAGCAGATGTGTTCCCTTATTTGTCCACAAGATGGTGATATCGGTACATTTATAAAGGCAGGAGTGCTATGCTGCATGGATGAAGCCTGGAATACATAACTGTTCAATTTAGGTGGCACTCTAAGCACTATAACCAGCATATTCTACTGCAGTGTTTTCGTGGTAATTCTTGTAATTATCTAAATGATTTTTGGTCAGTCAGAGAGATGGCACCCAACTAGTTTGAGCCCCTTAATCACTACAATAAGCTGTTGTGGGCATAGTTCTTAGAGTACTCCCTCAAAATACAAAAGGTTTACTGATATTTGTTAAGTACAATTCCTGTGAATCTCAGCATGCTAGTAATAGTTTGGAAACATCAGGGGTGTCATTATTAAAGGGACACTATAGTCACCAAGACAACGTTAGCTTATTGAAGCAGTTTGGGTGTATAGATCATACCACTGCAGTCTCATTGCTCAAGTTTTTTCAACTTAGAGTTAAATCACTTTATTTCTGTATACGCAGCCCTAGCTACACCTCCCCTGCCTGTGACTGACACAGCCTGCTTTTAAAACAAGTTTTCATTTTCAATCAGATCTACTACATTAATTTAGATATGTTTATCTCCTGTAAATCGAGCTTTACTCACACACAGGAGGCTCTTGCAAGGTCTAGCAAGCTATCAGCAGTGCAGGAGATAATAAATTCTCAATTAAACAGCCTGTGCAATAAAAGAAGTTTAAACATTACATCTCACTTGACAGGAAGTGTTTAGGAAGGCTGTGCAAGTCATGTGCAGGGAGGTGTTACTAGGGCTACATAAACAAAGTGATTTAACTCCTAAATGGCAGAGGATTGAGCAGTGCAGGGGTATGATATACACACTAAAAGTGCTTCATTAAGCTAAAGATGTTTTGTTCATTATAGCATTTCTTTAAGCACCACGGCAGTAGTTGGTACTTCCTATGCTTGTTTCATTATAAAGGTTGATATAGGAGATGTTAAAATAAATGTGTAGTATACTTATTGTTTCATGCAGCACATATTACATCTGTATAAGGTAATGGAAAATTTCAGCACAATGCCATACGTCTGCTATGAATACGTATTGGCAGATAGGATGGGAAACACCACACCTATGCAAGACACCCCAAATAGAGACCACCATTATGAAGTAATTCTGAAATATCACTGATGTTGTCTCATTCACCGAACCCTAGTTGGGGGAGGGGGCAGAGGTGAGGATGTCATCTCAGCGAGCTGTGTAGTTACATGTGTAGCTTCCAAACAGCCTTGGACCTTGTGTTGATTTAATGGCTACGCCGTGATTGAGAGACTGATCAATTCACTGTTCCCATGTCTTGGGACTTTCATTGCTTACCTTGATTTCTTTTGGGAATTGACTAACTTCGGTATGAAGCCCGCACTGCGGTCAGCTTAGGACCTCACATCTTTCCTATTTTGATGTATGTTGCAGATTTCGATAACTGGGTATGTTTTTTGAAGCTTCAGTCATTTTATTAATGTTTGCTTTTATCTTTGCATATTATTTATCTTACTACAGGAATGTATTGCATTAGAAATTGTTTTGTGGTCCTCCATCCTTTATTTTAAGCAGTTAGAGTTCCCATTATGAACAAAATATTCCCTTATACTCTTAGACTAAGGCTACAGATTTTTGGGGCAACTTATTTTAGGGTTTTCTGCCCAAGTTTTGTTCTATGATTTACCCCTGATCTCTACTAATGGTATATTACCCATATCTGGCCTATTCCGGAATGTTAACAAAGATCGTACCCCTCCTACTCTCTCTATCTTTAGATACCATCTTTAATTATTCCACAACCGACCTAATGAAGGTCACATGCACTTTTTCCTCTTGTCTCAGGGGGCCATATGCTCCACTCAGTACAAAGCCCACAATCCAATTATTGTTAGCCTTGCATTTCCCTTCTGTATGCCCTGATGGCTATCCATTTTTTCTTGCATTTTACCTTTATTATTGCATGTGACGAACTTGCCTTCGCCATTAGCTTCTGGAGGAGCCTGCTAGCTAGCCTCCTGCCCACCGACTATGGGCCATATACTTTGTGCCGAAATTAATACTTTGCCTTCTATTCATAAGACATATCCCTGGTTTATTTTTAAGGTTCCTATATGTGGGGGATGTATATGTAATAGTTTATGTTTTACTATCTGTAACTCTAGTGCATTGGGGATAATTGGGTTAAGCTTTTGGATATGGTATTGAAACACAAGGGTTTCTTTATCTTCTTGAAAGCTAATGATCATTACCATATCACAGGACTTCCTATCTGAGAGGCAAGCAAGACATGTGACAAATGAGAGTTGATTTGTGCTACAGCCAGACTTCCAGGCCACTTGTGTGTGACTTCTCACACCTGGCAGAGTGACTCTGTTGGGGGTCCAGCTTCAAAGAGGAACTGGGTGTAAGCTCTGGCCTTCAATGTACTCAATTAACCCCTTTTGAAATATTAAAATGTGTTTGTGGGGTGTTGGGAACTATTGTAGATTGTTCTGTACCTGAGGGATAATTAGATTAAAAAGGATTCCTCACGCAATTATCCCTCAGGCACAGAGGATCTTGGGAGAAAAGACCCTGTATGCGTGTGTTGGAAACCCCTTGCAGGGGACTTTTGCATAAGAAGGCCGTGTGTGGCCCTGAATAAAGATATTCCTGTTGTACCCTTCATCAAGTCTCGGCTGATGTTTGGGTAACCAAGGGCTCTGATCACTGATTTACTTGGGAGTTTGGAGACATAACGGATGTACTCAGCCAGAGTATAGTGGAATCATTACATTGCACATTACAATTCTTTGTATGCATACCCAAGTTTTACTCCACAGTAAAAAAATAAAATAATGTCTTTATATGTTACAACCAAGACATATTGGGGCCTCATCCAATGATATGACGTGTCACTAGGTATATGCATGTCATATTGAGATTCCTCCACTAACAGCACGCTATTTCTGTATCACAGTACTTTTACCTATCTTAGAATGCATTGTATCTTTGATAACAATTCTCAAGATATAACATAAAGAGATATAGAAAGTAAATATTTACAAGAAAGTTAGAGCCTTGGTTTTAGAAACACATAATAAAGACCATATCTATTTGACATTTATAGGTAGTATTATAAGTTTATTAGTTTATCTTTTATTTTATTGAAATACACAAATATTGGTGAAAGCATGCTATCATTTGGAAAATGGGATAGACAAACAAGACAGGCAAAGCAATTATAATGCAGAGAAATAACAGCCTCGAAATACACTTGACGGAGTAAATACTATAGATGGCTTTACCAGAAACAAGGGTAAATACCGTTCGCTGTTCACTGTGAGAAAGCCTGAGCTTATAAGGTGAAATCCGCCCAAGAGAAAACTCTGTGCTGAGCTTGTGTGGATCTTTCTATGATTCACCATAGTTTAAAGTATGTATATTTTTTTTACTTAAAGAAACACTCCAAGCACCACAACCACTACCCATTAAGTAGCGAAACCTTTTTAGTACGGTTTAACAAACTACCTGGAGAAGCTGGATATCACTGCAGAGTTAAGACTGGCTAATCGAGGATCACACTCATTGACTGAGCGCACTCAACTGATGTTTTCCGCTAATGAATGATCACAGTCGTGTGTCGCCCTAATTAGCTCTAAAGAGTTGACTGGATTCTCCTAAAGGTGAAGACTGTTCACAGGAGATGCAGCCGCAGATGCCCATCAAGACCTACGTAAGTAATCAGACTGAACAACCTGATTTGACTACTTACTGTAGGATGGCGCAAGAGCACTATAAGCACTACTGTGGACTCGATTGGTTTTAGTGCTAGGAGAGTTTCTTTAATGTGGAGCTTCCATGTTGTGTGGCATTTGCTTTTTTTGGTTTTAGTTCAAGCTGTGATTTGGTCACACTACATAAAATATTGCAGATAAAAACATACAATCTTTATTTTGTTTTGGGTTTTTTTTTTGGGTGGGGGCAAAATTAGTTGTGTCTCATGCTTTGGAGGAGTTACGTTTATTAATTGTTAGTATACCTTTTTATTACATAGAAATATACAATTTGCACCACTTTCTAATCCCCTACTCTGGTCAATATATCTGACATGTGACGGAGAGATGCCATTGGAAACACTACAACAGTGTAGAAAGACTTCTCCTCCCTGGCCAAGAGGGAACACTTTTGACATTGCTTCTTCTACTGCCAGCAGTCTAGTATGATGCAAGCCCCAGAATTAAATTTCTACAACAAATATGCTATATTCCCACTAATAACAAATATAAAAATGTTCAGATTGCCTTTGAGGATCATATCCTCCATAACCACTATACAACACAAAATAAAATAAAACAATTGCTCATTATGCATCTATTGTACATTTTAAAAAATTATAAAGTTTTGAATAGAATTTTGTGCAGATCGTTATTTTTCACCCATATAAACAAAAATGCCTGCTGGTAATCACTTTAAAAAAATGACTTAATTAAAAGCTACTGTACTCTCAATTCTTTTTCAAGTGGCATACAATTTGCTTGACATAGTCCTCGGAAAAAAAATATACAAAAATATGCTACAAAGATTTTAAAAAATGGTTCCAGCTCATTTCTTTGTATTCAAACACATTGTTCAGTGACAAATTAACTCTGTAGAATAGAGTATATGGTAAAACAAAAAAAAAACAATGTAAATTGTTGGACTGAGCACTGTCAAACTTTAACAATGTATTCCTGTCCGTATTTCCACTGAATAGTTTTTTTTGTGTGCATATTTCACACATAAACTGCCATTTCACCGATAATATTATCAGTATAATACATTATACTGCTCTAAAACACTCATATTTGTGTAGAGTAATGTCTCACGAGTACAACAGTACCCCTCAAGTACAGGTTTAATGGTGATTTGGAAAGTTACAGGGTCAAACATAATATTTGCCAATTTCTGTTTTTGTAAATTGCTATTTTCCATATTGGCAATGTTGCCTTTGAGACGGTATGGCAGCCCAGATATGAAAAGTAACTCCACCATCACATACCGTTTGAAAAAGTAGACACCCAGGGTATTCAAAATGGGTTATGTGCAGTTTTTTGTAGTAGCCACTTAGGCACAAACGCTTGACAAAATTAGTGTTCATATTTGTTTTTTTGCAGTAAAACTGCACTTTTACTGGTGATTTCATCATCGTGATAAGTTTTACTGTTTTAAACACTCATGTTTGTGTTCAGCGAAGTCTCCCGAGTATAACAATACCCCCCATGTACAGGTTTTATGGTGTTTTGGAAAGTTAAAGGGTCAATATAGGGCTTGCTCAATTCAGTTTGCCAGATTGGTTTTCTGGTCTATGCTGCCTTTTTAGACTCTTTGGTAGCCCAGGAATGTGAATTAACCCTATCATGGCATACCATTTTCAAATGTAGACAACCCAGGGTATTCAAAATGGGGTATTTCCAGTCTTTTGTAGTAGCCACTTAGTCACAAACGATGGCCAAAGTTAATAAAGTTAGCATTTTTATTTGTTTTTTGCATTTTTTTAAAACAAAAACTGAACTTTTACTGGTGATTTCATCGTCATGGTAAGTTTTACTTTTTAAAACACTCATATTTGTGTTCAGCGAAGTCTCCCGAGTATAACAATACCCACCATGTAAAGGTTTTATGGTGTTGTTTTGGGAAGTTACAGGATTAAATATAGTGCTTGCCAATTAAATTCTCTGAACTGTCTGCCTGGGTTGTCAGGCAGGTCCCTCAAATTATAATTAATAAAATCAAATAATTATGTAGTTAATAGTTAAATATATATGTAGAATGTGTATATATATATATATATATATATATATATATATATATATATACACATACACACACACAAACACACACACATATATATATATATATATATACATACATACATACACACACATACACACACACACAAATGTAAAAATAAATAGTTTTAAAAAATTTATATTACACAAATATATATGTATATACACACACACATGTAATACGTGTGTATCTATGTATATATATATATATATATATATATATATACACACACACACACACACACACACTTTTATTTCCTATATATGTATGATATATTATAAAATAATTAAAGCATTTTATAATATATTATACATATATAATGCATAGATATGATTTCATTATAAAATATATTATACATATATAATATAGATATATATATTTACTTTTTGTTCTCCTCTGCCTGCCTGTGTCTACGGTTTCCCCTGTTTCCCTAGCTGGGAGGGGTACAGGGGATGCACCCACGGATAAGTAGCCATGGTACTGACCCCAACTCCGGAGACCTAGGTACAGGGTGGGGACCCGGGGACCACACACCCTATGTCGGGGATGCCGGAGGGGGGGAGACTGGGCCGCCATGAGGCCCGAGACCGGTAATTATAGATCCAGGCCAATCCACCCAGACCCAATGCGGCTGACCGCATGGCTCCCAAGACCACGGATCACGGAACCTTCTCCTATTACGGGATGGGCCACAAAAAGGGAGATATGCGGGCAGATTCGGGGAGAAGGAAGGGGAAATACCGGGATTGTTTAAATGTATATAGTTATTAGTTCGCATCGCTAGACACGCACATATACAGCCCACCCAGGGACTCTGTCCACAGACCCCGACCCATCATTCCAAAGCACACCGAGCCCCCGGTCCGGACGGACTACCACTAACCTACTTGCGCACCTTCCGGGACATATTGCTACCGAAGCTCCTGACAGGACTCAATGCCATATGCCACGGCGAACACTTCCAGACGGATACCCTACGTGCTGTGGTCACAATACTACCAAAAGAGGGTAAGGACCCAGCCGCCTGCTCCAGCTACCGCCCGATATCTCTGCTCAATACCGATCTAAAGCTCTTTGCCAAGGCCATGGCACTCAGAATATCCCCAACATTGCCGGATCTGATACACCCAGACCAGGTCGGGTTTGTTCCTGGGCGGGAAGCAAGGGACAACACCATCCGAGCCCTAAACGTCATTCACTCAGCCACCATCAGAAAAACGGAAACAGTACTCCTGTCCACCGATGCCGAAAAGGCTTTTGACAGGGTGGATTGGACGTACATGATGGAGACACTGCGGTGCCTGGGCTACGGCCAAAACGTCCGTGCATGGGTGGCCGCCTTATACACGTCACCAACAGCTAGAATACGCATCAACGGCGCTCTCACAGAGTCCTTTACAATCCATAATGGAACCCGTCAAGGCTGCCCCCTGTCCCCCCTCCTGTCTCTCTTGAGCCATTCCTGGAGGCGGTCAAACAGGATGGAGGAATGACGGGGTCCCGCAGCGGCACCAGCGAGCAGCGGGTATCGGCATATGCCGACGACATGCTCTTTTTCTTGGAGCAACCCAGGATCTCACTCCCTAACCTACTAGAAGCATTCAAGCAATACGGGGCAGTATCGAATCTAAAACTCAACTTGGACAAATCAGAAGCCATGCCAATCTCCTCGGTGGTTGACACAGCATCGCACCTCCGTACACACTTCCCGTTCAGGTTGTGCGTGACCAAGCTCCGATACCTAGGGGTGTGGCTCCCGGGAAACCTCGCACACATGTACCAAACGAACTTCACACCCCTCCTCGTGACTATACAGGAAGATCTGAGACGATGGACTCCCCGCTACATTACCTGGTTTGGCCGCATTAGTGCGGTTAAGATGAACCTCTTACCTAGGCTGCTGTACCTTTTCCAGACCATACCCACATGCTGTACCTTTTCCAGACCATACCCACAGGCATCCCACAAGCTTTTTTCCGCACCCTCACAAGAGCGATACGACAATTTGTCTGGAATAAACGGCCAGCCCGGATCCACAGATCAATACTGGAGAGGCCAAAGACCGAAGGAGGAGTAGGCCTACCCTCCATACTCACATACTACCACGCAACTCACCTATTACGCCTGGTCGACTGGAACACTGAACCAACCCCAAAACATTGGGTACAAATGGAAAAACACCAAGCACGGGGTAATATACCCGCCATGCTCTGGCTAGGAGACGCTACACTCAAGGAAGCCCGGACAGGTAACCCAATGATTGACGCGACCCTCAGGGTTTGGTATGGAATACGGTTCACAAAAAAGCTCACCACATCCCCCAGCCCGCTCACACCCATAACGCACAACCCGAGAATCGGGGAGGGCCTACACCCAACCGCATTGGCGAATTTTCTGGCCACCGACTGGGTGCATCTGCGCCAATGGAGCACAGACGACGGAATCAAACCACTGGCAGATCTGATGCCCGGCAACAGTCCTACCATGCTAGACAAATTTCATTATCACATGATCAAAGCATACTATTCCACACTGACGGGCAGGGACCACCTTCGCAGACCCCTGGGGTTTCTGGAGCAACAATGCAACACAAGGCAACAACTTGCTCACGGAATCTCAGCCCTCTACTCGGTCCTGCAGACAGTAAATAATGATACCCCCCTGGGTTACACAACAAGATGGGAAAGGGAAACGGGTGTAGACCTGACGGAACAGGAATGGGCAAAAATCTTCACGTTGACGCATAAAGGATCAATCAGTTCAAAATACCAAGAGAGCAACTACAAAATCCTGACATATTGGTACAGGACGCCGGACATCCTAAGACATGTCCACGAATCAATTTCAGGCGACTGTTGGAGATGTGGGGCGGATGTAGGCACAGGGTTACACATCTGGTGGACATGTCCCCGGATAGCGCCATACTAGCACATGATACACCAACAAGTCCGAGACATCACGGAGACTGATGTGCCATTCCAACCACTGACCATGCTCCTAAACCACACACCCACACCGGTAAAGGCATACAAACGAGGCCTCACCATACATCTACTCACAGCGGCTAAAACACTAATCCCCACACACTGGAAGGGCACGGAAACTCCCACATTCCGACAATGGGTAGACAGGGTAGAAGACATACACAACATGGAAATGATGACAGCTTCCCTGCAGGGATGCTCAGATAAATGCGCATTGACATGGTACCCATGGACAGTATTTCTGTCACGAAAGGCCATACAGACAGGTCCAAACAGGAACGAGGACACGGTAGGGGAGGCTCCCCCGGAGTCCCCCTTAGGCACCAGTGGTGGACTAACATCGTAAATCTGATCAGGTTCCTGCCCCCCCCCCCTCTACCCCCTTCCCCCACCACCCACCTCATCCCCTTCCCTTTCTCTTTTTTTTCCTCTTCTTAGTAACTGGGCGCGAAAGGTAGCCCACACGAACAGCAGACGAACCATTCACTGTGTGAAGTTGATACCAAAACGGCAACCCACGCAAAAGAAAGCTGTAACCACACGACGCATCACTTCACCCGTGATTGACACTCAAGACACATATAGGTTCCCACCGACTTGAAGCAGACACACAATAGAACTACCACGCGTATTGGCACAGATAAGGTTCACATACCCTTCATCTGCAGGGGAACCATGCACAGAAAGTCAAAGAGGGGGGAGGATGCGTTGGGTTGCAACGTGGGAATGAGGCATGAATCACTTAGTGCCGCGTTCATGCGCTATTACACCACTGTATACTCTGGAATTTCTACTGTATAGCTGAGACATACTATATTCTGGGCAATACTGGTTTTCACCTAATTTTATTCTACCTTGTTTTATATTATACACCCCTAGCCACAACTAGCTAACATGTTACTTTTCTCAATGTTAAGAATCTAACAAGATACCAACCAGATCTTATGTTCCATTGCTAACATATATAAACTACAGTTCAATATTGCAAATTAATCTTCTTTCTAAAAAAACAAAAAATGAGGTATCGCAATTGTATACTGGCTGACCGGTGTATCCACCCTATATTGTAATCTGCTCGTACATATCCCCCGGTTTCTCTTCTGTACCCCATCTTATATGCCTTCAATAAAGAAAGATTGACAAAAAAAAGAAGAGGATCCGTCACGAAATTCAAACATTTTATTTTAGAGGACGAAATGTTTTGGGGGAATAGGAGAACAAATAGCTATAGTGCTGTGCTTTTGTTTTTTGGAGTTCATGTGTACGTGACTTTCATGACGGAACCTTTTCTGAAATTCCATGCATTTGTGATCAAGCCTTTGGCACTCCTCAAAAATAAGGAAAAAAAGCATTTTGGTTTTCATAGTTGTGCCTATAATCATTTCTACACAACTAGTGCAACTAAAAAAAATAACTCAACATAGACTCATGTATTGTTAAACGCTCCGCATATTTCCAGGATTTCACTTAATGTGAAATATGTTGTAGGGAAAATATTGCACTGAATTGTGGTTTTAAAGGTAACAATTTGTCAAATTTGGCCTGCTGAGACAATAATGTTAATAGCAGTCAAGTAATCTAAAAGCATATAATTTGTAGAAAACAGACCCCCTGGGTATATACAACAATTAAGACACTTTTGTTTTAACAAATTTTGGATTGTGATTGGAGTAACATTTAAACAATATATAATATTTATGAGAGCACAAAAAGCATTAAATTATAATACAATTATGGTTCAGTGAAAACATAACAAAAGTGCCAAAAAAGCAACGGTCACTGCCGCATTGCACTCAAAACAAACTTTAGTCTGTAAAGGATTAAATAAGATATATAGAAGCACTGTGTGGTAGTTAATATTTCCATAATGTTAGCATTCTTCTGTGATTTTAGATAATTTACAAAACCCAAAAACATGAGCACATTTTTTTTTTTTTAATTCTTTATTTTTGTTGTGCATATCAAGGATAACATACAATCGTGAGGTACCCCGGCGGCAATCCTCAAGCTAACTCATATCACGTATAACAATGGGGTAGACTAGAATGCATGCACATTTTTAAATGAACAGGGTAATGTCTTAAGTTTTATGAGAACATAAAGGAACATTTGCTTGTCTCGTATAGATAGACTTCACCTAGTGGTCACAGTGTGAGGATCGATCAAGCTAGGACAGTACCTGATCTAAACATTGGTAGTCCGTTCAGTATAGTTTTCAATGTGCTACACTAGGTGGGAGTAAAATAAACTGAAGATATATGGCTCAATATGATCAGTGTGTTGGTGTGCGGGTAGGTGTCATCTTAACTTGACAGTATCTTTTAAAACATATTTCTAGCAAATACATCTGTACAACTCTGTGGATATTAACGCAAGGGTGAACAGTCAGGTTGCATGCTAGGGAGATCAAAACATGTGTGCGTTGCAATAAGTCATAGTTTTGGCAGAGAAGATAGATTATTTAGCTGGGTACTTGTGAAGTGTACATATAATGATAAACTAATAAGCATGAAATGAAACAATACTGTGCATTGTTAGTAACAAATGACAGGTAGCCTGTCCGGTCGCCATTCATCCAACGCCACGTGCAGGCCGTGATAGAGAGTTCTCTGTATCGGCAGCCGAGCAGCCTCTTGTCATCGCGGGGTACCGCTCGGAGCAAGAATTGGTCGGGTGTCGCGTGAGTTCTCTCAGGCAGTGCTGGAGCCGCTCTGATCCCCGTGCCCGGTTTGGCTCGGGAGTCCCTTCCCTGTGTCCCGCTGAGTAAGATCTGCTGGTGTCTAATTGATGAGCTGTGCGGCTGGAGCGGGTCCCTCTTGATGTGTTGTGCACCCGAGGAAGCCCTGGCTTCTCCGGTGCCCTCCGCTTTGCTGCTTTGCACGGGTGAGGTAAGTGCTGAGCTCTCTGCCTCCATCTTATGTCTCTGTTCGTTGCCGACGCTGTAGGTTGTTGTGAGGAGAGCGGAGGCTGTCTAGGTGAGTGGTCGTCCGATGTTTGTAGTGTCCCATGTTGCTGCTCGTGCTTAAGGGGTGAGCGATGCGGGGGGAGCGCCGGGGTGAGCCCCTGTTTAGGCTTTGGGTGACTCACCAGTGGTCGAGAGTTGAGGTGCTCAGGCTTGCGATGGGTCTCCCGCCTCCGTCTCCCTGCTTTCCAGGTCCCTCTCTGGGCCCATGTTGCTATTGCGGACTCCTGCCTGGAGTCCTTTGTGGCTGATGCTGGTTGGGTCCCTTCCTGGGTATCACGGCGGCCCTCTATCTTGGCCCAGAAGTCCGCTAGTAGTTGGGCCAGCCTTTCCGACAGTGGGAGTATTTCAGGTGCGTGGGCCCATGTGATGTCCGCCTTTTGAAGTGTCGATGGCCCGGCGGCGGCGGCGGCCTGCTGGGGTTGGTGCCTCTGCTTTGGGCTGCTAATTGTTTTTGCCGGGATAACCCCCACCGGCAGGGGGGGGGGGAGAAGATGTACCGGGCAGGCCTCTAGTGCGGTTGGTCACAGTCGGCTGGAGGATCGGCCGTCTCCCCCATGCCGTCTGGGTAGGCCGCGAGTAGGCCTCGGGGCTATTTTCCAGCTGCTGTTGCCAGAGATGATCCAGTTCTTGGTTCGGCTGTTTCTCCATCGTGTACCCCTAGTTTTGGGGGTGGAAAGCTGGCTGTGTGAGTAAATTTGCAGTATTTTTAATCATTTTTGGGTTTCTAAGCCAGGAGCTCGTCTGCTGTGCGACCACTCTGCTCGGCGGTCAGGCTCCGCCCCCAACATGAGCACATTTTTATCTTTTAGCATTACACAGACTTTACATAACACAATTAAAGGGATACTATAGGCAGCCATATTACCATTCTACCAGACCGCCACTAGAGGCGCTTTCTGCTGAATAATGGAGTTTAACTCTGTGAGACGATGCTGGACATGCCCACACTTTGAATGAAGACATCCTGCGTCTTGGTACTTGCCATGCATGCGCATTAGGTTCCTACTCTGCAATGACAGGACTACGGCATTGTAATAAGGTAAGTGATTAAAGGGATTTTAAGTCTTTTATTGCAAGGGGCAGGAGGTCATTATAGTGTTAGGAATACAGCTTTACATTCCTAACACTACAGAATTCCTTTAAAGGAGCACTCCAAGTAACCTTGCAACGTACTGTGGTAGTTATGGTTCTTTGAGCAATAAAGTACGGTACCTACAATCAACTTTGCAACTGCTCCTGTTGCATGCCTTGTGACATGTTAACATGTCTGTAGCTTATAACTAATACTTTTTTATTGTGTACACATATACAGTATTCATTTTTATTTGCAAAAATTGTCTGCCTCTCACCAAACCATATACATCCCATCAACATACAGAAAAACATGTTTGTGGATTCTCAACTTCTCTTGTTTTCTTTCTCCACATGTATGCCTGAACTCTTTTCTCAGCAAAACTTTTGCTGCCACTAATTTACATCCTTGCTCCATCTTTCTTTATAGCATTTTCCTTCAACTGACTCTAATCTCATCTATTTTACTACCTGCAAATATCAAGCTTTTTTCCCCCTTAAGGTATTTTCTTAACCCCTACAGAACTCCTTTCTCCATTATCTCATATTCTCCTTCCCTCAGTATATCTCTTCCCACACACCTTTCTCCAACCATCTTCTCATCATACTTCTCCCTATTCCATCCATAATCCCCAAGGTTCTATTTTATCCCCTCATTCCAATTCCCTCACTCCCTCCTTCTGCCTTTACAAACCGACCCTTTGAGTAAGAGATGCTTATTGGTGGACGGGGCGGGGACATTTGTTATCTTTGCTCTCATTGGTCGGTTTAGCTGTACAGTAGTGCTCCTCGTGCGCGCTCCTCATACACTGGAAACTTTCCCCGGCAGAGTTTTCCCGCCTTTTCTATCCTTTGGCCAGCGCATCCCAGGAGAGCTTCCCGCCTTTTTAAAAAATTTTTTTTTAATCTAGCCGATAAACTGGAAAACGTGAGGAAATATGTTATTTCTGTGATCTATCCATCTCCTGCTTACTTGGGGACACTTACACTGAGTGCCCTCAGCTAGCAGCACTCAGGATTCTCAATGCTGCCACAGTGTTAGTGAAGATCCATGAGGGAGTTATTGTTCTGTTTTATTTATTTATTTCCAGGAACTTTAATAATTTCAACGAGGAAGCCTTTATTGCTATTAATTAGTAAAGTAAAATAATATAAATCTTGGACAGGTCACCTCAGAGGAGAAATTACCAAGAGGCTGTGTATTCCTGCAATGTAAGAACTACAACTCCCTTAATACCTTATTTTGACCATTGTGAATTTTTGGGGATTGGCACATTGCCATAAATGAAGACCTTTGTTATGATTGTGTAATGCTGCTTTGTTACAGGTTTTTTTTTTTACAGTATATATGGAAGAGTACTTTTATGTGGTTTAGATATATAATATACAGCTGGGGTTGATCCACTAAACATTAAATTGAAAATCAGATTAATAAACAATGGCTGATTTGGTCACAGCTTAGTTTTATGGCCTACATTTTTCAAATTGGTTTCAATCTAACTGCATTTCACAACCAATGAGAATTTCAACACATTAATTCCACAATTTAACGTCTTCAATATTGGGTTTACAGCCCTCCCCCGCCCCCAAAGTAATGAGACACTAATCACAATTTTTTTTTTGCATTGCCATTTTCCTTTTTTAAAATCATGTTTTGGAGTGGTTTGTCAAACATCTAGTCTCTTTATGGCACTTAGAGCAAATCCTTTCAGCAGCTGCACTGATAAATCAGAAGTTACACTCTGGTGCATGCATCTCAGTTTTTGGATCAGTAATGGGTGGGCAAAACCTCTATCACTGGCAATGTCTGTAATGGCCAAGCCCACTTGAAAAATAGGCAACAAATGCCAAGCTGAATGACAACCTCTAGGCTGGCACCCTCACGAAAGACCACATAGAGAGCACCTTAGTGTTTTAGACAAAACCTAGTGTTTGCTTGAATATCTGCCCCGTCCAAATGTTTTAGATGTAATAAAGCGTGCACGCCAAAGAAATCACACTGACACAGAAAAGTTAAATTAAATGAAAACTGTGTATTGTCAGGGGGCGGGTAGCCCCTTAAAAAGGCAAAATAATGTAACGTGTGCAAATACAGAAAGTAAAACTTTTAAATTGGTTAAAGGGACACTCCAAGCACCCAGACCACTTCTGCCCATTGGAGTGGTCTGGGTGCCAACTCCCACTACCCTTAACCCTGCAAGTGTAATTATTGCAGTTTTTTATAAACTGCAATAATTACCTTGCAGGGTTACCTCCACCTCTAGTGGCTGCCTACTAGACAGCCACTAGAGGGTACTTCCTTGTCCATAGCACAGAAAACCTGTGCTAGAGCGTCGCTGGACGCCCTCACGCTGTGTGCGGACCTCCGTCGTCGCTCAATTCCCCATAGGAAAGCACTTTCAATGCTTTCCTGTGGAGAGCTCTAATGCGCATGCGCTGCATTGCTGCGCTTGCGCATTAGGTCTCCCCGGCGGGCGGGATCAGTCTTGTTTTCCTGGCACTGAAGTTTCCCTTTAAGGGTTAGATATTAGTAAAAGTAAACATTTAATTGTTTAGGTATTAAGTGTTTTATCTTGATGTACTTCCTCCAAGGTGTGATGTCATTGTCTTTGTGTGTAGCTCTGGATGGAGACGCCATCTTGCTACACGAGGGTCTTGGTCGATGAGAGGGGGTGCTCTAGCAAACATTTTGAGTAATAAATGAACACAGGTATACATAGTAAATAGACATTTTACACACATTAATTTCTATCCATCACAGTAGCAGTCTCTGTATGGTTTTAGTGCCTGCAGTGTGAGCGTGTCTAATGATGTATCAACGCTGCAGACAGTTTTCTGGAACAAAATCAGCATGGTGGGACAGGAATCTAAAATAGGATCTGAATGCAATAATAATGTGTGCATAAATAGTGCAGGTTAAAGAAAGTAATTAAAAATAAATTCATTTAGTTGTTCTGATTTACAGAATTTATAATGTGTCTGGGATTTTAAGTTTTTTTTGGTAGTTACAGGGCACAAGGAGTAAAATAAACCTTTAATGTGGAGCGATTTTAGAATTTGGTATGTTTGTCTTGTAAGCTTAATAGCCATAAAAGAAAACAAAAATGCCACACAAAAGCATATATTTATATAAAGTAGACATCACAGGCTATTGTCCTAAGGTTGTTTTGACACTTTCTACGTAGCTATTTCACTGCCAATTTCTGCTAAATATTGGAGTAAAATTGTGTGGTTTTTTTTGGTTTTTGGCACACAAACTTATAACACAGAACTTCTTATGTGTATTTTGTAAAGTTGGTGTGTGCTATTTCTGTACAAAACTTTATTTTGTGTTCAACTACATCTGCTGAGTACAACGATACCCCCATTGTATGTCTTTGGCACTATTTCGTGAAGCTACAGTGCCATATAGGAGACCTGTCCTTTTCGGTATTTACAGTAGAATTTTGAGAGACGGATTTAATGGGGCTATGCTTCAATTTGGGGTATTATAGCAGTTTGACTGTTCAAAAAAATTACCATTTGTAAAAGTAGACACTCCAGGGTATCTCATATGGTGCATATTGTGCCTTAACATGCCCCCATCTTTTCACCAATATATGCCAAAGTATGTGTTAAAAATAATTTTTTACAAATGGATTACATTTTTGCTGGACATTTTGTATATTTCATATGTGCCACTAAGTTCAAACCTCCCAAATTATGTTCAGCTAAGTCTTCTGAGTAAAATAATATGCCCAATGTATGACCTAGACACTATTTTGTGAAGTTACAGTGCTGTAAAAGAGACGTGACAAGTTCAGGTTTTTAAGTGTGAATTTTCATGGAGGGTTTTGATGTGTCCGTTTCCCACTTTGGAGCACTTGAGCAGACTACATATTACAACTATACCATAAAGGCATACCATTTCTTAAAGAACACATCCCAGGGTATTTCAAAAGGCATATTTTGAACCTTAGCGTGGGATAATTTTTCCGCTAGCTTATACCAAGTGTAGTGGTAATAAGCACACAAAGTGAGTTTGCACAGTACATTTTGCAAACCTTATGTATGCTACGACTGTATAATACTACATATGTTGCTCAGCTATATCGTCTGAGTACAGCAATACCCCCGTATGTACCTTTGCCAGGTATATGTGGATGTTGAAGGGGCACAATTGAGACGCAGCCATTCAGTTTTATGCTGTGTCCATGTTCCATTTTGGAGTAGTTTAGATGGTTGGTTATTGAAACTTCCCCACAAACACATACTATTTATTAACCCCTTAAGGACCAAATTCTGGAATAAAAGGGAATCATGACATGTCACACATGTCATGTGTCCTTAAGGGGTTAAAGAATACACTCTGGGGTAATTCAAAAGGCGTATTTTGAACCTTAGCGTGGGATAATTTTTTCTGTAGTTTGGTCCAGGTTTAGTGGTAATGAGCATTTTTAAATGTATTGTTTTACTTTTTAAAACTTTTTAGCCTTTTAAAACTAGTTTTTAAACTTTTTTTGCTTATTAATATTTTTAACTTTCTTAAAACTTTTTTTGTACAGATTTAACATTTTTATAAGCTTTTTTTTTTCACCGTTAACACCTAACTAGCAGTAAGCAGCACTAACTGTAAATCCCCCAATTTCCCATAACTCCCACCCACCCCAGCTAGCAAAATATATCATTTTAAAATATTTTAATTAATTAATTAAATTGAACCCCTGAGGGTTAAAAAATCGGATCACAGTATAATACTGTGATCTGTATTTTGATCACTGAACGTAGTGATTAACTGGCAGTGAAGGGGTTAATTTTTATTAGGACTGGGTAAAGGAGGGTGGGATTTCTTTTTACTTTTTAAAATTTTTTTATTAAAACGTTTTTTGAACTTGTAAAACTTTTTTAACATTAACCCCTAGCTAGTCTAACACCCAATTCCCCACTAACTTCCACCCACCCCGGCTAGCTAAATATATTATTTTAATATATTTAAATTAATAAATAAAATCAGATCATATTAAAATGTATACCCTGCCAATTGATCACTGTAGTCAGTGATCAATTGGCAGGGAAGGGGTTAATTTTTAATGAAAAAGGGTTAAGGGGGATGGCATTTGAACTAAACTTTATTTTTATTTTTTTAACAGGGAAGCAGATCACTAATGATCCGTCTCCCTGCATTTCACACAGAGCCTGGAAGTGCAGGGAGGCTGAAGGTAAGTATACGCAGCACATGTGCTCGCTCTGACAGCCTGTCAGAGCGAGCACTGCTGCAGGGGCAGCCCGATCGGGTGCTCCCGGTCTGCCTCTAATACAGAGGCAGACCGGAGCACCGTTAACCCTGCAATCGCGGCGATCTGGGGTTAATTTTAACGTGTGACGGACAAGGTCTGTCACCCATCGTTAAGGGAATCCCCAGGATGACTTGTCCGTCACCCGTCACGAAGGGGTTAATGATCACACCAAATGATAGGTGTCACAAAATACGTTTTTGCCACTTTTATATGAGCAAAAGTGCAGTGTAAAATGTTCATGGAACATTGCATGTGCAGGAAGTTATACACCCACTGCGCTCTCACTGATAACAATGCTGAAAGTGTGTGCTGGCTGTTTTAGTACTGTGATTATTAAAAGTATATGGTCTTAGGTTTCTGATGGCTAACTACTTTAGATCTTACATTTGATATTTAGGTGTGTTTGTGTTTATACTGCAGACACTGATATGGAAGTATGTCAGACAACAAATGGAGATAAAGACTATGACAGCGATGAAACTATAATAGAGGATTCTATTTTTGGAAGTGACGAAGAGGATGATCAGTTACAACTAAAAAGGTAACATATTATGCATAAAAGTAATGTAATGAGCTGGAGAAATTACATGCACATAAAACAATATTGTAGCAGTCAACAAATAAGCATCTCAAACCTTTAGAATTCCCTTTTTAATTTACAAAATAAACATTATAGTGACATTAAATACCTGTTTTTACATTTGCTTAGAACTTACTTATATTAGTTAAAATAAAAATGTACTTTGAGTAGTGTAAAATGAACGTGTACATTTGTAGGACGTGCTACTTTTACACTGACGCTTTCCTCACAGTTGATCCTGTAGTTGTAGGCTGGCAGCATCAATTCACACCCCAACTCTCAGTGAAGATGGCTGTGGCTGTGTGCACATCACAAATAAAGCCTTACATGTAAATTATATTGGTACAGTGAACCTTTCCAGTGTTCCATCTATAGGTTCCACGTAAAAACAAGAGAAAGGTTTGAGTTAAGGTACAGTAATGGTGGAGAGGAAGCAGTTGGATTTCTCATGTTTGCAGAAGACCAAGTAGTATAAATAAGGTGGAGGAGAGAAATTCAAAACATTTAAAGCACATGAGGCAGTTTTATAGGGAATGCTTTATAGGAGTCCAAGAAAGTGATTTATTTGTGTGGAATAATTGATATTTTTGGAGGAAATATGGTAACATGGTACTAGACTTGGGCTCGCCTGAAATTTCCGTGTGCCCCAGCCTCCACCCTGGGCGGCAAGTGGGGGGCCCTAATTAATAATGGGTAGTGCACCTATTGCCTAAATAATAAAGTGGGGGTGTGGACCTATTGTCCCCCCTAGCTCCCACCCATTGGCGGGCACGTTTAGCTCTAAATAATAAAGAGGGGGTGGACCTATCATCCCCCACCTATTGGAAGCAGCGTGGGGGCTGATAATAAAAATTACCCCCCTCTTGACAAGGATCCCCAAGCACCTAGTTACCTTTCCCCCCCAAAAAAATACCCTACATATTAATTATATCTAATAATAGTGACAGGGACAAAAAGCTTTATAAGGCTGAGGGGTGGGGGACCTATGCCAGGCTCCCCTTTACTGGATTAACAAATAGGCAGCAATAGCTGCCCATTCGCTGGTCTTTTCTGTCTTTTCAGTCTTGCTGTTTAGTAGACATGCCTCTACTCACAGCCTGGCAGGTTGTGGCAGAAGAGAGGTTTTAACCTCGCTTATACTAATATGGGGATCATATTGAACCCCATAAGGTGAGGAGAAGTATTAAAGAATATAGGGAGCTAAGCTCCTCGCTTCTATTTTTTTATATTGCATGGGGAAGCCGCAAGCTCCTTCCTTATAATAAACTGAAACGAATGAAAGAACGAATTGCAGGATTAAATGTTGTCCATCAAGCAATTTGGCCTTTGTTTCATTCATGTAATTTGTATTTGTTCATTTGTCTTTTGGGCGAATAGTAAAATTCGGACGAAAACGTGTTCATCCTAAAACGAATGCCTAAGTATAGTAAATACCCACCATAAATACAAAGCTGTAGTATTTCAGATAGGAACAGCTAAGAGCATGTGTAACTTTATTTACAATTTACAGTTTAACTAAGTATGTTTAACTTAATTTAAAGATTGTTTCAAAACCGAGATGGCAAACATACTGCAGCAGACATGCACAGTTTTGAAAATCAGCTGCTATGTAAGTAAATATCCTAATTATTTCATTTTACTTATTGATAATGTATTTATTATTATTTGGAGGGTTTTGTCTGTCCCAATTTTTTTATTTTTTTATTTTTTTTTATTCATTTTTATTCATTTTTATTGCAAGGTCACGGAAGTACAGAACTGCAAAAACATAACATCACATTGATACACAAGAAAAAAGTTACAAAGTCACATAACATAAACATGTCTTAATTGTAACAATATTGGGCCCTCGCTACTTGTGGTTCGAGATATGACACTTTCAGTTGTCAGTGCATTTCCTAGTGCCAGCTCTATAACACCCTAATGCCGAGCCTCGGGATTTAAAGCAACCTTGGTTTTATTTGCACATACAAAGATAAGTTAAATGAGATCAAAATTACATAAATTAATAAACTAAACAGAAAAGAATAAAGTAAACAAAAACATGATGTGACGCTTATCAACACCCAATATGGAACATGCTCTCACCCTAGATAAGTAATGCAGAATGCAGAGCTTACCAGACCAACTCTAGATACAGCTCTGACTTTAAATAAAGTGCCAAGCAGCTGGCATCCATCTTGGTCAATCACCATTTAAAAAAAATAATTTCCATTAATTTGGGGGGGTTGATAGGAGAGAGGGAGAGATATCAGTTCATAGCAAACTGTGCCATCTGGACCATATAAGATCGTAAGTCTCTGTGGTGCCCGCTAACGTGTGTGACATTTCTTTGTATGACCTAGTGTGATTTATTTTGTCAATGATTATTGTCAATTCTGGTCGTTTTGTGGATTTCCACAGCCCAGCCAGCAAGGTTTTTGCCGCCAGCGTTATGTGTATAGCCAAAGCCGCGGCAGTTTGGGAAACATTTTGGGTAACATGTGTAATAGGAAAGACTCCGGCGTGAGGGGTAGAGACCTGCTCGTGCTGATCTCAACTAGATTTTGTATCTGTTGCCAATAATTGGTAAGAGCTGGACAGTGCCAGAAAATGAGTCAGTGTATTCTGTATCCAGTTCTTGGGAGTCTTGTGAGTTCAATTTATCCTTCCTTCTCTATAATATGTTTGATACCCATATATGTGAAAAGTTCTCTGCTGGGCAGAGCATAGGTCTGTTGTAAATCGGGGAACTGATGGATTTCTCCCTCTCCCAGCAATTGTGTCACTTTCGTGATACTCCGTTGCATCCAGTCATTCAGTGGGAGGTCCTGTGTCCGGTATGACAAACTGCGTAGCGTAGCATACGCACTCAGTGGTCTCCATACCCGGGGCCCATTTGCACCACATTAATAAGGATAGTTTAGTTGTAGAAAGTAACCTTAAATGCCGTGGGTGCCTCTGTGTTGGGACCCATAGTAGGTCCAATGTTAAAGTGGGATGCGCTAATCGCTTGCTCAAAGGCATGCCACCGAGGAGCCTGCTTTGTTGCCAACAGCCTTGCAGTTTGTGCTAATGTGGTGGCCACATAATATTTGGCAATACACGGTACCCCCACTCCTCCCTCCCCATCCCAAGGAAATGCTAGTCTGCGACACCCTTGGAGGTTTCCGCTTCCATATGTGTGTGTTGATTAAGGATTGAAATTTTGATAAAAGAGATTTGGAAATTTCGATTGGTAACGCTTGGAAAAGAAACAGTATTTGTGGTAAGACAATCATTTTTGTGGAATTTATGCGACCCAACCATGAGGAATTCTTATCCCCTTCAGCTCTCCAGCAGCCCCGACACATTCTTCAATAGCTTACAGTGGTTATGTGTCCGTATATTGTGTTTCGAGGTGGACAGTTGCGTCCCAAGATAAGCTAAGGAGTCCCTCCTCCATTCAAAGGGATATAGTGCCTGCAATTCTGCCGATTGTGGTCGGGCGATATTTACAGGGAGCACCTGCGTCTTTGCTGCATTGTTCTTAAAATAAGATGCACGTCCGTATCCGCCTAAAAGGTTTAGTAGGGGTGGGAGGGAGTCTTGTGGTTTTGTAAGAAATATGAGGACATCGTCTGCAAAGAGAGCTAATTTTTGTTGCTTGATCTTTATGGATCTGGGGTTCTAGCTCCAGTATGAATATAATGGGCGATAGTGGACAGCCCTGGCGAGTGCCATTAGTTAGTGCTATATGTTGGAATAAGTAACTCGAACTTATCACTTTGGCGGAGGGTGCAGAGTATAGGGAGAGAATGCCCATCGAAAATTTCCTTGGGAAGTTAAATTTGTGTAGTACATCCGACATACCCCCAGTGAAGGTGCCAGAGTAAGGCTTGACAGTTTGTTAGTCGTCATAAGTTCAAGTAAGTCCAGTGTTGGTCGGGTATTGTCCTCCACCTGTCGACCCGGGTCAAACCAGGCCTGTTCAGGTGAAATAATCTCAGGCAGTAGGGGTCCCAACCTACAGGGGATCACCTTGGCGAACAGTTTTGTGTCCGCGTTCAGAAGAGATATCGGGCGATAATTTGAGGAGAGATTGTAGAGCCACTCGCAGAAAGCAGCAAATTCATTTACGATCATTTTAGGATTTGTCAGTTTGACTCCAGCCTCAGTAAGCAGGCTCGTTATTCTCGCTCGGGTGGCCTTACTCATAAGTTGCATAGCTAGAAGTTTCCTCGCCTTATTTCCTTGTCTCTAATATTCATATCTCATTTTACGGAGTGCCCTTTCTACCTGCTGTAGCTGGTGAGTCTCTATCTCAGTCCTAAGTTTGCTGCGTAAGATCGTTCGGTTGATGTCCGTATGAGACACCTTATGCTGTTCTTCTGCCTTCCCCAACTCCTTAAGGAGCTTTTCACTTTTAGCAGACACCCTCCGTGTAAGTTGGGCCCCCATTTTAATCAGTAACCCCCGGACAACTGTCTTATGGGCAAGCCAGGTTGTGGGTATATCTACGTCAGCATAGAGATTGTCCACAAAAAAGTCTACAATAGTTTTCCTCAGCTCTGCCGCCTGTGTTTTTAAGGCCGAGGAGCAATTCATTTAAACGATTCACACCTTGTCTCCTAGCTGGGTGGAGTGAGGTGAAACTGGAAAGAAGCGGTGCATGGTCAGACCAGGTTAATAGGGAGATCTTGACCTCCTTCATTGTTTCAAGCGTTTTAATATCCGTAAGACATATGTCTATGCGCGAGTACTGGTTGTGAACCCCCGAATAGAATGTGTAGTCCCCGGTGGCAGGATATAAAGATCTCCAGGTATCATGTAAGCCATGGGTCTGCAACAGAGCCGTCAGTTTTGTGGCTAGCGGAGTGTGTGTGCGACCCTACCTTGCCCGATCTAACACACAATTGAAGTCCCAAAAATATGTTGTCTGTCCCTGTTTAATTTTGTCTAATTTATTCCTAACCTTCCTAAGAAAATCATATTGGTTAGTATTGGGTGCATACAAGTTGGCTATAGTCACCGGGATGTCATTGAGTAGTCTGGCCAAAATGAGAAGACTACCGTCTACACTCTTATACTCCCTGTCACATTGAAAAGCCCTGTCATAGTGGAATAAGGTGCTCACACTCCTAGTCTTATTGGGAGCTAGAGTGTGGTATGCCAGGGAGGAAGAGAATTTTGGGGGGTTTGCGCTGGAGAAGTGAGTCTCCTGTATACAAGCAATGGATGCTTTTTGACACGTGTAACTGCTGGAAAGCAAGCCTGCGTTTCTGCGGTGTGTTGAGACCATGGGCATTTAGGGATAGGACATTAAGGCAGTTGGAGAGAGCCATCTGCTAAGGCCTGGGAGATCTTGTGTCGTACACAAGCATCTAAACCCTTCCCGGCTCCATACTTCCTGATTTGTTGGGGGGTAGTACCCCAATAACCCCTATTCCCATAGTCACAGTTAGTATAGAGCATCTCATGAATGAATTACATCAAAACAGTACAACATAAAAACGAAATCATAACAAAAGTATATACAGAACAAAGAGCATTTCAGCATCATGCAGAGACCGGCCAGTCAACATCAACCACTCAGAACATGGGTGTACATCTATCCAAGGAAGTCATCTCATCGTTAGCTAGTGAAAGGCAAACAAATTGAAGGGGTTAAAGAGGAATGTGGATGGGGTGGGAGAGGTCTTAGGTGGCCCGGGTGTCCAACACACCAAATTTCCAGGCTTGAGAGGTGTATAGGCATTAGGGGAGGGATGTGGCGTGCCTAGGCAAAACAGCTACCTGTCAGTTATTATGTCAGCAAAAAGGGACACCTTGTTTTATGTAGCTGGTATCGTCTCCGTCTTTCTTTGCACAGCTTCTTTGGAGCTATAATAATGCAGCCTGGTGACAATGTCCCTTTGGATGTCTTGTGCCAGGTTTTTGGGCTTGGGCACACGATGGGCTCTGTCAATGCGCAAATCATCTTGTCCCAGATCTGGTGCTAGGGCTTGAAATAGCCCCTTTAAGTAGGCAGTTCCTCCGTAGTCACCGACTCCGGAACTCCGCGGCTGCGGATGTTATTGCGCCGAGATCGATCCTCCCAAGTCTGCCAGCTTCTCCACAAGGCGCTTATGGTCAGCTTCCATTTTGTGGATCTTGTCCACTACCTCGTTGTTGGCCAGGCATATTTAATCAGTGCGTTCCTCAAGGGCACCCATGCGTGCACCAATATTACGTACCTCCTTCCATATAGTTTCCACAGCAGTCTGGAGGTCTGCCTTCATGGATGAACGCAGCCCCTGCAGCATAGCTGCCAACTTCGTTTCTGAGATGGACAGTTCCTCTGTAGGTGCCTGCACTGTGTCGGATCCAGCTTCCGACACTTGTGCTGGAGAGGGGGTGCTGCCGCCATCTTTTTTAGATCTCAGCCTTTCTTTCTTCCCTTGCCATAAGAAATCCGGGGCGCGCTGGGCTTTTGGAGGCGCCATGCTGCTATGGGTGAGATCCCCCATACCTAATGCTGAGGTACAGTAGTCCAGGAACAGCAATCGGCTTAATTTAGTCGCTTTGTGGCCATGGCGGTAACGGAGCTACTCCGACATGCGACTGTCTCCGTAAACCGGAAGTTCGTCGTGTCCATGATTGCAAGGGGCAGGTATCGTGACAGGAGGGAAGTCATATATGAGAATAATTAGAGCCATGTCTAAACACAAAAGAGATCCCACATTTTGGAATCCTGAGTGAGAGCTCTAAAGCATTGACATCAAAGGTTTGTTGTAACCATTGGAAAGCTCTCAACATGCATTCACCTTGTTACAACTAGTACATCTTGTTCATTAAGACAGGGGATATGCTTGTGTAGGTTGTAAGTATCTTGAAATTTTTGCTCACATAGTATTGGTGCTGTACTACTGTTAGATGTGTATCTTTATGGGTCCAGTTATAATAGGGTTTCACTGTTCTATTTTAGTCACTTATTGTCACCAATAGTTTGCAGTTGGTATGGAAAAAATATATAATAATGAGAAACTTTTTTCTTTGTAGCCACACTGTCACCAGAAATGCAGCCTCTCTCCAAATTAGATCATGAAAACCAAGAGAGGAAAAGTGATGATACAAATGCACAGGTATGATTATCCGCTCTCTAATATCTGACGGTAATATAAATTAAATATTTATGCTTGTGCAAGTACCGTGTTTCTCCGAAAATAAGACCAGGTCTTATATTAATTTTAGTCACAAAAAACACACTAGGGCTTATTTTCAGGGTAGGGCTTATTTATTTACGGTACCGGTATGTACATTGAACCCCCCCTTTAATTAATCCACCCCCCTTTAATAAATCCACCCCCTCTAATTAATCCACCCCCTCTAATTAATCCAGCCCCCCTTTAATTCACCCCCTCTAATTAATCCAGTCCACCCTTTAATTAATTCACCCCCCTTTAATTAATTCACCCCCCTCTAATTAATCCAGCCCACCCTTTAATTCACCACCCCTTTAATTAATTCACCCCCCTCTAATTAATCCAGCCCACCCTTTAATTAATTCACCACCCCTTTAATTAATTCACCCCCTCTAATTAATCCAGCCCACCCTTTAATTAATTCACCACCCCTTTAATTAATTCACCCCCTCTAATTAATCCAGCCCACCCTTTAATTAATTCACCCCCCTCTAATTAATCCAGCCCACCCTTTAATTAATTCACCACCCCTTTAATTAATTCACCCCCTCTAATTAATCCAGTCCACCCTTTAATTAATTCACCCCCTCTAATTAATCCAGCCCACCCTTTAATTAATTCCCCCCCTTAATTAATTCACCCCCCTTTAATTAATTCACCCCCCTCTAATTAATCCAGCCCACCCTTTAATTCACCCCCCCTTTAATTAATTCACCCCCCACCCCCTTTAATTAATTCAGTCCCAGACATAAAATATCTAGCGGTACTCACATTTCAAAGATTCCTTGCCGAGTCCGACCACTGGGAGCCTCACCGCCCGGAAATGGATCCTTCCGCTGAAGATCCGTGAAGGCAGACTGACGGCGCTGCGAAATGTCGTCATCACGTTGCGCGATGCCGCGGCCCGCAACGCTCCTCCTACAGTAGAAGGAAGTCTCGCCGCAAAGGTACAATGCCTAGGTCTTATTTTCGGGGTAGGGCTTATATTGCAGCCCACCCCAAAAATCCGACTAGGGCTTATTTTCGGGGTAGGGTTTATTTTCGGGGAAACACGGTATTTACTTTCTGACAATAACAAAAAATCATTTCCAGCTAAATAGTTACAACCACATTATAAATGCTGTTTATTGAGACACAACCCAAAGAAATGCAACTTTTCTTTTTTTCCAAGGAGTAGACCCTCTTTTTAGTTGTTTTTTAATGTATTCGGCGTTCACAGTCTTTTACAGGTGCTCTTGGGCGATCTTTACTACGCGCATTCCGTTGTGGAACACAAATCCATTTCCTCTGACCGGAAGCTGCCAAGTAACTTGTGAGCGTATTTCAAAGTGGAACATATGTACTACAATGCTGCAGTTCATCCCCTGTATCATATAATTGAACCCTGGATGGTCCACATTCCACACTAGAACGCATCTCAATCCTCTTAATAATATTCAAAAAGGGATAACATTTCATTTAAACCAAAACCACAAATAGTTGTATACATAGACCTATTAATAGAAGAGCCTGATAGGTATAGTATCCATACAGAAATACAATGTTAAACAAAAATCTGCACACCAGGCAAGCTATAAGACTTGCCTTTTCCACAGAAATCACAAATCTGCAGTGATGTTACTACCGCAAAGGATTCTGGGTGGGCATATGAAATTAGCTTAACAAAGAATCACATTTTTGCCTCATTTCATTTTAAACATGGATTCCTTTTAGTCTGTGTTTGCTGTATACAACAGCTTGGAACACAATTTAGGAAAAGATGCAAAACCAGTGAACCACTCATGGACAGCTGTTTCGTTGTTAATACAACTCATCAGCGTGTATATATTAAGGATGAACAATGTGAGTTATAAATATAAATAATCACACTCACAAATCCAATTTGATTGAAGGCATATCATAAATAACGATGTGTTAACTTCAGGATTTGTGGAACATCAATAGCATGCATAGGAAGAAGAAAAAGAAATAATAGTGCAGAGTATCTTAATAAAGTGACACAATTTATTACAAGATACACTTACAGAACAGAAGTATCAAACAGGCACATCAAACTCAGCTGGAAATACATCCTGATCACAAGATCCGAAAGAGCAGGAAAGCCAAGTAAGAAAATACTTAAATACATAAAAGTAAAATAAAATAAAACAAATACTCTGTTCACTAGAAAAGCCTGCATAGGGATAGACTCCTGTTAGATTCCCCTGAGGAAGTTCTCATTTGAACGAAACGCGTAGGGCTTTTCTAGTGTACAGAGTATTTGTTTTATTTTATTTGACTTTTATGTATTTAAGTATTTTTTACTTGGCTTTCCTGCTCTTTCTGGGCCTAATCGCGGGTCCCCGACATCCAAAATGGCGCCAATGTCGCCAGCCTCCAGATGCTCCAGCGCCAACAGCACCACACTGGCAGACATTGGAGCTGAACTCAAGCACATGGCAATGTCTATGGTCACTAAAGATAACCTGAACTACCTATCCTCCACGCTGCACGAGGCAATCAAAACGGAGGTAGCAAGCCTGAAGGCCGATGTTAAAGCACAGGAGACCCGCATCTCAAACCTGGAACAAAGAGTGCAGATGGCTGCAGACACCGCCCTTAAATGCCAAGGAACGGGGGGAGGAAGAGGGGGAAAAAAGGGAGAGTACTAAACAGGGCGGGGGTGGGACCTATCAATTGTAAGCTCATACGGGATATCCCTCCATGACTTAGATGCAGAAGTTAAATAAGAGGGATGAATGCCTCTGTCAGTTGTATTACAGTGGACGGACTTGGCAACCCCACTCGGATACACCTACCTACACAGTTCAGAGTTTTATTATACCTCTCGAACACTTAGAGACAGTCCTCCCACCTCGAGACAGCGGACACCCGCATACCTACATAAACACTACTCAATTTGCATCCCTCCCTCCCCTCTTCCTGCACCTCCAGACTCCCTCATGACCCCGCTTCCCGGTTTCGTGGGACCGCTAAGCCTACTCGGAGCAATCCAGCGAGCGACCAGGGGGGAAATAACCCTACCTGGGACGTCGGGCTTCTCTGACCGCCTCCCACCCTCACAGAGAGTGGGGATGCGGTTGGGCGGTCACGAGGATAACCCAGGAGGAGGCAAACCACATCAAGATGGCATACCGCCTGGACTCGATTAAAATCATCACGCAAAATTGCCGGGGCCTGAACCTAGCCGAACGCAGAACCCACCTCCTCAGGGAACTGCAGAGGGACAGAGCAGCTATCGCTCTTCTACAAGAAACTCACTTCCAGAAGGGATTGGCTCCGCCGCTGCGCAACAAGCACTACCCCACCAACTATTTCAGCAATCACCCCGCAGCTAAGAAAGCAGGGGTTGCAATTATGATAGCCACCAGAGTACAATTCAGGGAACTGGATAAAGAGATAGACGAGAGAGGCAGATATGCCTTCATCAAGGGGGAGATATCGGACCGCAGATACACAATAGCCACGATATACGCACCAAATCGCAATCAGGCTCGGTTCTTCAAATGCACACTAAAGAAATTAGCGGACTTTACGGAGGGCACGCTGATAATTGGAGGAGACTTCAATGCACCACTAGACCCTAAAATGGGCTCATCCACGGGACACAGTAGTATCCCGCAAAGGGAAATCAAGAACATACATCAATCATTAAGGACCCTACGATTGATAGACTGCTGGAGAACCTTACACCCACTAGACAAAGAATATACCCACTATTCACTAATGCACAAAAGGTACTCTAGGATAGACTTTCTAATGTTTCAACAGGAGACTGACAAGACTTCAGAAGGCGTCCATTACCGCAGCGACATGGTCGGACTATGGTCAGGTCTCAATAGACATCGACTCCCTCTTCACCCGGCCAATTAAGAAGACCTGGAGACTCAACGACACCCTACTGACTGATCTAAGAGACCAAATCACCCAAGCACTAACAACCTACTTCAGTGAAAATGAAACGGACGATGTATCGGACATGACAGTATGGGAAGCCCATAAAAGTGTGATCTGAGGCTGCCTCATCCAACTTGCATCTCAACAGAAAAGAGGCTGGCGGACTCATGTCCGAGACCATTGACCTGATTAACACATTGGAAACACAACATAAACACAGCCATGTGGAAGACACGCACAAAGAACTCCTGGAACCCAGGAGGCAGCTACACACCCTACTACTCAAAAGACATCTGAGATACCTCCGCAGATCCAAGGGATTCTTCTACCTACACGCAAACAAGGGCGGCAAACTACTCGCACAAATGCTCAGAGGACAACAACTACCCGCACAAGTCCAGACGTTAAAACTGCAAGGAGGTACAACGACTCAACACCCGGAGAAAATAGCTACAGAATTTCTCAATTACTACTCGACTCTGTACAACACACACCGACAAGGTGACGACGAACACAGGCGCAACAAACGCGAGCACACGGAATGCTTCTTATGAGAATTTCTCCATAGGACCGTGACGACCGACGAAGCGGAAATGCTTGACCTACCGATCACTGAAGATGAAATACGAGCGGCTGTTAAAATGACCAAAACTGACCGTGCCCCGGGTCCAGACGGGCTGACCCTAGAATACTACAAAAGGTTTAACGACATCCTAGTCCCCAAACTCATGAAAGCCCTGAACGCAATCACCACAGGAAGCGAATTCCATGCCGAGTCGCTATCCGCCACGATTGCAGTACTACCAAAACCAGGTAAAGACCCAGAGATCTGCAGCAGCTACAGATCTATCTCTCTTAAATATCTACACAAAACTTTTCACCAAAATACTGGCTACTAGACTACGCTGATGCCGACACTGGTACACCAGGATCAAACGGGATTCATACAAGAAAGAGAGGCTCAGGATAGCACCTTGAGGGTCCTTGCCATACAACACCTAGCGAGACAAAGCGGATCGCCACTCCTCCTGCTATCTACGGACGCCGAAATGGCATTCGACCGGGTAGATTGTGTGTTCCTGAAAACGGTGCTACGCCACTTGGGGTTCCCCGAAACTCTATCAAAATGGATCGGAGCAATCTACAGCAACCCGACTGCAACCATACGAGTCAACGGAGCCCTGACAGAATCCTTCCCGATTCGGAATGGCACGAGGCAGGGATGTCCCTTGTCCCCACTGTTGTTCGATCTCACGCTGGAACTCCTATTAGAAGCGATCAGACGGAATATCAACATCACGGGATACAAATGGAAAAACACCATGCACAAGGTTGCCGCATACGCAGACAATATGTTATTTTTCATCACACAACCACGACTCACCCTGCCATGCTTAATGAAAGAGCTCGAAGAATATGGGTACCAATCAGGCCTCAAACTTGTGAACTCCTCAATCTAAACGACCCGACGAGAGAACACAGAGCATTAGCGTCTGCCTTTCCCTTCCGCTGGTGTCAGACCCAAATGAGGTACCTGGGGATATGGATGACAACAGACGCAAATACCCTATATCAGACAAACTTCATCCCACTCCTCACCCGAATTCAGCAAGACTTACGGAACTGGAACTATCTACACATCTCCTGGTTAGGCCGCATAGCGGTGATCAAAATGAATATACTGCCCAGACTACTATACCTGTTTCACACTATTCCACTACCGCTACCGATGGCTTTCTTCACCTCCCTGAAGACAGCATTCCTGAACTATATATGGTGGGGGTGTAGACCGCGTCTGAGATATGAACTCCTCTGCCAGACCAGAGGTAACGGCAGACTAGCGATCCCTGACTTGCGGAAGTACCATCGCGCAACAGCCCTACAGAGGATACTAGAATGGCACACTAACCCACGACACAAACAATGGGTAGCCCTGAACAGGGACTCATGTGGCTCCTCCATCTTTACCTCCCTATGGAATATGAGAACAACAACACCTGGTGACCATAACAAACTCTCCCCTGCGCACCAAACCCTTCAGCCATGGTCCACAATGAGGAACACAGCTGCCATATCCCCCACGCCTAGCCCGATGATCACTTTGACGGATAACCCTAGGGGGAGGACTACCACCCAAGGCATGGGACTTCCTGAGAGGAGAGGACCTCATCTCACTCCACAAAGCACTAAACTCCACCGGACTGACACCTCTAGAACAACTTGCGGAGGACACACCAATGACCATGCAAAGGTATAGATATTCACAATTGACATACTTCTACCACTCATTGCCGAACAGAGCCGCAGTGCACAGAACCCTCACGTGGTTCGAAGAGAAATGTGACAAAAAAAACGACCATTCTGAAACCAACATTGACCCTTTACCAATACTTGATAGCAGACACCCAAATGGCAACCCTTGCCTACAAATGAAAATTTGAACGAATTACAGACAAAACATTCACAAACGCACAATGGGAAAAAATTCTGGTCCTCCACCACAAATCCTCAATAAGCTCGTATTACCAGGAAATTAACTATAAACTGCTGACATTCTGGTACAGAACTCAGACCTCCTCCACAAAATATTCCCCAACACCCCAGCGACCTGTTGGAGATGTGAGACAGATGTCAGAACTGTGAAACACATTTGGTGGGAATGTGCCAAAATCCAACCGTTCTGGAATCAAATCAACTCTCGCATCAAAGACGTCCTAGGAGACACAAAGCAACTAGCAATGGAAAACATACTTCTCCACTATACACAAGACCCAATCTCAAAATACAAAAGGTCTATCCTCCAACATCTCTTAGACGCAGCTAAGGCATTAATACCCAAACCACACCTCCCACAGTTGAACCTGTAGCGTTACTTACCTTAACCGGGGGCCGGTCGCGGTCCTCTCTTCAAGCCGCGCGCGGTCCTGCGGCTGCACGAGCCGCGCGCGGCTCATCCGACTGCTTTGGATGGAAGGCGGGCAGTGACCGCGTGAAGCGGTCACGTGTCCCGCCTGAAACTAAGAGCGCGCCGCGAGTCTCGGGCGCGCTCTTAAAGAGACAGTGGGAGCCTAATTGCCAAAAGGCTCCCATTGGCTCCTGTCATACCACACTCCCTATACAATTACCTATGGGGGTGTGGAAGTGACAGGAGCCAATCACTTTCGTTTAAAAGCTATTTAAACTTACCTTTTTCCCTTAGCTCGTTGCCCTATCGTGGTTTCTGTTTCAGTTCCCTTTAGCGCTTGTGGTGTTCAGTTGTGTTTTCTCGTATTGACTTTGGCTTCGTATTCTGACTTCGTTTTCGCTTTATCCTTATCTGTACTGTTTGCCGGCTTGCTGTTTTCCGTGTACCAGACCCCGGCTTGTCCTAGTTTACGCTGTCTCTCTGTGCCCTTGACCTCGGTTTGTTCCTGGCTCTGTCTCCTCTCATATACGTCGAGTCCGGCCATTCTAAGGTCCGGTAGACGTATCTCTCCTCTGTATTTGCCTCTGTTTAGCTGGATCCTGCGTGTAGGGGTATATTCTCGTTACATTACGATAGGGCCATGGACCCCGCAGATTTAGCTCAACAGATGGCGTCCCATGAGGCAAGATTTGTAGAGCAGGATCACCGTATGGATCAGATAGCTCAGGCTCTCCAGACGCTCCTAGCTAGAACCGTTCCAGCAACCACACCTAACCCTCCTACGCCCCTTCTCCCTGAAGTATCTACTTTGCCTAATACTTCGGCCCATTTAACACCTCCTCCTAGGTATGGAGGGGACTCTAAGACTTGCAGAGGGTTTATTAATCAAATTGAATTCCACTTCGAAATGTATCCACGTTCATTTCCCACAGAGAGGTCTAAGGTTGGGTTCTTTATGCACCAACTTACCGATAAGGCACTTGAGTGGGCAAATCCTATTTGGGAAGCTAATGGACCTATGGTACATGATTTCAACAGTTTTCTTACGGCTTTTCGTAGAACTTTTGACACAATGAAAAGGTCAAAGAATGCCGCGAGAGCATTAATGAGAATTAAACAGGGTTCTAGGTCTGTGGCTGATTATGCTATTCAGTTTCGCACTCTTGCTTCGCAGGTAGATTGGACCAACAATGGGTTAACTACTGCCTTTATGGAAGGTTTGTCAGATACGATATTGGATGAGGTAGCAGCTAAGGAGCTTCCTATTGCCTTAGAGGACCTTATCGATTACCTCATTGATATTGATAATAGAATTCGTGACAGGCTCTATACCAAGAACAGGAATAGACGTTTTGTTACACCCATTAACCCCAGAGTTAATATACCAGAGAGTGTTAAAGTGTCTGAGGAGGAACCTATGCAATTAGGGGTTGCCAAACTCTCTGATACTGAGAAATTACATAGGAGAAGGGAGGGACTTTGCCTATACTGTAGTAGGAGAGACCATATGGTAAAGGAATGTCCTTTACTCCCGGAAAACTCTCGCACCTAAGACCTTATAGGGGACTGGCCTTGGGTGTGATATCTAAGTCTCCTAAATTGCCTCCTAACCGCTTGCTTCTCCCGGTTTCTTTATATATGGGAGACAGGGCAAATAAAATCATGGAGTGAGGCCTGCCACGAGTCTTGTACGTTGGAAGTCACACCTTTGAATTCTATTGAGGTACCTACCAGTCCTCCTTTGTCTACGGTTATACCCCCTCAGTATTTATCTCTAAAGACTGTTTTCGATAAAAGGGAGGCTGAGAAATTACCGCCCCACAGACCCTATGATTGCGCTATTGACTTGTTGCCTGGCACTATACCTCCAAAGGGCAGGGTGTACCCCTTATCGGTTCAAGAAAACCGTGTCATGGAGGAGTATATTAAGGAATCACTAGAAAAGGGGTTTATTAGGAGATCCTCTTCTCCAGCGGGAGCAGGGTTCTTCTTTGTATCGAAGAAAGAAGGTGATTTAAGACCGTGTATAGATTATAGAGGTCTAAACAAAATCACTATCAAAAATGCATACCCTATACCTTTGATTACAGAATTATTTGACAGGCTGAAACATGCCACTGTGTTCACTAAATTGGACCTTAGGAGTGCATACAATTTGATACGTATAAAGGAAAATCACGAATGGAAGACTGCATTCAACACTAGATCCGGTCATTACGAATATACTGTTATGCCATTTGGGCTTTGCAATGCCCCAGCAGTATTCCAAGAATTTATTAATGATGTCTTAAGAGATTTTATTCACACATTTGTTATCGTATACTTGGACGACATTTTAATATATTCTACAGATGTACACACTCATCACAGACATGTTACGACAGTTTTGAAGACCCTTCTTGCTAATGGTCTTTATTGCAAGCTAGAAAAATGTCTGTTTGACCAAACCGAAGTCCAGTTCTTGGGGTATTTGATTTCCGCTAAAGGTTTTCGTATGGATCCCCAGAAGCTTGCTGCTGTAATAGAATGGCCTCTACCGCAAGGTCTGAAAGCTATTCAGCGTTTTCTTGGGTTCTCCAATTATTATAGACGTTTTATCAAAGGTTTCTGGTCCATTGTAGCACCTATTACCCGTATGACTAAAAAGGATGGCAATACTCGTGTTTGGTCTACCGAGGCACTTCAGGCTTTTGAATTTCTTAAAACTACGTTCGCCTCTGCACCTATTTTACAGCATCCTGTCCCCTCACTGCCCTATATTCTTGAAGTTGATGCTTAGGATATTGGGGTAGGTGCTGTCTTATCCCAAAGAGAGTCGCCTGAGAAGCCATTGCATCCATGCGGCTTCTTTTCTAAACAAATGTCCAAAGCAGAGAAAAATTATGATATGGGTAATCGCGAACTCCTTGCTATTATTTTAGCACTTAAAGAGTGGAGACATTTGTTAGAAGGAACTAAGGATCCTATCCTCATTTTTACGGATCACAAGAACCTATCCTTCCTTAGCGAAGCCAAAAGATTGTCTTCCAGGCAGGCTAGGTGGTCACTATTTTTGTCCCGTTTCAATTTTATTATCACCTATAGGCCAGGTGATCGCAACACTAAAGCAGACGCTCTGTCCAGACAGTTCGAAACTACTGACAAACAGGAGATTGATGTTACTCCTGTCATTCCCCCAGACAGGATAATGGCTACTACTATTTTGTCTATTTCCTCGTCCCTCTTGCAGGCCATACAAGCGAAACAAAGCATGGCACCTAGCGAGAGGCCTAATGATAAACTGTTCGTTGATGTTCCCGAGAGACGGGATATTATGTCATTATATCATGATGCTAAGACTGCTGGACATCCTGGTATTTCCAAAACGGTGTCAGCTGTTTCTCGGTATTTTTGGTGGGATTCCTTACGAAAGGATGTCACTGACTATATAAGTGCTTGTACTACTTATGCCTGTATGAAATCCTCCCGTAGAGTTCCTTGTGGGCTGTTGCATCCGTTACCCGTTCCCGAGAGACCTTGGTCTAACCCTGTCCATGGATTTTATTGTTGAATTCCCCCCTTCAAATGGTAACACAGTGATCCTGATGATAGTGGATCGGTTCTCCAAAATGGCTCACTTCGTGTCTCTTCGCAAGTTGCCCACATCCAAGGAACTGGCTCATATCTTCGCTAGAGAAGTATTTCGATTACATGGGATTCCCGTATCTATTGTATCCGATAGGGGTAGCCAATTTATTTCCAGGTTCTGGAGGGCCTTTTGTTCAGAGATGGGTATTTCTCTCTCATTTTCTTCCGCTTATCATCCCCAGTCTAATGGGGCTGCTGAACGTGCCAACCAGTCTCTGGAGCAATACCTCCGTTGTTTTGTGTCTCACCATCAGGACAATTGGTCTGACCTGCTTCCTTGGGCTGAATTTGCTCGGAATAACGCCACTCATGATTCTTCCGGCAAGAGCCCTTTTTACGTTGTCTATGGCCAGCATCCCGTTGTTCTTCCGGCTGCATTCTCCTCGCAGGGCATGCCAGTTCTGGATGAGCATTTGGCTGGTTTGCGTAATACTTGGGAGCAGGTTCAGCGTTCTTTGGTGGACTCTGCTACTCGCCAGAAGGCTCAGGCTGACAAGCATCGCAGAGCATCTCCGTCCTATGTTGTGGGGGACAGGGTTTTGCTTTCCACGAGGAATATTCGTCTCCGGGTGCCTTCTATGAAATTGGCTCCCCGCTTCATTGGACCTTATCGTATTATACATAAGGTTAATCCTGTTTCTTATGCCTTAGGCCTGCCTAAGAATCTACGTATTCCTAATTTTACACCTCATTGTTGAAACCTTTCGTACGCAACCGCTATACCCGGCATACTCCTCCTCCCCCTCCTATCTCGGTGGAGGGTCATGAGGAGTTTGAAGTGTCTGCTGTTCTTGACTCTCGTTTCCTTAGGGGTCGACTTCAGTACTTGGTACATTGGAAGGGTTATGGGCCTGGGGAGCACAGTTGGATTTCGGCTGATGCTGTCCATGCTCCCCGTCTTGTGCGCTCTTTCCATTCTCGTTTTCCTGCCAGGCCTGGTCCTACCCGCCCGGGGGGCATGTCCTCAGGGGGGGTACTGTAGCGTTACTTACCTTAACCGGGGGCCGGTCGCGGTCCTCTCTTCAAGCCGCACGCGGTCCTGCGGCTGCACGAGCCGCGCGCGGCTCATCCGACTGCTTTGGATGGAAGGCGGGCAGTGACCGCGTGAAGCGGTCACGTGTCCCGCCTGAAACTAAGAGCGCGCCGCGAGTCTCGGGCGCGCTCTTAAAGAGACAGTGGGAGCCTAATTGCCAAAAGGCTCCCATTGGCTCCTGTCATACCACACTCCCTGTACAATTACCTATAGGGGGTGTGGAAGTGACAGGAGCCAATCACTTTCGTTTTAAAGCTATTTAAACTTACCTTTTCCCTTAGCTCGTTGCCCTATCGTGGTTTCTGTTTCAGTTCCCTTTAGCGCTTGTGGTGTTCAGTTGTGTTTTCTCGTATTGACTTTGGCTTCGTATTCTGACTTCGTTTTCGCTTTATCCTTATCTGTACTGTTTGCTGGCTTGCTGTTTTCCGTGTACCAGACCCCGGCTTGTCCTAGTTTATGCTGTCTCTCTGTGCCCTTGACCTCGGTTTGTTCCTGGCTCTGTCTCCTCTCATATACGTCGAGTCCGGCCATTCTAAGGTCCGGTAGACGTATCTCTCCTCTGTATTTGCCTCTCTTTAGCTGGATCCTGCGTGTAGGGGTATATTCTCGTTACAGGAAATAATTAATGAGTGCTTCCCCTTTGTGATCACCACTTCAGGTAACTGAATGCATGTGGTCGACAATAGGATGGTGGCTGTTTTGTCTCCTGAATGCAGGCAGCCGTACTTGGTCATCGATAGCCTGGAACTATTTTCGCACAAACCCCTGAAAAGATTGTACCGCTGCATCCCACTTCCAGACCAGCTATACGAATGACGTTCAGGAGATGGAAGCTACCAACTGGGGTGAG
>OW240914.1:85012180-85028955 GCA_933207985.1 Pelobates cultripes | reverse complement strand
ACTGCCCCCCATACACTCATACTGCCCCCCATGCATACATACTGCCCCCCATGCACACATACTGCCCTCATGCACACATACTGCCCTCATACACACATACTGCCCCCCATACACACACACTGCCCCCATACACTGCCGCCCCATACACACACTTTGCCCACATTCACACACACACTGCAACTGTTACACACACATACTGTCCCACACATACACTGCATCCCTGACATACACTGCCCCCCCCACTCACACACTACAACCTTCACACACACACACACTGCTCACACACTGTCCCCCTCACACACACACACACACACTGCACCCCTACACATTGCACCACTCACACACACCGCTGCTCCTATGCCCTACTACTGCCCCATTTCCCTGCAGACCTCAGGTAAGGTGTCAAACTGTTCTTAAACGGTTTGACTACTTACTCTGGGAGGGGGTCCCGGCACTATTGACACCATAACCACTACACTGAGCTGTAGTAGTTATTGTGTCTGGATTATTTCTTTAAATAATCTACAAGTGCCCCTCCCGAGATCAGGCTCTGGATCCGCCACTGGGGTGGGTATTACCTGTGTTTGATACACAGTTCTGTATTGCTTTGGATATGTATATTGTCTGCACTGTGTTTGCTTGTTTGTTGTTTTGTTTTCCCCCTGAACATTAGTTTGTGAAACTGACATACCAAGATTCATTTGGTATTTTCACAACATAACAGTGAAAGGTATATACGTATATGCTGACTGTGCACTTTGTTATTACTTACAGTTAATTAGATGCACTTTAATGGAAGTATCAACTTGAATACACTTTGTATAAAATATTGTACTTTGTTTGCACTTCAAAAAGAGAATCCCTTTGTGATTGTGCTTTCTGTAATTTGAGGTTGTGCTGTATTCTTTGTAATTTTAACTGTGTACAGCACTTAAACTCTACACCACTGAGTTATATTCCATAATCACATAAAAAGTTATATGGCATTTAGCTATGATGTACAACATTAATAAAAAGTGAACATGTGCATTTATTGTATTCTTTAAAGGATATTCAATAAACAGTGAAGTCGGAGTGAAATGAAACACAAAACTGCTGGACAAATGACTATGTTGGAAATATGGCGGCTATGTTGGCAAAAGGCTGGTTTGAAGTGATTATGGTGCCTGTAGTCAGTATGTGCAGCATTTTTGTATGAAACCAGCATTTAGTATGAGTTTAACCCTTTTGCTGCCAGAGTTCCAGACTGTCTAATGCCATTAACAACTTTGCTGCCAGAGAGGCCAGAGTTCCAGACTGTTTAATGCCAATGCTGTGCTGCCATTCATTAGCTCTCAGCCAACGAATGGCGACTGGATCGTGTTATGGCCTCTGTAGCACTTCCATACAGCAGGCTGTAGTGATGATGGTGCTTGGAGTAACCCTGTTTTTGGTTTGCCACACCATGCTGGTGAATGTATACCTTACCAATAATAATAACTGACAGCATTGTTAGCGATAGCCCCCACCCCAGCTCATGCTTAGGACAGCTACTTAATCAAACATTCCGTGAGCAGAACTGACCTAGTTATAATTCTAACTCAAGCTCCTTTTTTAAGAAAAAAAAAAAGAATGTGGCTTGTAATCAATCACTCTACATCATTTTACAACTAAAAATATATTTTCTAGACTGCATTAATCTACCACATAAAAGGATAATGTGATGATGTGTTATATTTTTCAATAATAGCCTTCAGTCACATCTATACTGAAGTAATCTAACAAGCAACATACCAGACTGCTACTTATTTGGTAATATGAATGGATAATTTACATGTCTTCAAAAGAATATTTACAAGCCTATTTATTCACTAAAACCTGGGATTATGAGGAAATGGATGTTTAAAAGTAGGCCATAACAGTAGCAATGGGAAAACAGTGATATTTCGTATTTTTCCAATGCGGCTATTTTAGTCTACAATTTGCAATTCCATGTCCAGTTCTTCACAATTCATGGTTTACTGAACATCTGCCTCTAATGTTTCCTTCAATGCATGGGGTGAATGTTGAAGCTATAAATGGGAGTTGTCACTTTCCAGGATTAATATTATGTTTACTTATCTATAATTTACAAATATGTATTTGTGAAAGGTGAAAAATAAAATGAAGTGTTAATTACTAAAGTGAGAATTCAAAATGAATTTAAAATTTGAGGCAAGATCTAAAATATGATATTGTCGAGAATCACTGTTTAGTAGACGAAGCCCACGATGCAGAAGAGCGCTGAAAGAATGTAAACCAGATTCGCAGTACAGAAGTGTCAGACAGAGAATATTCAGAAAAGCCAAAATATCAGGACAGGCAGCCAGGGCCGTCTTTAATATTGATTGGACCCTGGGCAAGCATCTGTTTGGGCCCCCTGGGCATGCAATCACTCCCTCCACCCCAACCTAGAGGCGAAACTAATGTAGAGAGTGCCTTGGTGCAAAAAAAAAAAATTCAGGCCTGCCCTGTAGCACAAGAGTAAAGAAAAGATAGATCCCCATCTGTCATACAACTCCTGCGATGCTATGCCAGTTGGGGATCTACCATCCTTGCAGGGTTGTATTTTTGAGCAGTGTTTGTGCAAATGAATGTCAGCATGTTATTGTATAGAGTGTATGTGTGCATGTAGGAGTGTATTTGTATGTACTGTTACCATTGGAATGCAGTGGTGTACTTGTGTGTAGTGTTTGCATTTTAATGCAGGGATGTGTGATTGTTTGTAGTGTTGGCTTTTAAATGCAGGTGTACTTTTGTGTGTAGAGTTGGTGTTTGTATATACTTTTAGCGTTTTAATACAGGAATGTGTTTGCATGTAATGTTTGTATTTGCATGCAGGGGGGTGTTTGGATGTAGTGTTGTCTTTTAAATACATGTGTACATTTGTGTGTAGTATTAGTGTTTCAGCAAACTGGTGTGTTTGTAATGTTTGTGTTTGCAGGGGTCTGTTTGCATGTTGTGTGATTTCTATAACACATATACACATACACATTAACACGCAGATACACACATGCTCACACTGACACATGCTCACACCTTGACACATACTGGCACATACACATACACACACACTCAGATACACACCCTTTGACACACAGATACAAGCACTTTGATATACACAAACTGGCATATACACACACACTGACACAGGTATATACACACACACTCAGATACAGACATACATAAAGGTATAAATGCAGGGGTGTACAGGGAGTGCAGAATTATTAGGCAAGTTGTATTTTTGAGGATTAATTTTATTATTGAACAACAACCATGTTCTCAATGAACCCAAAAAACTCATTAATATCAAAGCTGAATATTTTTGGAAGTAGTTTTAGTTTGTTTTTAGTTATAGCTATGTTAGGGGGATATCTGTGTGTGCAGGTGACTATTACTGTGCATAATTATTAGGCAACTTAACAAAAACAAATATATACCCATTTCAATTATTTATTATTACCAGTGAAACCAATATAACATCTCAACATTCACAAATATACATTTCTGACATTCAAAAACAAAACAAAAACAAATCGGTGACCAATATAGCCACCTTTCTTTGCAAGGACACTCAAAAGCCTGCCATCCATGGATTCTGTCAGTGTTTTGATCTGTTCACCATCAACATTGCGTGCAGCAGCAACCACAGCCTCCCAGACACTGTTCAGAGGTGTACTGTTTTCCCTCCTTGTAAATCTCACATTTGATGATGGACCACAGGTTCTCAATGGGGTTCAGATCAGGTGAACAAGGAGGCCATGTCATTAGATTTTCTTCTTTATACCCTTTCTTGCCAGCCACGCTGTGGAGTACTTGGACGCGTGTGATGGAGCATTGTCCTGCATGAAATCATGTTTTTCTTGAAGGATGCAGACTTCTTCCTGTACCACTGCTTGAAGAAGGTGTCTTCCAGGAACTGGCAGTAGGACTGGGAGTTGAGCTTGACTCCATCCTCAACCCGAAAAGGCCCACAAGCTCATCTTTGATGATACCAGCCCAAACCAGTACTCCACCTCCACCTTGCTGGCGTCTGAGTCGGACTGGAGCTCTCTGCCCTTTACCAATCCAGCCACGGGCCCATCCATCTGGCCCATCAAGACTTACTCTCATTTCATCAGTCCATAAAACCTTAGAAAAATCAGTCTTGAGATATTTCTTGGCCCAGTCTTGGCGTTTCAGCTTGTGTGTCTTGTTCAGTGGTGGTCGTCTTTCAGCCTTTCTTACCTTGGCCATGTCTCTGAGTATTGCACACCTTGTGCTTTGGGCACTCCAGTGATGTTGCAGCTCTGAAATATGGCCAAACTGGTGGCAAGTGGCATCGTGGCAGCTGCACGCTTGACTTTTCTCAGTTCATGGGCAGTTATTTTGCGCCTTGGTTTTTCCACACGCTTCTTGCGACCCTGTTGACTATTTTGAATGAAACGCTTGATTGTTAGATGATCACGCTTCAGAAGCTTTGCAATTTTTAGAGTGCTGCATCCCTCTGCAAGATATCTCACTATTTTTGACTTTTCTGAGCCTGTCAAGTCCTTCTTTTGACCCATTTTGCCAAAGGAAAGGAAGTTGCCTAATAATTATTCACACCTGATATAGGGTGTTGATGTCATTAGACCACACCCCTTCTCATTACAGAGATGCACATCACCTAATATGCTTAATTGGTAGTAGGCTTTCGAGCCTATACAGCTTGGAGTAAGACAACATGCATAAAGAGGATGATGTGGTCAAAATACTCATTTGCCTAATAATTCTGCACTCCCTGTATATGTGTACAGTGGTAGAGATGGAATGTAGGAGTGTATTTGTGTTGGCATTAAAATGCTGGGATGTATGCATTACCACACACTCAGATGCACACTTACACACACACCGAAACACACACACAGGTGCACATACAGGTGTATGAGGTAAACATACACACAGAAACACTGACACACAGACAAACACAGCCAGATACACACAAGGACATAAGCACAGCCAGATACACACATATATATGTGTACATTTACATATTTTAATCTCTGCCTTCTAGCAGCTCTTGGACAGCAACTCCCAGCAACCTTGGCCAATATAATGTCTCAACTCTGTTCTTACATACCCTGGTCCAGAATTTGTCAAAAGTGACATTTGAAAATGGTGTACAGCCTTTGATAACACTTGATGCAATATGTTAAAATAAATACTTTTTAAATTTATATTTAATAGGGAACTGTCAGGTTCTTCTAGGATTTTTAACATGTACTTATTCCATGTGTGTTACATTACAAACACCAACACACTTAAATAAAAGTGATAGAAATTAGCATAACAAAAAACAAAACAAAGCATATTTAGCCACCCTCCTGTCTCCTTACCTTTTGGGTACAGAAAGGTGGCTTCCCTGGGGTCCAGTGGGAGCTTGTTGGCCCAGGCTGATGGGAGTCTGCCATCAGCTTTCTCAGTCCCTCTCCCCCACAATGCTTGCATCCTCCTCCATGTGGTGTGTGCCTCCTCCCCAACGGCACTGAGGAGGAAGTGATCAGTTCTTACTGGGAGGAAGCAATCTGACCTCACTTCCTCCCAGCATGCCCAGGAAACAAAGAGACTCACAGGGCAGTATGTGAGGGGGCTAGCTGTGAGTATGTAGTCAGCCACCCCCCATATAACAGGGGCCCGGGCCGGTCCAGAGCAGTATTAAAGGGCTGCTGCCTTAGGGCCCCCAGGAGTAACTGGGCCTGGGGCAGCTGCCCCTTTTGCCCCTCCTTAAAGACGGCCCTGCAGGCAGCACAGGTTCAGAAGCGATTAATCAGGCAAAGGTCAATAGCAGGATACAGCTGAGTAGTCACCTAAGGTCTTAACACAACAGGAGAAGAGTATATCTGAGCAATGAGTTCTTGGAGGAGTGGTGTTTAAATAGGTAGAAAAAAAGAATGTCCATTTACCTTAACTCTGCCATTTTGGTATGGACCACCTTCTGTACGTTTAAGAAGCCGTGGTTTCGGTGTGCGTGCTCCCTAGGTAATCCCTGATGCTCTGCCCCTCCCCCTTAAGAAAACAGAGTTCCATGCGGATCTGTGGTGCCGCGCTAGGGATGCTGCGGCCAATCATCGGTGGATTGTGGGTCTGCTGTGACGAGGTGGGGGAGACCTGGCACGGCATCTCCATGAGGAGGGAGGCAGATGCAGCGTTGAACCATGAGGTTAGGAGGCAAGGGAGAGGGGGCCTGACATATTCACTCTATATGTAAAAACCCATACCTATTTATTCTTCAACTGGGTGCCTCCATCTTGTCTCTCTGTCAAACATTGTTAAAGGGAAACTATAGTTATAGCTCCCAACCCCCCACAGTGCAGAAGGGAATAAAAACTGGTGCTGGCTTGGGTCCATCTTCGCTCCTGATGTGGCTGGGAGACCTAATGCGCATGTGCGGCAATGGCCCCATTTGTATTAGGATTTCCCATAGGAAAGCATTGGGTGGTTCTGGATGTCCCCGTGCATAGTGTGAGAACGCCCAGCGTCCGTTATGTGACCAATAGTCGCCTAACATCCTGGAAGGCCCTCTAGACAGCCACTAGAGGTGGAATTAACACTCAAAGGTAATTATTGCAGTTTCTTTAAAACTGCAATAATTGCCTTTGCATGATTAAGAGACCTAGGACTATGCACCCAGGCCACTTCAATGAGCTGAAGTGGTCTGGGTGCCTAGAGTGTTCCTTTAATCATTGTTGGCAAGCACTGCCCACACACCTGGCAGTCAGACAAATGGATAAAGAATATAGAGAAATTAAACAGTGTTTCTATATCTTCTTCCTGCAATGTTTTCACTGGCTTTGCCTTGTTTGAACTGGGTTATATCACTCATTTGCTAAAAAAAAAGTTAAAATATAAGAGAATTTCATTTAAAAAAGAAGTTAACACAAATTATGCTTTTCGTTAGTTGTTTCAGTGGTGTAAATCCCAGTGAAGTGGCAGTTTTCCTTTAAGATGTAAAAGCTGATGAGCTATTTTGAGTCTTTTAAGATGACGATAATATATTCTAAAGCTTTCAGTTTTCCTGATGTTCAAGGCAATAAAACAGCTGATTATTCTAATTCTAGACTCTAAGACAGAATGATAAATATAGGGATTTTATCATTGGACAGTGGCAATGTGTCTAGCATCATTGAACAAAATGTTACGTCGTTGACACAGCCAATCTCGTGACTTCAAAGGTACAATACATAATGCATGTCCAGTTGGCACTACGAGAGGTTAATGATTAACCCCCGGTGGGTCTGACGGCTCCCTCAGAGAGAGCACCAATGTATTCCCAGGCAGGCAGCCAAGATGTTTAAAGCCCACGTGGTTATTTTGCAATCCCTTTCCCAGTAAAGGCTTTAGTCCTGTTCTAAATATAGCCGCTCACCGCAGGAGCTGAGCACAGAATGTAACAAGATTGTTTCAGGAGCCTGAGCAGGGCTTTCTAACACCACCGTATCTCTTCTTTTAATTAGCATTTTTTAAACCAGTTTCAGTTTTTGTTTCCTTCTCTTTGTAGCTTTCTAGGCATAACAGGAGATTTCACATACAGATATGCTAAAATGCCTTTCGCAAATCCTGATTAATTCTGTTTTGTTTTTTAAATCTAAAAAGAAAATCTAATTATGTATTTCTGGCCCAGATAAGCACACATGAGTGAAGTATAACATAGCTGTGTAATGTACATTAGTAAAACACAGAAATTCTTTGTCTGTCTGTCTGCCTGTACGCCTGTCATAGGCGTGCGCAGCCTATTGTATAAGGGTGTGCACCCTAAAGCAGAAACATACACGCCGTGTATATATATAGATATATACACACACACACACACATACTGCTGTGTGTGTGTGAGGGTGATGTGTGTGTGCGGGCGCAGTGTGTGTGTTTGTGCAGGCGCTGTGTGTATGTGAAGGTGCTGTGTGCGTGAGAGCGCTGTGTGTGTAAGGGTGCTGTTAGTGTGTGCGTGTATGTGTAAGGGTGCTGTTAGTGTATGCTTGTGTGTGTGGGTGAGGGTGCTGTGTGTGTAAGGGTGCTGTTAGTGTGTGAGGGTGCTGTGTGTGTGGGTGCTGTGTGTAAGGGTGCTGTTAGTGTGTGTATGTGTAAGGGTGCTGTGTGTGTAAGGGTGATGTTAGTGTGTGCTGTGTGTGTGTAAGGGCGCTGGGTGTGAGGGTGCTGTTAGTGTGTGCTGTGTATGTGTGAGGGTGCGGTGTGTGTAAGGGTGTTAGTGCGAAAGTGCTGTTAGTGTGTGTGTGTGTGTAAGGGTGTTGTTAGTGTGAGGGTGCTGTTAGTGTGTGTGTGTGTAAGGGTGTTGTTAGTGTGAGGGTGCTGTTAGTGTATGTGTGTGTAAGGGTGTTGTTAGTCTGAGGGTGCTGTGTGTGTAAGGGTGTTGTTAGTGTGAGGGTGCTGTTAGTGTGTGTGTGTGGGTGTTAGTGTAAGGGTAATGTATGTGTGTGTGTGCTGTTTGTGTGTAATGTGTGGGGGCCGTTTGTTAATATCCCCCTTCCCTTCTTACCTTATGTAGGGAGGGTGGACCGTGCTGCTGCCGTCCCTGGTGGTCCAGTGGAGAGTGAACTCTAGCCCCACAGGGGACTATAATTCACTCTTGCGAGATCTGAGCGTTGCCACGGTAACCGCTGCTGACAAGAGCTCCCCGGGTCCTCTCCTGCCTCCTTCCCTGCCTATGGGTCGGTGAGGGAAATCTTTGATCTCCCTCACCTGCCCACGGAGGGAGGCACACCCCGTGCGCACGCCTATGACACCTGTCTATCTATAAGATAGAAACTACACACCACTGAATCATTGAGAGGTTCTGGAGACATTAGAATAATCAATGAGAATAAATGACTCAAGAATAGGGGGGCGAGGCCTGACCTTCATTGTGGCAGGATGCACTCTGCCAGAGCTTAACCGTCAAATCTCCCGAAATTATTGCTCTCTCAGATAGCCAGTTACTGGACCATCGCTGCATTACCCTGCTGCCATGTCTCCTTCCCCTCCCCCCCCCGGACTGAAAGGGGTGATCCCAGTCCACTCTCGAGCTCACTATAGCATACGCTGCGCTAAGATGGTGGGCGCCGCGTGCTTCCTGGATTCCAGCAACGAAGCAGTCACAGTCCTCTACAAAATCAATCGCATATTTGCTGACTTCTGGGCCAAACTACACCAACGTATGTACCCTAAACAACATACCCGGCTGCCAGGCTGATTACCCAACCGGAATCCACGTCAGACCACCGCGATGCAGGAAGATGTAACCTCTAGGGAAGTCCAACTGAGACAACAGGCACACTTACTCTGCCCTTCAACCGCATCCTGCAACTCCGCAAGCCTGGGTCCTGGCGGACAACTCTTTGAATCTCTCTCACTGAGGGATCAGTTGGTAGGATACCTCTGGGCACCATGTGTCCTAACCCTCTCCTCACAAAAGGCATCACCCCAGTCCCCAGATACAACTCAGACGGGGTGTGGATCTGTGCCCTTGGCTCAAGCGAGGCAGTACATTCCTCTTGGAAGGTACAGGATGAGCTGCACCACCTCACAAGCTACAGAAACCTTCTGTTATGTCTCTCCTGATTGTCTTTCATAGTTTTGCTATACCTGCTCATTCACTCTTGAGATTATGGTAGTTGCTGGACTGCTACTAAAACAAAGAAGGGCCTCCCAGATGGGCACAAGTACAACTAGGCTGCTCAGCTTGCTATTTATGTGCTATGCTTGTGCATTAGCTTCTAAACTGTCTATGGCATGTACTTGCCTTTAAAAGCCTGATGTCTCTTTACTCACAATGCCATCGGACAAGCTATCTATTTTTTTTATTATGCATGTTTTACCACATAAAAAATAAATTAAATAGTGCATTACCTGCAACACAATTGAATACGAATTGTTATACTTAGTTTCTTTTGGTAATATGTCTATGCCTATATTACACTGTATGTTCACTTTGCCCTTCAAAAATAAAGAATTTAAAAATAAAAAAGAACTTCAAGATAGCATTATTTTTCCCTAAAACACATTTCACTGGTAGGTATGTTTTATAGTAGTCATGTATGACTGTTAGATATCTTATATAGAGAAAAAAAATAAAGTTAGGTCTACTGTTGGTGTTAGTGAATGGATTAAGTATAGTGTTAGATAAGTGTAGGGTTTCAGTGAACGTGTTTAATGTGAGGGCTGTACTGGGATTTAAAGGCCATGGTGCTACCAATGATTAGTAGGAGTTCCAACAGCTATTTAATTAGAGAAGTGAACTAAAATGGTGGCTGCTGCAGCTCAAAAGTGTAACCACCAATCTGCACTATCTAACCCTATAACTCTGCTTCTTACAAACCTCAGCCCTGAAGACAGGTTCGGGAAACTTGGTAATGGGCTCACGGAAACTGCATTCTCAAAGCGGCACTGTCCAAACCCTGAAAAATTTGTATTTCATAAAGATAGAATCTTTTTGAAATACTCCCAATGACTGTATTTCCCTGAAATTTCAACCCTGTCAAGAGATATACTGAGACAAAATAAGGAACTACTTTGACGGCTGCAGAGAATTGGATCCTCCATAGACTTTAATGCTGTACTCTCCCGCATGCGCACAGGAGTGATGTAAGTTCCTAGAGCTGAAGAGGATCTGTTGGAAAAAGATGGCCGCGCTTGCGAGGGACAGGTTCAATTAAGTAAATCTCACCTTTACCTGCCCCCGGATCCCCAACAGCAATGTCATTGACAGGGGTCTCAGCTAATTCTGCAAAGCCCCCAGACGGTGACAATGCCACTTTAAGCTATGCCTACCCCTATCATGCATATAGTTCATGAAAACTATACAAAGCCTGTCAATAGAGGTCCTCCAGTTTCCTCGACTGGCCTATGACTGGATTCTGGGAGGACTCCTCTCCAGTTAGGCTCTACTGGGGGCTCAACATCTGATCAGTATTATTAATAAATGTGTTTACCCATTGTATCACTGCAAAACATATAGGCATTTATTAACAGTAAGCAAAATGTATCTTAAAAAACACCCACAGCTGTTTACTATCCATTTGGTATGCAATATGACACATTAAAAAAACAACACTGGAATGAACAAATGACTGGTGATGTAAAGTGACGATCCATCCCTTTATTTTTTAATCTGCTTAATAAATCAGCCTGCCCAAGTCAAAGCATCAATGACGCAATGTGACCCTAGTTAGCAACATTCTCCTGTCTGAAGTGAATAAAATAATTAATTTGCCTGTTCAGAAACATTTGTCTATAATACTAATAACCAAGCCTGCCTTACATTAGTATTTTTGAATCAAGTCTCGCTTGATTTATGAGAATTAAATTGGAGATACAAGGCTTATAAACAACTTTATGGTAATGACTTTACAAATGATGACTGTTTCAGCAGCATGAGCTCAGCTTTCTAACTCCACCTTACCACTTCTGATAGATGTTTTTAAAACTGTTGAACAAGCACCATAACCACTACTGCCTGTTGCTATGGTATACTATGGTACCAGGAGTGCCCTGATGCTGTCCCAGTGTTATTTGTCAAACTGTTGTAGTATGGTTTGACAGCTTACCTGAGTCCCACCGATCAACCATAGCCATATGCCCTTCTTTTGGGATTCTCCAGTAGGATAATCTGTTTAGCTCAGCTAAGCTAAGCAGGACCATCTAGGGTAAATGAGCTTGGTCCTTTATTTTTATTTTCCTTCAGGAGAAGACCAGATGCGGCATGGGCATCCGGTGGATCCAAGTAAATTGTTCTAAAATGGTTTTACAAATTATACTTGGATTGCGCCAGGGCAGTCCTGATACCATAACCACTACAGAGGACTGTAGTGGTTATTATGCTTGGATTACTCTGTTAAGTTTCAGATTTTGTTTCCTTTTTGTTGTAGTTTCACTGCCCACCTCATAAAATGACTTGGAATTTCCACTATCAAAAGATGTAACAAAATAGGGTCCCCGGTTTATATTTTTGGGCATGAGACTGAAAATAGTGGCATTGTGGAGGGAGAGCCTCAGGAAAATATATTTCCCCTTTTATTCTCAGGTGCCACCATGCACAGAAGATGTCAGCTGAAGTGACCGCTGAAAAACCTGCAGTGATCCAATGAGTGGCAGATACACTTTAAATATATTGAATCCGTATAGTTGACAAAGAAAAGATGGTTACTGCATACAGATACCATCAAAACTGGTTCTATATAGGTAATGGCAACCTTTCCACTCCAAGCTGGCTGGGTTAGCATTAAAGGGACAACCATCACTTGAAAATACTGGAGGGGAGGCTAAGTCAGCAAGCAAACACGTTTAAATAAATAAACAAGCCATAATAAAGCAAGAATTTTTTTGAAAAGTAATGTGTTATAAACTTAGTCAGATTGCATTGCAGAGCGAGGCTACTGTCTCATTTAAGGTAAAAGCTGTTTAAGCAGTAAAGGTGCATCCACATTTGATTTTAATTGCAATTCCAAAATTTAAATCTCACCTGAAATATATTAATTTATACATTTTTCAAACACCAAATTGCCCCCGCATTTGTAAGTTTTGTGAGTAAAATTTTAACTAATAAGGCAACAGTTCAGTTAGGTTAATTAGCCATTCACTAAGAAATCCATTGCTTTAAACCTGTTTTAAAATTCTTTAAGATATATTTCTTTTGCATTCCACCTGTTCTATGATTGTATTTTAATGCATGCCTTTTTTAGTTGGGCAGAAGTTGACCAAATGTAATGTAGTTTTTGGTTGACTACAGTGAATTTGGTAAGCAACAAAATATTACATTTTACATGATGGGGTTTTGAAAGTCGCCCACCCATGCTTACACATGTTCAAGGATATGGATGATCAAATGTAGGAACAGGGTATGCTGTCTGTCTGTCAGTTTATCACACCAGACGGGGAGGGACAGTTTAGAGCGGTGGTTCCCAACACAGTCCTTGTGGACCACCAACAATCCAGGTTTTCTCTCTGTGTAAATGAAATAAAATGTGAAACAGTAAAAAAAATTTTTTTTATTGATTTTCATTATTGAATAAAGATGCATATGATGTCTTGTGATGCTGTGTTCAAAACAATGTCTGAGTTTGAGAATTGTCCTGCAGTGAGGTGTTTGTCTTCGCTTTGAATAAGGTACCATACATTGATGTTTAATAATTAACAGACATCGATTGCTATCTAATCTAACAACCTCAATCCCCATGTGTTATAGATTGTGTACAGTGTTAGCTTTCTCTGTACTGAGGGTTATTGAACCATGTTCCAAATAGTATTTTGACTTTTCATCTGTGTTAGTAAACTATCTTTTTTCCAAAATATCCTGTTCTGTCTTTGTATACATTTTCTGTTAAAGGGGAACTGCCTCTTTATCCTGAATCAGGATACATCAATCTAAGCTCTTTGCCCAAAAAATAAAATCTATCCTTTGCATCTGGCAGCCAGCACAGAGACCGCATACAGTGAAGACAAAACAAAACTAACAACAATGTTTTTATTTCTCCATCTCATTTGCGATGTGTGCACTTGCGGTGCCTAGTCTTACCTGAATCTTGACACAATTTTCTCAATATTTAACATAAGGCAAAAATAAATTGGACATTTTATTGAAAATGAGTTAACACAAGTTATAGCTGGTGGTTTTATAAAATGATGTAAACTCCAGAGAAGTGACGGTTTATCTTTAATTTAACTGACGCAATGTGGTGAAAATTATTTTTATTTACACTAAAAAGAACTGTCAAATCGGTTTGTGATAAAGCTGTATAAATACCCCTATATGCACAACACGATAGTGAAGGTTATTTGATCATTTGTCTGTGATACGTGTGCTACTTGTTCGCTGATGAGTAGGCAGCAACTTTTTGGCTTCTGCTTATCTTTTTGTACATGGTATATTGCTTTTCTTAAACAATACTGCAAAACAGAATCATAAGTGTTTATTTCCAGTTTGAAGTGTCAGTTAAAATATAAATAGGACGAAAACAACACCCATCCTCCCAAGGGTTTAACCTTTTGCTGCTCAAAATTATATTTTACACTATAATAATAGATTGTCACTAGGTTTGACAGAAGACAAAGACAGGTTTTAATTAGATTGTCTAACACATAGAAAGTATTTCTAATGACTATCTGCTTTGTAGATCAGAATGTGAGATTGTTAGGTAAAGTTTGTGTACACAATGCAATCCATGACAAGCACAAACCAGAAACATGTTTTTGGCACTTACTATTGTTCCATGCTGTTTTCATTCAATCTCTCATCTACCTCTTTGCTCCCATCTAATCTTTATTCAGCTAGCTTACATTGTTGTGTGTGTGTTCGTGTATATGTGTGAGAGACTGTCTGTAACTGTGTATGTTTGTTTGTAACTGTGTGTGTTACTGTCTGCCTGTAACCGTGTGTGTGTGACTGTTTGTCTGTAACCAGACATGTTCAATTTGTTTTGTTCCGAATGTAAATTCGGATGAATTTCAGCAATTCCGTCATTCGGATGCTTCCGAATTGCCGAATTCCCAAAGTGCCGAAGTGCTTCGGACTTCTGAAAAGTGGCAAAACAAGAGAGGGAGGGAAAATTATGTGAATGATAAGCTAATTCCTGGCACTGGGAGCCCTGTAGATGTGTTGTGGTGGCAGTCCAGGCACCTAACCCTACCCCTAACATAACCTTGCCCTAACCCTACCCCTAACCTAACCCTACTCCTAACCCTAACACTAGGGACCACTAAGGAGGGGGGAGGGGAGGAGAGGACCACTAAGGGGTTGTGGGAGATGAAGGACCACTAAGGGGGTTGTGGGGGAGAGAGGACCACTAAGGAGGGAGAGGGCAGAGTGGAGGACCACTAAGGGGGGTGGGGGAGAGAGGACCACTAAGGGACAGGGAGGGGAATGGAACACTGAGGGACAGGGAAGAGAGGGGAGAAGCCACTAAGGGACGGGGGCAGGGGAGAGCTCTAAGGACGGAGGGGACATCTCTAAGGGAGGAAAAGGGAGGAGAGAGCACTAAGGGACAGAGGGGTAGGGGAGATCACTAAGGAACAGGGGAGATCACTAAGGGACAGGAAGGGAGGTTAGAGCACTAAGGGACAGGAGGGGGGCTCTGAGGGACGGTTGGGGAGAACACTAATGGACTGGAGGGGATATCACTAAGGGACGGGGGAGGGAAGAGCACTAAGGGACAGGGGAGATCACTACAGGACAGGAGGGGAGGGGGAGCTCTGAGAGACAGTGGACTGGAGGGAAGGGGATATCACTAAGGGAAAGGGGGGGAAAGGAGAGCACTAAGGGACAGGAGGGTGGGGAGAGCACTGAGGGACAGGAGGGGAGAGGAGAGCACTGAGGGACAGGAGGGGAGATCACGAATTGACAAGAGGGGAGAGCACTATAAAAAAAAAAAGAGCTGCTTCCCTCTCAGCCCCTATCCTACCCCACAAATTCTCTTTTTCACACTACACACATACACAATGCATCATTACACATACACAGAAACACACCATGCATCCCTACACACAGAAACATACAATGCATCCTACTCACACACAGACACACCGAAACACACAATGCATCCCTTACGCACACACGCACTACTTCTCTTACACACACTCAATGCACCCCTTACAGACACACACTGCATTACATTACATACACAAAAAACACACCTTGCATTCCTTACACATACAATACAAACACAGATTCACACAATGCATTACTTACACACCCAGAAACACACAATGCATTCCTTACACACAAACACACACTGCAGCCCCTATACACACACTGCATCCCCTATACACACACTGCATACAAATTGGTATCCCTATACACTACATTCTATAAGAACACACACACATTACATCCTCTACAATAACACATCCCCTTCTAACATAAAATTCACTCCCTGTGAGTGAACTCATGGGTGGGCCATGTAGGTGGACTTATGGACGGGCCTTGTAGGCATACTCACCGTCAGGCCTTGGAGGCCCAGACCTTGAGCTGTGTAAAGGGCCCAAAATGGAGCTGCTTCCTGTTTGTTGATTTTTGTGAGCACTGTTACAAACAGTCTCCAGAGAGCCTCTTCTACACCAGATCAGTGGAGCTACAATACAGCCTGAGCTCATCATTATCCTCTTGTCCTTATCTGGTGGTAAGCAGGCAATCCAGTATATTATTAGTGGCACTAATCTCTAATTTACCTCACATTAAAGGGACACTATAGTCACCAGAACCACTTCAGCTTAATGTAGTGGTTCTGGTGTCTATAGCCTGTCCCTGCAGGCTTTTTAATGTAAACACACGGCCTTTTCAGATAAAAGACACTGTGTGCAGAACTAGCGTTGGCCCATATGGCAGATCATATGGGTGGGGCATTGCGATGTCACATGGTGGGTAGAACATATAGGGGTGGCGGCAAATTTTTGTTTGCCTAGGGCGGCAAAAATCCTTGCACTGGCCCTGGTTGCTGTTATAATCAGCGGAAGCCTATAGTCTTCCTCAATGTCATGCATTATTTCATAATCATGTCTGGCATCAAGATGGCTGATGGAAAAAAAGAACCCCTGCCTCAGTTAAGCTGTAAGGAGTGCAAAAGGCCAAACTGAACCCTGGCATAGTACTATTTAAATACTATTACAACTAGTCTAGTATTAATTGAAAATTAGATTGAACAAATTGTAAACATTTCCCTTGATAGAAGTGCCTACTGCTTTGGATAAACCCAATTGCGCTGGTACTACAAAATATTAACTTGTTTAACACTTACGGTAAAAGTCTTTCATAC